>JAWZYV010012391.1:0-321059 GCA_038373885.1 Cheiracanthium punctorium | reverse complement strand
TAATCAAACATGCTAAGTTTAGTGACCAGCGGAAAAGACGCCCCCTTAAATTTTTAACATTTTTTAGCCAAGTTAAAGCCGCATGGTCAGTATGTATGATGAATTTTTGCCCATGTAAATAATGATAAAATTTGTCCAAGGCATCCACAATAGCCAAACATTCTAATTCGGTAATAGCATAATTTTGTTCATAACTTCTTAAGTTACGCGAATGATATGCCACTGGGTGTAAAACTCCCTTTTCATTTTTCTGCTTCAAAACACAACCCACTCCATGACTTGAAGCATCAACAAAGAGATGACAGGGACTTCTTGGGTCATAAAGCCTTAAAATTGGCTTTTGAATCAATGCACTTTTTAATTTTTGAAAAGCATCTTCACAATTTTGATCCCAAACTTAGGGGACATTTTTCTTAAGTAGATTATTTAACGGTGCCCTGGTCTTAGCACACTGAGGAATGAACCTCCCATAAACATTAATAGATCCAAGAACTCTCTGCAGCTCTTTTACATTGGTTGGTTGTTTCAACTTTGCAATAGCTTCAATGTTTGGATTATCAGGAGTGATGCAACCATTAGAGACTTCATATCCAAGAAAATTAATTTTAGTTTTACTAAAAGTGCATTTATATAACTTCAGCTTTAAATTTTCTTTAAGGGGACAGCCTACTTTTAAGAATGGGAAAATGTATAAATTTTAGATCAACTTTCATAATTTTTAAAAAAATAATGAATGCATGCAGAAACATAACTTTTTTTTCAGTTACCTACTATGACATTACTCTATTGATTAAAAATATTATTTTAGTTTATTATAAAGGTGATAATTTAAAAAAAATTATTTTACCACACAATATTGGAAAAAAAATTCAAGGGTACTTTCCCACTGCGCGCAAGATATCTCAATTAGAATTCCTTTGAACCTCATAATTTTTTTCTAAATTAAACAAAACATTCAAATTAACAATCTAAACTAAAATGGTTTAATTATTTTCATAATTTAAATTTTTAAAAATCATTTAATCTGAAAATTTAAATTACCATAAAAATTTTGATAGTTTTACAATCATAACTTTTTTTCTATGAAACACAACCATTTCATTTTAGTTCATTTTGTTCATTATATTAGAATAAATGCCTGAGAAAAATTTCAAGTTGATATCTTAAATAGTTTTTAAAATATCATGCGCGCAAACTTGAAAAACAGTGTTTTGAGAAAACGCCAATTAAAGTTCAAATTGTTGTTTTGGAACATAAATTTTAATTTTTAAAAGTTAAAAACATTTTCTAATGAAACATTTACTATTTAAGAATAATTTTACGGAGTACTTAATATGATTAACCCAAAATATGTTTTAATATGGCTTAAGAAACATCAGTCTAAAGAAAAGCTCGACAATTGTAAATATGAAAATATATGTACATACCTTAACAAAAGATACATTTTTGGATGTAAAGGCATTAATATTGGTAAAGTACATGTTTTGAAGTTATTTTAATAATTATATCCATATATATATATATTTATTTTTACTTTGCAACATAAAAATTTGATTTTATTTCACTTTATGAAATTTCGATTTAAAATTTTCCGCTTTCATGCACAATGCCTTCGTTTTCTTTTATTGCCTCAAACTGAGAACTGATGAGCATTTTTCTGGCTCTTCGAGTTTCTAAATTAAATTCTGTACATTTCTATTCTGCCTCTTTTATGCTTTGAGTGTCAACCTTAGTTGCAGCTTCTACAGCATGCTGCCCAACTTGCGTTTACATTTTCCTTTTTATCTCAACAAATAAATGTCATACAGAAAAATGGTTGGTATCAATCTTTTTAGAATAAAGTAAGCTATTTAATGAGATAAAAATCTCAAAATCGATTTTTTGGGCATTTTAAAAGTAGGCTGTCCCCTTAACACAAATGTCAAATAATATTTGTAAGTGATGTAGGTGCTCTTCTTGAGATTGAGAAAAAACAATAATGTCATCAAAATAATTACATGCAAAATCAATTTTGTATTTATTTAGAATTCTTGTTATAGTACGATTAAATATTGCTGGCGCTGTGCGCAATCCGAAGGGTAGAACTTTCCATTCAAATAACCCAAATGTGGTAGTAAAAGCCAATTTTTCAGTATCTCGTGGATGTACGGGCACATGCCAATATCCACTCGCGAGATCTAGTGTGGAAAAGAATTCTGATTTTGCTAATTTATCAAGAAGAGTATCAATTCTAGGTAATGGTTCTGCGTCTGTCTTCATAATAGCATTGAGTTTACGAAAGTCAACACAAAGACGTGTTTTCTTTCCTTCCTCTCTCTTGAGGCGATTCTTCTGACGGAACGGAAGTCCATCATTCCGATCGCGACATCTGGTGGCAAAAAATATTCATGGTGAGTAGGAGGGTCCGAACTGTCATAGCTGACAGTGGGGGGTCTCTGCAAACGCGTGTGGGTTTCCACTTTTCCGGGAAGAAATGTTATCGCTAATTGTGGTCAAGCAGGGTTGTCGGGGAATGAGCGGAGGAAAGAGGAAGAATATAAATAATCACTGGCTGAGAAGTGAAAATGGAAGAACTGATATTTTCCTAAACTGGGGCAATTGCATGAGAATTAGAATGCATAGAAAATGACAACACTTTATGTTTTTTATTCAAATTTTAAATTGACTTCCTAAAATTTTTTATCGATTGATTTTTTCCATTCTTGCACGTTGAAAAACACAAATCCGAATCCATCAATTCAATTAAAAAAACAAACAAACAAAATATTCGTTATGGCTGATTGTGGTCAAGCAAGATTGCTTGGAGGAAATATGAGAAAAGGAGAATGCTGTAGCTGAAAATATTCCAGCGCCAGAATGATTTTTTCCCAAATTGCGAGGAAAAATGTTTACGCCAAAATTAAGAGATAAATTATTTAATTATCCAAGATCAAAATTGAATTCTAAATGAGATACCGTAACCTGTGACCAAGCTTTCCAGAATGAATTTGTTCACCCATTCCTATCACAAGTGCATTTTCTTTCAGGTTACAATTTTTTGCTTTTCAAAGAATATGATTTACTGCTGGGTACAGCAAAAATTTAAATTAAAATTTGGTGTGTGATTCTGTGTGATTATGGCAACGCTACACTAGAGCTATCTGCCAAGGGTGTGAATGCCTTGGCAGGAAGACTTTCTAGGGGTTTATAACGCGTATTCACGTTACATCTGAAGTTCTGGAGAAGAAAAAAAATAATCCTACCAAAATTCCAGACCGTTAGATCGACAGCCGCGCGATGGGACCCGAACCCCGGACCTTCACACTTCGGTCATCTACCATTTTTAGTGGCATAACCACTGTGATATAGCGAGGCAAAATAAAATTGGATAAAAAAGACACGATTACTTTATTAAATGAAAATTCTATGCATTAAACTTAAAGATTCTTGCACTTAGACTGGAATGTAAGCAAGAAAATTAACACATAACTAGTTTCATAAATGACCTCATATTTACTCATAATGGATTGTTGAAACTGCGTACAAATTTTAGCAATCAAAAAATCATTTCATGAAATAAGAAAATGCCTTAAAACCCAAAATTGAATAATAAATTAAGTGAGTAGCATTTATTGTTTGATTAGAAATACTTATTTTTGTAAAACAAATATGAATTTAGTCAAATTTGCTTTCCGAATATAAATCAGAAAAGTGGACTTTATTTGCAAAATCCTGCATCATGTTTTGAAATAGAATTAAAAAACTGATGTGAACACAAAATAAAACAGGGCCGTACCCCCCCCCCCCAATTTTTTTTTGGGGGGGGGCAATAATTTTTTTTTTTTTTTTTTTTTTTTTTTTTTTAAATGAATGTAGTTCACAAAATCAGAATTTACTTCTGACGTAAATATCGCCAATAGCCAGTTTGAAGTATATTTCCCTATAATAATCTATGGACACGTAAAAAAAAATGCTTTTAAGAGTCTTTCATCCATTAATCTCAATATAAAAATTTAGCGGACGATAAACATGTCCTGAATCTTGGTACCACCTGAAGCTGCTTTAATGAACATTATTAAATCAATTTTAGGCTACTTACCAATTTTCAAATGAGCTGAAATTTTGCATACTACCCTATTTTAGCTAACAATACAATATCATGCAAATAAAAAAAAAGGAAAAGATTCTATACCATATTCTCTTGACACTAGTCAGGGATCGATCCAGACAGTTTTGTGGCCCCTTAGAATTACATTCGACTAAAACGGCCCCTTCACAAAAAATCAATTTAATAAAATAACCCTTCATTTGTATTTTACACTATATTTTATTTATTTCCCCTCTCTTTATTTATTTTCCCCCTCCATTCCACAATAACTCTGACCACTCAAAAAAGTCTGACATAACAATAACAATTTAAAGGAGGTATTGCTATTTTTTTTCATGGTTTTTGTTCTTCATAAAAACTTTTTATTAAAAAATATATACAGTAGCTGTCAGCAATGCATAAAAATGGCAGCTCTTTATATTATTTACTCAAATTTTGAATTGATTTCCGAAAAAATTTTAATGAATGAATAACTGTGCCAGGATATTATCTTATATAATTAGCTGACTATTAATTAGTTTCCAGATTTTGAAGCCACTCCAGTATATGTACTAGGTTTAAAATGTTTGTTTAAATTTCTAGGGAACTAGGAAAGGGTTTCAGAGACAAAATTAAATCAGATGTACTAAATTACTAACTATATCTCCTAAAGCAGTTAATAATCACTCTAAAAGGTACTAAATAAACAAACGAATGTTTGCAAAATATTTCTATAAAAAAGGTGATATTGTAGCTAATTGCATTATAAATCATTGTACAAAGTACGCTGAGTGAAATATAAATCAATACGCACAAATTAAAAAATATCTAATCTAATTTAATCTTGTTTTTCTGAGAGTCGTTTAATATTTTGTTTAATAAAAGAAAGAAAAGAAAAAGGAAGAAAGAACACGACATAGTGTGTTTCATAAAACGTTCGTAGAATTTTTAGTACTCTTTGTGTGTTTTATAAAAAATCATTTAATTTAATTATAAATAACTAGTATATATATTTCTTAAGGATAATTAAGAGACGAGACGAAACAAATCTTTGCATTTGTTTTACGGGACGTGACACGCCTATTTTTTGTGTCGCATCCATCCTCAATAATTATTGAGAAAATACAAAGCAAAAGGGATTTAAAGGCACATTTTTAAATTTAAATAAGAAAATTTTAGAGAGTAAAAATTCAATTTTTTTTAAATCCACTGATGTAAGTTTTTTCGCACCTTTTAGCTCCATTTAATTTTTTATAAACATATGAACTCGTTGTTTGCGGTCAATATTTGACAGATTGTAAGATTTTGATTTCTGTTTATTAAATGCCACAATATTCACAAAAGTTATACAAAGTATTAAAGAAAAATTCAGAGCTATAAGCAGACTAAGATACACAAAAACAGGAAATTCAATGCAAGATTACTTGCACCTACAGATTGGAATGTCTAGAAGAAAATTTAAATAGGACCTACGCATGAATTATGATACTATTTTTGAAGTTAACATCAAAATCAAATAAAGGGCCCACGCATGGATTGTGATACAATTTTCACAAATTGGGACATTTCTCAATACAGTGAAACAAGAAAAACAAATACGACCTCGCTGAAATTATGATACACTTTTCAGATTTAACATCAAAATATAGAAACAATGTCTACGCATTGAATTCTGATACACTTTTCAAAATTAACATCAAGATATAGAAATGAGGCCTATGCATTGATTTATGATATACAATTTTAACATCAAGATATAGAAATAGGGACCATGTATGTGGATTATTATACAATTTTCAAACATTACCAAACATGATGAAACAAGAAAAACAAATAGGACAAAACATGGATTATGGTACACTTTTCAAAATTTAACAATAAGAAAAGTCCGATGTGTTAATATAAAATGGTTTTTGTGTTTTGTACTAAACAAGCCATTGGGTGTGTTATGTAATTATCTTCATTGCATAAATTAGCTTGCTAGGAAAAATAGAAAATTGTATCGCAAGCGAGCCAGGATATATATGTATGTGTATGTATGTATATCCTACATATTCATACTACAAATATATATCTTACAATGCAAAAATCTCCAGAGGAAATTGTTTATTATTGTGATTCAGCCTCATTAAAATGTGAAAATTATATGCGTGGAACAGAACTTGAACACTACAATAATTAATTTTTAATTATGGACAAAAAATTAATTTCTGGTTCAGTTGACAACTAGAATTGTAGTGTTAAATATATATTAATGACAATGTCATTTTATCTCTCAACACCCTTTATTGAAAAATGTGTCCCAAAAATAGGGTGACGCAAAAAAAAAAAACGACAATTTTTTTTTTAGTCTCGTGTGAAAAAATGTTAGTTTTTGGATGTTTTAAGAGCCCCCTCCAAAGGACAGCTCCAAAAAAAATTTAAGTGGTCGCTCAAAATGTTTTTAAATTTCAAAAATCGTCAAAAATCGAATTTGTTTTCTTTTTAAATTTTTTTCTCGTTACGGTATAATTTTATAGACCAACTAAATAAATAAATAAATAAACAAATAAGTTTCTGAAAGTTTCAGTTCAAAATTTAAATTTTAAAAGGTCGCTCACAATTTTTTAAAATTTATTAGTGCTTTACTTTAGATTTTTTCGAGCGACCTTTTAATATTCAAATTAAAATTCCATACATTTTTTTTTCTTTTATTTAGTACAATAATCGATAAAAATACACTACGAGATGAACTAAAAATCAATAAAACCTGTGAAAATTTAAAATTTGGTTTCAGAATTAATAACAAAGCTTATTAAAATATTGTTAAAATGTTGTAGTTGATTAAATGAAATTATTAAATTAAAAAAAATTATGTTTTCAATATTGTGCTTGATTTTTAGTTCATCTCGTGGTGTATTTTTATCGATTATTGTACTAAATAAAAGAAAGAAATGTATGGAATTTCAATTTGAATATTAAAAGGTCGCTCGAAAACATCTAAAGTAAAGCACTAATAAATTTTTAAAATTGTGAGCGACCTTTCAAAATTTAAATTTTGAACTGAAACTTTCAGAAACTTATTTATTTATTTATTTATTTTGGTCTATAAAATTATACCGTAACGAAAAAAAAAAAATTAAAAAGAAAAAATTCGATTTTTGAAATTTAAATTTTGAGCGACCTCTTAATTTTTTTTTTTTTTTTTTTGAGCTGTCCTTTGGAGGGGACTTTTAAAACATCAAAAACTAACATTTTTTCCCACGAGACTAAAAAAAAAATAATAATCGATTTTTTTGCGTCACCCTAATATATATATATACTATATATATACACACACACACGAAACACAAACATTTCCGTATTTGTAGAATCACCCACATCTCCATATATACAAGTTTTAAATACATACATGCTTTTTTCAGGTTCAAGGTAAAATGCAAAGGTACTATAGTACAAAATAATAAAAGAGAAAAAAACTAATCAACTCAATTAATTATTTAAACTGACGATTAAAACACTAACTATAAAAATTAATCGATATCGGAGCACGAATGAAAATATTCTTTAAAAATAGATGTAGAAACTAAAGATTACAAAAGTATCAAAGCAATCCATTAAATTTTGAACAGTGACTCATATCATAAAATATACAAATTTAATATTTTCATGCAATGGAGAGGATAAATGATTTTAAGAGATAAGAATCATCAATAATAGTTTAATCATCAATTTCATATCCTTATCGTTAATTACTTATGATAACTATTCATCGCAGGCACAATTGGAGTTAAAATTGTTCTAAAAAATCGCGGTCTGATAGACAAAGTGAGTTTTAAACTTTCCTTTCTTCAACTTAAATATTTGTAGTTAATTACATTAAAAATTTATTATTATAATGTGGTAGTGATTCAGAGTCATTTAAGATTTTTTGCTATCAAGCAGTAGATGAATCTGTAGAGCATTGAAAAGAACACCTCTTATTATTTACATTTGATCCAGTGCATTTGATTCAGTCATGTGATAGAGAGGTCATTGCTATAAACATTTTTTGGTTTATCTGTGTTGGTTTCATTTATTAAACAGATACTTAAGATACATATATACTGGAATAATGAAATCTACTTTAAAATCTTTACTGAAATCTATTGAATTTGACTTCAAAGCTTAGGATCGGGCTATTTGCTTGCCGGAATGTCATTCAGCAAAGGAACTACGTTTCAAATTACTTACAGAACCCCACCACGGCTATCTCGGACAATAGTTGAGGTAGTCGTGACCCCACCCAATTACTTGCAGAAAGAACCCCCCCTACAGCTTTTTGCCGTAGGGTAGTGATCCATCATCCGACCCCCGCCAAATAGCGGAGTACGTGGCGGTCATTAGGAAAGATAGTTTTTGTAGAAATGTAGACTCCAAATTTCGTCGTAATTACTAATTTATTTATTATTATAACTATTATATCTTTCATTGAAAAAACAGAAAACATTCTGAGCAATGGCAGCTACATTTTAAAAATCGTGTATCATAATTAGCAACCATTTTATGGCTGTTCAAACACAAAATTAGTGTTTTTTCAAACTTTATTTGAATATTAAAAATATTAGCAAAAATAATATCAAAATTTTAGAAAGAACATTCAAAACATCGTGTTACTAGCTAGATAGTAGGAAAAAATTCGAGACTGTATGTTAATAACTATCGATGTTATGTCACAAATAGATTTTCTCATAGGATTACATGGGACTTCTCAGCTTCGTCTTTGCCCTCGGAGAATCACCTTAAGCACCAAAGTGACGGGTGCAGAGTAAGGGGAATGGCTTTCTTTAATTAAACCGGCTTGTAATAAATTTTGAATTTGTTCTCTTATTTCACTTTCCTCCTTAGGAGAGGTTCTACAAGCTCTTAGTGCAATTGGTAATTCAGATGTTAAATGAACTCTTTGTGGTTCCATGTTAATTTTACCTACATCATATTTTGTTTTTGCGAAAATTTTGACATATTTAGCTAAGAGAGCAGGAAGTTCACTTTTATTGGCTAACTGAAGATTTTGATTATTTTCCTCAGTGGCTGGAGTAAAATCAAGCTCTTTAGCTTCATCCTGATCGATTTGTATCTTACTGAGGAAGTCGTCACTCATTTCATATGACACGAATTCATCATCACAATTTGGATGCACATTATTTGGATTACTTTCGTTACAATAATTATCTTGACAAACCTCATTTTGATTACTTTCATTACAATAATTATCTTGACAAACCTCATTTTGATTATTTTCAATACAATAACCACTGTCTGGAACTAAATGCAAGGTTTTTTCTGTGGAAATATCATCTTGAAGTGACATTAGTAACATATTTTTTCCCATTTGCGAAATTTCATTTTTTGTACAGTCTATATTTAGTTTAAAAGCATAACAATGTGGTAGACTAATTAAGACATAAGGTAAGTTATTGTTTATAAGATACATTTCCACAGTTCGTGTAATATCACCAAGTGTTAAATCTACAAGGCATTTTTCTCTTAATTTTAAAATACCTTGAGTTTGAGCCAGTGGCGGTTCCAGAGGGGGGGTCACGGGGTCATGACCCCCCCCCCCAAATGGTCTTAAGGTGCCTAGATTAACCCCCCCCAAAAAAAAAAACAAAAGAGGGCCCAAGCCGAGCTTGGAACAAGCGTCTAGATAGTGGAAAGAATCCTGCTTCTCATCTCTTTCCTTCCCAGTGCGCATTCTGTGTCGCGCATGATGTCAAAGGTGGGTGGGAACGGAAGAGGGTAGAGGGGAAAGCTTTGCTAGCTGTTGCTACTTGTTTCTCGCACCTCGTTGCTCTATTCCCGATGTCCGATTCGGGAGTGAGCTTTTTCAAAGCAGCAAAAGGTCCTTTTCAGGGCAAATTACATAGATAGGCTAAAAATCTGCACCACTCATACAATTTTCATTGTAACTGGTTGTTTTAAACTATTGCACCATACTAAAGGGTTTTAATGATAAGCAATTACTTTTTATGCAATACATTTTACAAGGGGCCTGGTATTTTTTTAAATAAAAAATCAACTTTTAAGAGTTGACCTATAAACAAAAATACCCAGTGAGAATCCATTTCAACATAAGTGAAAAGAAACACTCCCAAAGAAAATAAAGACTTTCAATTTCTTGTTTTTTAAAGTAAGCTAATCACATAAAAACAAAAATACATATAATCAGTGCCACAACTAAAGTTTAGTTCACACAGTACAAACCTTAATTTTTGGCAAATGAGGCATGGCTGGGGGGGGGGCATGTGCCCCATTTGACCTCCCCTAGATGCATGCCCATTATAATAGCAAAATATAAAATTCATTATTTTTTGAAAAAAGATTTGAATTAGATTGTAAAAAATTATCATTTTAAATATTTTATTTTAATCCTATTTAGATGCATATATACGCCCTTACATAGAATATTATTGTGTCCACATTAGTTTGGATCATTAATATCAAGTATAAAATCTACATAGGCTAAAGATTAAATATTATCATAGTATAACTAACTAGGAGAAGGAAGGGGGGGGGGCGACTGCCCTTTCAAAAAAGTTCAATAAAATTCCGATATGACCCATTTGAAAATATTTTCAGCAATAGAAAACAGTTTACCCTTAAAAAGTCCTCCAGTTGAGGCAGATATCCCTCGTGTAAGTTTACCATAACACAGCAGAACAATGTTCAAAATTAATTTAAATTGAAAACATTTAGCAGAAACACAACAAAGTCAATCCATTTACACACTCACACGCTTTCTTATTATTGTCAAATGAACACATCAGTCAAACTCCCATGTTACTGCAATTATTGAGCTAAGGGCACTAATTCATGTACCCTAAATATGATTCTTTTAAAGGTGTAAAAAAGAAAAACAAAACAAAAAATCCTTTTTCTTTTACCTTTCAAAAAAGATTTGTGCTTTTTGAACAACACAAATTACAGTTTGCAGCAACCCAAATTAAGTATAAGATTTATAAATCAAATCTAGTTTAATATATATTTTATTCAGAACTTTTTGTAATCAACAGTAAATTTTACAAAATTTCAAAGAATTGTGTATGAATAATTTTTTATAAATAAATTGTGTGTGATAAATAAATTGTGTTATAAATAAATTGTGTATGAATAATTTTTTATAAATAATTTCAATTATTAGCATATTTTTTTATTGTTCTGAATCTTGCTCACAGCAAACTACCTGAAAGCATTAAAAATTTTATTTTATTTTAATCATCAAATTTATAACATTAAATTCATCAAGCATAACTGAAACAAATTTCCGATATCTATGCGAATATCACGCTAAACTGCCAGAGAAAGCCAATAACACTATTTTCAGAGACCGTAAGGCAAATTACAGCTATCCTAAAACATTATTTATTTCACAATAAAGTGAGGTAACTTAAAAATTTTTTAAACAAACATTTGTTTGAATACGATGTCAATATAAACATAATCAATCCCAAATGTTCACGAAATGTGTGTGTGTGCTTTGGTCTCATGCTGCTCTTGTCCACCCCCATTCGACGTCGTGCGCGACACAGAATGCGCACTGGGAAGGAAAGAGATGAGAAGCAGGATTCTTTCCACTATCTAGACGCTTGTGAGCTTGGACAGGGGCCCAAAATTTAGAAGCCTTGCATACATATCACATTGTGCTGCTGAAAGAGAATTCCTCTTTAGAAGACCATTGGTCGCTAAAGAGGACTAGTTTATTTTATAACACTAAAGTATGCACACAATATTCTACGTGCCCAGACGTTGCTCTTTGGCAGAAAAATATGCAGCCGTTTTGTAAATATGTGCAAGCATACATATATGGAGGGCAAAGGAAGAGGGAGTCATAACGAGCCTGATTAAGGTAAAGGTGGATAGGGTAGTTGCCCCGAACCCACAATAAAAGAAAACTCTCAAAATCAAAAAATATTTTGTAGAAAAATGTGTGAAGTGTGTGCGTAATACATTACACTTGTATTCAACAACACACCCACCCTTTCAAATAGCCTTCCTCGTCTTCAAAAGCACTCTAAGGAGCACCTATGTTTGTAAATAATTAATTTATGGAATCCAAATCTAGCGTAACTGCTACAAGACCATAAAAATTATTGAAGAGGAAGGGGGGGGGTCACGAGGGAAGGGGACCATACCTAAACAGGGCCGTATTACACATCAAGCTGAGTATGCTTCCCTATGGGCTATGGGCTCTAGGGCGGCCTGCGTTAAAAAACCATAATCAAACGTTATTAAAGCTATTTTAGTGTTAATATTTATACAGCATTTGTAACTCTGATTAATTAGCGACTTCGTACACAATAAATAATTTCCGGCATTGTTAGCCACTACACTTCTTAATTGAAATTTGAATGAATATGTGCTAGAAAGTTTGAAGCTGACTATTTAGCTTGAAGTTTTATGTGCACATTTCCGTGATGACCTGCATTAGACAGATCATTGTGATATATTTTGATATTCAATAAAGTAATGAGAATTTTTAGCACTACGTCTACTCGAAAGAGCTATGGTAATCATAAGAAGGCTTTTAAAGAAAAAAACCTTCGTAACCCTGTCATCACATTCCATGATTATAAGCTTTTAAATATGAAATTGTTCCATAGGAAAAACTGTTTTTCCCTTTGAAAATGAATATCTGGAAGCAAGCAGTTCTGCCAAATTTAAGTATGGAATGATACATATACTACGCATTAGCGCCCAAAACCCCCAGTGTCCTGTAAAACATTTTTCTCTCCGAAAACTCATGTTTCCTTTCAGTGTCCAAAAAAATTCTTAGGGAAATCGCATGTTCAACTAAGCGCTGATCAGGTGTTTTCCATTGACGAAACACCAATCCATTAATTAGTAGTGGCATATCTAAGTTTAAAGACGGGTATAGTAAGGGGTCAAGAACCATTTTAAATTCAGTGTTCCGGGCATGAAAGCTATTAGTTTACCAGGAGTTGCCGACACCCCCAAAGGCCATTTTTCAGTTCCATTATGCGTTTCACAAATGAACAGCATGTGGATTTGTTTTCGAAAAGCATACACTTCTTGCATCTGCTTTCTGGTGTATCTTGCATCGCTTTCTCTTTAGGACTCCAAAGGTAGCAGACATTAACTAATGTTCCATTTTAAACCCAGACTAATAAGTAAAAGGCTCAGTGTCCCCCATTTCGGATACAAGAAACTAAACTTGGATGCGAATTTTCTTATGTGTAGGAGACAAAGCACAAATGGGACAAACGAGTCTGCCTCTGCAAGACTAGAAACGAAAAGTTGTAAGAAAACGCCACAATGGACAAGGAGAAATGGGGGAAAACAATATAGCCCCCCCCTGTCGTTTTAAATTGCTTATTAAAAAAATATCCACCTTCCAGATTTTATGCTTATTAAGCCCAATTAACAATTATAATAGAACTTTTTTTTATTATGGGGGTGTCCAACTTATGATTTTTATGATGAGTTATAGTAATTTATCAGTGTTCAATTTTTAATCTTTTACCTTTATTTATTTTTATGTGTACAACATTTTTACTTTTTCGTATTTCAAACAATTTTTTTTAAATATTCTCCAATTGATTTGAAACAATAACAGTGGCCGAGTGCTTAAGACCACTGAAAGTGGTAGATGGCGGCTAGGGTTCTGGCCTACCGCGTGCCTGTCGATCTAAAGGTCCAGAGTTTTGGGTGATTTTCTCCAGATGTAACGTGATTAACTTAAAAGCCTTAAAAGTTCTCCACCTAAAGCATACTCCCCTTTAGATATATACCCCTCGTGTAGCTTTGCCTTAATCAATAACTTAATCTCGTTACAATAACAATTATTGTTACAATAAATCTCTATCTTTTCTCTGAAAAGATATTTGTATAGTCTCATTAAAAGTCTATGTCGAAAAAACAAAATCTGCCTCACGATCTTGGTACACTGTTACGCATTAACTGATTTCAGTGATTTCAGACGGTTGGATTTCACATGGTTCGAAAAAATTAATGATCATTTTTTAGAAGCTGCACTACACAATGAAATAAATAAACGGTAAATTTTCTGAACTTTTTGAAAAAAAAAATTCTTAAACATGGACTTGCCCAGAAACATTTTTCAAAAAGGGATACATTTTACAAAATTTCGATATTTAAGATTTTTTAAATTTAATTTTTTCCCCTATAAAGTTCGTAACTGATCTAAGTTTATCCTCTATTTCAATGTATAGTAGAACTTGTAAAAAGAATTAGGTATATTTCATTTATCCACAAAAAAGGTTTTATGTGTTTTTTCTTTTAAGAAATATGACTAGATATTAAGGAACTTATTCAGTGAATTCGATTGTATGTCTAATAACTGTATATTTTATGTATATTAATAAATATATGTGTAGATAATTTTTTCGAATCTCCAGCAAGAATAACCTTAGTACGGAATACTTATTTTGCGATGTTTTGCTCTTTCCAAAAAATCATCCAAAATTTTTACGTTCTGATCGTGCTTTGGAATTGAAGCAAAAGTGCTGAAAACAAACCTTTTGATCACCCAAGTAGACTTTCGTAAGCTGTAATAACAAAGAAATATACATAAATCTCTATCGATAGAAAACATGAATAACTTTGACAAATTTGACTTTGATCAAACTCATAAGGTGTCTTTTTGAGTGGTCGAAAAACTGAAAAATGGAGAGGTTAAACATTTAAGAAAATTCTAGTCGTTTAGACATAAAAGATTATTAATGAAGATGGTAAATCGGAAATCTAAGTTTTTGTTTAAGCTATGTTGATAAAAATTACTTTTTTTTTTACAATCAACAATTAAATCGTAAAATTTTTATGAAATACAAATTAAAGGATTTTTTAAAATGAGCCTCCCACATTGTTTTCTTGGAGCGTCACATCATTTTTAAGTTAAAATTTATATCTATAATAACTCTTTCGAATGCCTGAATGATTTATCATTTTAATCAGGGACCAGAATGTTTTAAGGGAGAGGCCAAGCCAAAGCTAAGCCCGGATCCAGGCCCTTGGTCTTAAGGGTAAACTAGTCTCATTCTCGACTCAACCTGAATAAATGATGATCCGAATAATTTTAATCGTCAAATGTTATTTCCACACACATTCTCATAGAATTATCTGAAATGGAAAGACGAATTTTCTATAAAAAAAATTAATTTTATTATGGATTTCTTTTGTTGAATACATGTTTATACAATTCAATAAAAAAGCTCCTAATTATAGGGCCAGAGCAGAAGCTAGGGGTTGGCGAGATCTGCCCCCCCCCCTCCCCCAGGGAAGCAAGCGGAAGAGGGCAGAGCCTTATTATCGCATGGGCAAATCCGGACTTTGCCCAGGGCCCCCATTTTCAAATGTTGTTCTGAAATATTCTTTTATATGTCAAAATTTTATGAAAAAGAAAACAAATTTCATAGATGGGGTCCCCAAATTCATCAATGCCCGGCCCCTGTAGGTCATAATTGGGCCCTGGAAGAAGGGCGCACATTGAGCTGGAACACAAGAGGTTTAAATATAATTTTAATGTTTTTCTTTCTTCAAAAAGCACTTTTGTAGGGAAGGATAGATAGAAATTTATAAAACTACAATGATTATGGGGGTGTTGAATAGTTATTAATTTGTTGTTCTAAGTGTACGGGGCCCAAAGTTAACAAATTTCATAGATTTCCCCAAATTCAATCGGGCCATGCCTAATTATCCGCCTCTTTGGGGCCTACATTTGCATAAGGGTCCAGGGCCTCAAGAAGTCTTCAGACGTCCCTCGTCAATCGTCATGACCCCCCCTAAACTGACGGTCTGGAACCGCCCCTGGTTTGAGCAGCATTGATACCATATTTATGATATTGAGTTTGAATGTGATGTTTCTTAACAAGATGTTTTGGACAAATGGTTATGCTACTTCCGGTATCAATTAAACAAGGTATAGCTTCAGTTTCATGTACTTTTCTAACTACTTTTTGAGTTTGTTTATGTTTGGATCCATTTTGAATAAGTTGCCCGGGCAAAATTAATTGTCAGAAAGAGTTAGTTGTATTTTCCACTGAGCTACGTTCGTGGTGATTGTCTGAAGTAGCGGTCTCTTGACAGGTATTGTTTGTTAGAATGCTAACAATCTGTTGTTGAGTGACAGTAGATTTTTTAAGAGGACAGTCCTTATGCCAATGAAAAACATTAGTAATATTGTAAGTCAGGCATATTTTACAAGGAGATGGTGGTAAGTATTCATGATAATGTACATTTGTATTGGTATTCTGAGTATTAGGCCTAGGTCCCCTGGGTACGTATGTACTATTGTGAGGGGGGTATGATCTAGGTGGGTTATTTCCATTCGGATACCTGTAGTTCCAGGGTTTTGCTGAGTTTGAAGGATTGGGTTGAGATTCATTATTTGGCCTCATGGGTCACCACTGGCGAAAGCCCTGGGAGTTTGGTTGGAAATTTGTTGGAGGTTGATGTCTTTTGTCTACTATCTGCATTTTGTTTAGTTTATGTACTAAGTCCCTCCATTCGGTTGTTGTCTTAGGAGAGTTTACAACAACAAGTTGTTTCAATTCTTTGGGTAGCCCGTCCGTTAATCCATCTAATAATAATTTTGGTTCCAGTTCCAAAGCTCTTCCTACCTCTAATTTTTTGTAATAATATTCGGAAACATTTTCTCCTATTCTGAAAACAATATTTGAAAAATCATTGAGGGATGGTTCTCCAGGGGTAGTAAATTCCTCATGGAATAATTGCACTAACTCCTCCCAATGTAGAACATTTAAACTATTACTTACAAATAAAGTGATTGCCTTTCCCTTAATGAACTTGTGTATATTTCTTATTTTCCAAACATTATCTAAGTTTTCATCATTGCAATAACCCTCAAAATAAACAACCCAATTCTTCCATTCCATTCCTGACTCGGGGGCAAAAGGAATTATTTCTAAAGCTCTGTCATAATTTTGTGTTCCTCTCCTTTCGGGTATTATGGATGACAGTTCTTTTGACTCTTTTAGCAGCTGAGAATTCCCATTACTGTTTACTAAATCTGACGAAGGGACTAATCGACTTTCGGTTTTTGCAGATTCGTTATTACTATCACTTTTTTCCGAGGTTTGGGTTTTGTCATCGTCAGCTATATTGTCAGCATCCTTTATATCACTGTTTATCGTAAAGGTTTCACTGTAAGTCTCCAAATCCCTGAAGGTGGATAGGAGCTTACGTGCTGTTTCCTCTTCTGAATCCGAATGTTCTAATTGAAAAAAATTAGCAATTCTAATTAATTTAATTTTATCAAAATTATCAATAACATATTTTAGCTTTAGTTCAAATTCTGCATCCCCAATTTCAAATTGGAATCCCTCAAATTCCCTTAAATTAGATCGATTTCTCTTCTGCTTATCTGTTTCAAAAATAAAAGAATGTACTAATTTAATTGTGTCTGACTTAGCTGATTGAATGGCTAACTTAATTTGGGGAATGTCTACCAACTTCATCTTGACTTTATTACAATAAAAATTTAAAATTTACAGTTATAGAACTTAAAAATTTGTCATCACTTTTTATATAATATACACTTTAATGGCATTTTTATATTAATTTTCAAACTTATAAATAGTATCATAATACATGATTATCATAACCCGTTATTATATTTATTTTTTTCAACATAGATATTAAATAACTAACTAACACATCACTATCATTAATAGAGAGAGAAACACCTTACCTTGCATCTTCACTAACTAAATAAAAAAAAAAAAAAACTAACATTTTTTCTACAAATTAACAATCTTCTTTTAAATTCTTGAGTTCCACAAAAACATTGCGTAATTTTTCAATTGTGAATGGTGTCCCTTCAAAATTTAAGTTCGCCGTTGGTCAGTGTCCGGAACATCGGCTTCCACCGGGCGAGATCGTTCATCCTTGAATAATGCGTAAGAAAACGTCTGTCACAGTGTCACTATTACTTTTGTAGCCGGCCGCACTGTTCTGGGATACGGGGAACGCACGTACGCACAATCGCGTGTTTCAATGATGACAGCGAGCGACGTCGGTAACTGCACGGGAAGGCATCGGCGACACATCGGACTATGGAGAGAGGATCAAATGGCTGTTGGGAGGCACCGGAGGGTTGTCGTCCGCGCTGAATCACTGGTCCCTCACGTCCGCTCCTCGGAGAATACGGAAGAAAGGCTGTTGCTCTGCTCGTGCTCTGCGTCTGCCTGGGAAGCATGCGGCGAAAAGAAAGTTGGGTCCTTTCTGCAGCCAGCCCGACTCGTCCCAGAAGAGATGTCAGCGTCTGATCGGCGTACGTCAGCGTAGGCGAACTCCTGGCGATTTCAACTCCACGCAAAAATAGTCCTGTCGGCTTCTGTAAAGAATGGGCCTTACGCCATTCCTTGTGGAAATGATTGACACGACTCCATTGGGAGGTTGAATATTTTATTTCAAAGTTCGGACAGAGGGCAGGAGTCAGGCCGGCGACCTTTTAGCTCCGGGGCTATCTTCGTACATCGCAGTCTAACAGCTAAAGCTCGGAGCTCCTGCAAAAGCTTCACGTTCCAAACTCCTAAAAGCTAAGCTAAAACTCTAAAACTCCCAAAATTTCAGCGATCTTGCTTAAATACTCCTTAGTTACTACACCTGCTGGCAGGGTGCAGCACGATTGCGAAGGCGTTACTCTCAAACGTAATTAGTTAACTCGATTGTCAATCAAGACATGAGAAACACCTGCTTACCCAGGAGTTCTAAAAGCACGTAGTAACGAAAACCACAGAAAAACGAAGATATTGCTGAATCAACAATTTTCTCCTTATGGAACTTCAAAAAACGTCTCGAGCGTAATATTTGTATGGCCGAGAAACAAACTTTACAGTAAGAGTAAAAGATTAAAGAAGCTTTTTCAAATAACATTAAATTAAATTAGGTTAAATTAGCTAAGTTTATTTTATTATTACATATATGTGTGTATATGTATGATTTATCATGTGTTTATGTGTGTATATGTATGATTTATCATGTGTATATGTGTGTATATGTATGTTTTATCATGTCATGTGTGATATCATGTCTGTAATTTATGATTGTACACCCTCAAAAAAAAAGTATTCGAGCAAGAGAGAAATTTCCTTTTTTAGATTTGCGAATAATAAGAGTTTTTGAAAAACGCACAACCTGACAGAAATATGGAAATTCATATTTATACATAGCCTAATTCATATTCTATGATAAATAATTTTTAATATACGAAACGAACGTAAGAAATTTCTCTCTTGCTCGAATACTTTTTTTGGAGGGTGTACTAATATTGTTTACTGTCTGCCGTTGGGGTTCTGCGAGCCCCAGCGGCATAGTATGTATAAATAAGCGATGAATGAATAAATTCTTCCCTGGAGGGATTTTATGCCGTAAACCTTCGGGTCGGCCCCCTTCAGTGGGTGTCTCACACCTTTTAATCTTACAGGCCCAGGGGGTCATACGAAGCTCCCCTATATTTTCAATTTGAGCATTTTAAACACTAGCCTCCTCCGGCGGCATCTCCAAAGCCTGGAAACCATCCCAGAGCCAATTTCTATATGTTTGCAGTCCTTCTAAGCCTCAATCATTGTTAAATAGTCTAATTACCATAATTAATTAACGTATATCTCGGAAACTATCCATCGGAGCGCGTTTTTATTGATTCTCCACCCCCCCCCCTAGGCTCTACACCCCCATCGATACATAAAATTTCGAATACTTTGACACCAAACTTAACCTTTTAATCTTACAGGCCCAGGGGGTCATACGAAGCTCCCCTGTATTTTCATTTCGGGCAGTTTAAACACTAGTTTTACTTGAACCGCCCTACGACGGCATCTCCAAAGCCTACAAACCGTCCCAGAGCAAATTTTCACATGCTGGCATAGGGCTGGGCCAAAAATCAATATTTATCGAACTATCTGATTTATTCCGGCATAATAAATTCGATCTTCCTCTTTTCATTTTATCGAAATCTTGAAAACGGTAAAGTTTTCACGTTTCGTATTTGTCTTATCCCTTCCCCCCCCCCTTCCGCCGACAAATTACTACGTGCTTATGCACAGTGCGCGAGCTAGGAAGTTAAGAGAACGAACTCATTTGCTCAAAACTGTGTGTGTCAGTGTTGAATTCGACCGAGCAAAGAGAGAGAGATGCTAGCTGCCCGACTCAGCGGAGAAGGAACCCGATGAATGGGTGAAGGGTGTTTAAATAGTACGGCTTTCGGCGCAGAGAGAGGGAAAATTTCTTTAGTTGTTTTATTGATTCAAGTTTCGAATCACTGAATCGAATCACCGAAGTAGTGAGTGAGTTGAAATTCGAATCAGTAAAATGAGTCGAACCGCCCATCTCTAGCCGGAAGAACACAAGCCTCTAGCCCCCGCCCGCCTAACTTTGGAACCATTCAATGCGCATGCCCGTATACTTCCCCCAGATCCGCTCAGGAAATGAATGATGTTGCCATCTAGTGATTACTTTTGGAAACTTTGTATTTCTCATAATAATAAGAAATTTTGAAATATTTAGGATTAGCTTTGAACTTGTGTTTATTTTTCCTTTTGTATTATAAAAAAAATACTTGAAATATTTATTCTTTCTGATGATCTTCGAATTACCAATTGCTTGTTAATTAAAATTATGTATTAAGTAATTTTTACATAAGTTATTTTTTTTTTTTTTTGATATATTATATAGTAAATAATTTTAGCAGATTTTGGAATATTTAGTTTTAAATAAGAATGGCCTCACACACACACACAATCTCGTTTTTATTTTTATATCTCAAATGTCCCCCATCTAGTGATTAATTATAGAAACTTTGATTGTATTTCTCCGTAATAAAAAGAAAATATATCAAATAGTTATTCTTTACTGATAATCTATAATTAGCAATATTGTAGCTGGTTAATATTCCTACATAAGTCAATTTTTTTTAAATAGTTTATTAAGTAAATGATTTTAGCAGATTTTGAAATATTTACCATTGGCCTTGAACTTGTTTTTATAGCTGATTTGTATTTGTGTTAAGTTAAAAAAAATACTGCATATCACCTCCTGCCCCCCCCCCCCTGAAATTTAATTTTAGCACGACATATTCCCTTTCAAAATTTGTTTTTGCCTACGGCCTTGGACATATATGCATTTTCTTGAGTTTTAGGGGGGGAGGACTGCCCCCTCCTTTTGTCTGTATATAATATTTTATGTATTCTCCAATTTTATACAATCGGAAATTTGTTGAAAGATTATGAAAACTATCTTTACTTATTAGATATTTTAGTTTAATCTTTTGAAATTTTAAAACATCTAACACAAAAATGAGTTACAGCCGAACCTCGATTTAACGTACTTTGATTTAACGAATTCTCCGATTTAACGAATATTTTTTTCTGTCCCGACAAAAAGGGTGCTAAGATGCTCTGATTTAACGAATTTTTATCTTTGATTTAACGAACAACAATCGCTGAAATAAAATTCACACATAAAACTAAAACTTTGAATTTTTCGCACACAAAATTAATATACAAAAAGCTTTGGAAAATTCATGTGCTTTCAAAACACAGCCACAAAAAAAAGCACTATCAAGGATTTCTTTCCAAAGTGCCAATAAGTATGTACGTATTAAGTTTTAAGAACAAGTAACATTAAAGAATTTAGATAATTTTAAAGTTGATCTCCTGACCTATAACTTATAATTTTTAAGTTCGCAGTAAACAATAATCATTCTTTTAACGAACGGAATTGTGGGTTTCAATCAATTCGTTAATTCGAGGTTCGACTGTATAATAATAAGAGAATTCATGATAATAAACGTAGATGAATAAAACTCCGTTATCCACTCCAGTAAAATTTGAAGACATCACGAATAAACAACATTTTTTTTTTTGGGTGGGGGGGGGGCACTTCATACTTGTTACGGGGAATAAAAATGAATTCAAGTCCACTTGATTTGTCAAAATTCATTACGCAATTATAAGTCCAATATAATAATATTTCTTCGAATATTTATTTCTTATTTCAATAGCTAAAAGCAATGCCAGCTGTGAGAGTACGTTAAGATTGACCAACCTAGCTATGATGCAATTTATACTGATAGTAGTGTTATTAAAGATTTTGACATGAGGTAAAGTAGGGAAATAAGATTTTAGATTAAAGAAGTTTTATTTTTAATCCCGACGTAAAACAATTTTTAGAATTATTTTGCTCAATAATGTACTTAATCCTTTCAATAAATGATAAATAGACAATAACTTATTTATATTTACATTAATTAAATCAATTAATTCTATTCTATTATTATTATAATTATTATTTTTTTTTCACTCTACAAAAGTGATCGATAATCTTCAGTTTCTTGGTTACACCATGCAGGTGACTTTACTGATTATTAATTCTGTGGAGTATTGCATTTGATAATATTGCCGTGTGTTTTATTAATTTGCTGTTTACGATATATGTATGATCAAGGATTTTTTTTTTTTCAGTAATACAATTGTATAAAAATAAATAATAAAATCAAAAAAGTCATTTCAATGGACATCAGTTTCGAATAATAATTATGATGATTTACGATTAAGAAATTTTCTTGCTCCCCAAGAAAAAATACTAATTTTTTGTTAGAATAATTTTATTAGAATTCAAAATATTTTATCTCGAGTGATTTCATTTTTTCCCCGTTAGTTAGAACTTTAAATTTTGAAGAGAAAAAAAAAATAAATATTCCTGCGGCTAAGTATTTTCTTTGCGATACCATTCATTTCCTGAGCGGTCTCGGGGAAGTATACGGGCATGGGCATTGAATCGTTCCAAAGTTAGGCGGGCGGGGGCTAGACGCTTGTCGCAAGACTTGCACAAGAGGATAGGGGCAGGAAATAGCTTAATGCTAACGGACTTAGACGAAAATCGCACAGGGAAATTTTGACGCGAAGGGAAGGAAAGAGGGATTACTGTCCTTTCCGAATACCGACTTACTTGGCGCATTAATTGATCGTTGATCTTGAGTTTTACATTCCCTCAAAGGAACATTCCTTCTTTTTGTTAAAAGTCTGGACATGAAATAATTTGAAGTATTTGAGAGTATAAATTTTCTCTCGTGTTTACCAGATCCATGTTCACTCGATTTTGGATTTTATCTAGCTCGAATAAATACAATTTCAAATGTCATTTATTTCTTGTAGGAAAGATCGACTTTTCTTTCGGAAATTCAGTCTTAAAAAATGCAACATTCAAGCGTCGATCCCCTCAATCCTAGGCACTTTTAAATACTGAAATCATTTATAAATACTCCGGGGCTCCCAACCCATATGATTACAAGCATTTCTTGACAAACCCATTTTTGGCTCATGTTGCAGAAATTGAGAAAGGAAATTTAGTTTTAAAAAATTATTTCAGCTTTTGTGAACACTTGACTCATACATGTAGGAGATTTGGGGGCCCCCTATTTTTCAGGATCCTCGGGATATTGCGCTGCTTTTCCGTGTAGTAAGATTACTAGTGAAAATATGCAAATAATGTTTCAATAATTTTGACGTTTTGGTGAGAAGCCAAGAGATGTTATATAGTACTGTGGCGGCACGAGATCACCTCACACAACAGCTGGCAATTGAAAGCCAATCGAATGGGTACATTTTGGCCGAGCCGGGCCTCACCATGGCACAGTGGTTATATCTCTGAAAATGGTAGACGGCCGAAGTGTGAAGGTCCCGGGTTCGGGTCCCATCGCGCGGTTGTCGATCTAACGGTCTGGAGTTTTGGTAGGTTTTCTCCAGATGTAACGTGAATACGCGTTAGAACCCCTTAGAAAGTCCTCCTACCAAGGCATCCCTCATCTTAGGCAGATACCCCTCGCGCAGGTTTGCCTCAATCACACATAATAATAATTTGGCCGAACCGGATTGCGCCTCATTCTACCACCCATAAGTCTCTGGGTACAAACCCAGCTCTCACCACATGCTCTCCCTTCAATGGCGACCCGGACGATGAACACGCAATCTCCTTCTCGCCTACAGCGACAGATGGCGCCAGCACCGCCCTCTTCCATCTCTCGCTCGGCTGCTTCAAAGTCCGCAACGAGCGGCAGCGACCTCACAAATGTCCACAACGAGTGGCAGCGTTCCATAACGCTTGGAACATCGTTCGTCAGCCTCCGACTGACTCTCTAGTGTGGCGGCACGAGATCACCTCCGCGTAGACAACAGCTTTCAATTGAAGGCCGGTCGATTGGGTAAGTTTTGGCCGAGCCGGATTGCGCTTCATTCTATCACCCATAAATCCCTGGGTTCAAACCCAGCTCTCACCACATGCTCTCCTTTCAGTACAATATAATCTTTTAAAATTAAATAAAAATATATATTCAATTAAATTATTAAATATAAATACATATTTATTTATGTAGGATGTGGTAAAAATTTATTCCTAAATATTCAAAATGAATAACTTACAAGCACTCTTTTCTTCTTATCTTTTTTAAAAACTAACTATTAAACTTAAAATTTTTGTTTTACAATATTTTTTAAGATAAATAGCTTTTTAAAAAATCAACAAAATCTGTATATTTTCTCTGTATATGCTACAGTAAAAATAGGGAGGTGAAAAATATAGCGTGCCGAAAGAGCGAACTCTTGCCAAAATTATCTCTAATCTGAAAATAACGGGTTACAGCATTGTAGGGAAACCATACGCATTTCCCCCCTCTGCAAATTTGGCTAATTCCGATAGTATTAGCTATTTTCCTGCCCCTATCCGCTTGTAGAACACGCATCGGCAATGGGATTCCTTCTGAAAAAACGGACCTAACGTAGACAGATGCTGCTGCTGCATGATTTGGCTCTAGATGGCGCTGTTTTTAAGAACCTATGGTAAGAACGGTTAGGACCCCTTAGAAAGACCTTTTACGGAGGGCACCCCCCTTGTGTTCTCATTCTGACGTGGATTTATAAGCGGCCTCGAGCATGGGCGCCCATAAGGGGGGGCAAGGTGGGGCACTTGCCCTCCGTAGAGTTTTAGGTCAATGTCTCATGATGTAAACAAGTGGCAAAACCAGAACTAAATTTGTTAAAAGTTTGAAATTTGCCCCCCCCCTAGAAAAATTCCTATGGGCACTCATGGCCTCGAGCAAAGCACACAAATCCGAAATACATGCTACACAAACAAACAAAAAGTGAAGGCACTTTCTTAGTATATTCCCTGCATGGCGAAACGGACTCCTTGTTTCCGTTTCTGCATGTTGCTCTCTTGGAGGAGAGAGTAATATGGAGTGAGCATGTGGGGAGAAAAGTGAAGCCACAACTTCAACCGGGTTTTCCTCATTCCGCTACGCGTAGCCTTGGGGGGCGTGCCTCGGAGTTAAAGACTAGGGCTACTATTCAGATAGATGATAGATTTAGTAGCTACTAAACCTATCGTTCAGTTACTAAGTTAGTAAGTGGGCGGGGATACTAAAAGTTAGTGAATCCGAATTCAGATACATTTAGTACTAAACATGTGACTAACATAAGGCGACCATATTTCTAAACAGTATAATGGGGACAAATCAAGCATCGTCCTCGAATTCAAGGATAACTTGGGGACACTAGAAAATATTTTTGGGGACTTATTCGAGGACACAAAATAATACCATGTATACCCATACTTTAAATCTTGACTGACTTTGATACTTAAAAATGAACTCTAATAGCTCTTTATATCAATTGTGTATTCTTATTTCTAATAAATTAATGGAAGTATTTCATTCATTTATAAATATTTATTTAAACCAGAAACATGAAAGGAACATCATGTTGAAATATTGCAATTTATTCAAAATTTAACTCTTGGAATAGTATTTGTATTTTTCAGAAGACATTGCTTTTTACATAGGATCATTTTGTCATAATTTTTCATGAAACTTTGTACACCCTCTAAAAAAGTATTCGAGTGCCAGTAAACTTTCGTACGTCAATTTCATATTTAAAGCATCGTTCTTTATGAAAGGTGATTAATCATTAACAAAACTGAAATGGGAAATTTGGCTCATTAGTCGGATACTTTATTGAATGTCTGTACACGCTACACACACTGTGACACAACAAACGTTTTCAGAGATCGAATTTCATTGTTTCTCTGAGTAAATGGCGGTTTTAGTTGGTTTATCTTTCTCATTTCTTCAGTTTTTTCTGAAAGAAATAAACTAAATGGAAACTTTCAGGGAAAACAGTACAAATCTTTAAATTTGGGGACATAATGAAAAAAAGATCTATATTTGGGGACTGTCCTCGAATTTCGAGGACGTATGGTCACCTTAGACTAACACCAAGGGAAAAGTTAGTAGACCAATCAGAACGCTTGTTCCACGGGTACGTTTGTTTAGTCGGTGATTTAGCAGCTTGTTTGGTCACGTGATTTTAGTAGCTTGTTTTGGTCACTTGTTTAGTGTCTCCACCTCCAAATTCTATCTGAATCCACTTTACTAAATTTAGTAACTAAACAATAGGTTCAGTAGCTACTAAATCTATCTGAATAAGGGCCTAGGTCCTTTGGGAGCTCATATGATTTATCGAGCCACGCCCTCGAAGGCTATGCCCAAGGCTCTCGTTTTTTTCATTACGTCAAATATATGTCGTTATTAAATGGCAACATCTAAGTTTGTTTACATTCGGCTTTAGTTGTTGACGAGTTTGTTTACCTCGTAGATCAATTTTAAACTTAACATATATTGATAAATATGCAAAGTGAAGATCTAATTAATTCTCTGAATAAATCATTAACTTCAGAAACAGATAATCAAATTTTCGATGACTTTTCAGCTAGAATTCAAACTTATATTGACGGCCAAGTTTGTATCTCCCATATTAAACTTTATTGTGTTTTGTGACATTTATGTTGGTAAAACCATACAAGACGGTGCCTATGTAAACACGGCGATAGCCACTGGAGCTTGGCGTACGCCAAGCCAAAATGTGCTTCAGCCCACCACTTGACGATTGTCAACAAACTGGCGAGTTGGCGCTTTTCTGTAGAACGGAACGTCTTCTGCTCTTTCCGAGTCATAATCTCTGGGTTCCGTTATTTTGGTTTTTCTCGTTCGGCAACGCGCGGGTGACGCAAAAGGCTGTGACATTCAGCCATAGAGGAAGCGCACTTGATTTATACGATTATTTTATCAAGATGCACCGCAGATACAGAAACCTAAACAAAATGGCGATTTAGGAAACCAAATATTTGTAAAAATGGAATTATTTAAAGTAAAAATAACAAAATATTAAAAACAAAAGAGGAAGGGCTCCTCGCAAATATGCTAACACTGGTCCTTTGCGATACCCCCAAAAACCCTCACTGGGTCAGGCCAGCGCTTTAGGGGGCCCCCTCGAAAATATGCTAACGCTGACCCTTTGCGAGACTAAAAAAAGCATCAGTGGGTCCGGCCATTGCTTTTGGTGCCCCTTGGAAAATATGCTAATGCTGGCCTTGTGCGAGACCCAAAAAAAAACATCAGTGGGTCCGGCCATCGCCTTAGGGGGCCCCCTCAAAAATATGCAAACTCTGGCCCTTTGCGAGACCCCCCAAAAAAAACATCAGTGGGGTCCGGCCATTGCTTTAGGGGATTCCCTCAAAAATACGCTAATGCTAGCCCTTTGGGAGACCCCCCCCCAAAAAAACATCAGTGGAGCCGGCCATTGCTTTAGGGGGCAACCTTGAAAATTTGCTAACGCTGGCCCTTTGCAAGACCCCCCATAAAAAACATCAGTGGGTCCGACCATCACTTTAGGGGGCCCTTTCGAAAATATGCTAACGCTGGCTCTTTACTAAACTAAAAACATCAGACTATCGTGTACACTCTCAAAAAGAAAGTATTTGAAAACGTACAACTCAACAAAAACATGAGAAGTTATAATTATATGTAATATGTAACATAATTCATATTTTATCATAAATAATTTTTAATGTATGAAGCAAACATAAGAAGTTTCACTTTTACTTGAATGTTTTTTTGACTGGAATAGCTAGATTGCAAAAGAAAGAAAAATAACAATAACGCATGCACACAAATGCAAATTAACAGTTTAGTGATGTCAAATTGAGCAAGCAAATTTACTACCTTCATCTGTGTACTTCACACGGTAGCTAGAATAAAAAACAACAATTACACATGCGTGAAAATGCAAGAAATTTTGGATCTTTCTACAGTTCTAAAATATCCAATTTGCAATATTTGGCGCATTATCATACCTCCAAAAAAAAAAAAACATTGCCAAGCGGTACACATTTCTTTATGGTTGCCAATCAAAACTGCCACCAACAGGGTACTTCACTCCCTCTGAGCATCACCCATGATTCCACCAGTACCAACACTAAATGAACATCAAAATGTAAACAGCACCGAATATGGATTATAAACCCGTATGTTGCTTACTTTATTAATTCATTCTTACTTTAGAACCCCCCCCCCCCCACCTGCAAACGTTCTGCGGGGGGCGTGCCCCCCTCAGGTTGAGAAATGCTGGGCTAGAACATAAAGCTTGAGATTAGCGGTCGCCAGATCGCCAGTGGCGACTGTGGAATTATTCCTGGCGACTGCAAAACAGTCTGTCAGTCGCCAAAATTGGCGACCTGCAAAATTTACTCAGCAAGCAACCCCCCCCCCTCGTTTCCGTCCCCGTAACAAAAGTCGGCGCTGTATGTCCAAGCAAAGCAGTTGAAAAATTGATGATGCGCAGATAAACAGCCCCTCCCGCCCTCGGCCTCGTAGCAAAAGCTGAATGTCAGCGCTATATGGACAAGCAGGGGAGAAAGGGTTGCAGACATCTATGGGAGGGGAAGAAAGGGGAGGAGCTCATCATAACTGATAACATGTAACATTGGGGGTGGGTAGGAACGCACCGGAACAGAATACTCAGGGTCCCTCTCTCAGTGACCTGACTCGTTGGTTGACCTTGACCCTTCGCGCCATCTCATTATTTTATTACATTTCCACATCGACATTCCAGTACGCAGAGAGGCATATCCGTGGGATACTACACGTGGTCGCAAAAATCTGAACAAAAGTATTATTCTAATTATAATTTGTTACAATTTCTACAATAGACGGCCGTAATAAAAGGAGAAGAGTGAAAAGGAGTTTTATTTAAAACTAAATTTGATATTTGCCTACTGATACAATATATGACTGTATGTGAAAGATGCATTAAGTATCTCATTAATAAGACATTGTACTGAAGGAACGAAGCTAATGTTTTTCTAAATTATAGTACTCCCCTTTGTATATTTTCCGTCGTTCGACTCAGTCAGGGTCCAGTCAACTTAAGAGTAATCGATTATATTTTTTAAAAATTTCATGTGATCTTTACTTTGACCCTTCTAAAATTTTAGACTGGAAGCACGTGAGTTTTTTTTTTTTAATTATTATTATTAACTTGAAAACAATAAATAAACCCTCTGCTTTTGAAAGGTCGATCAAGAGGTTGGCATTTTTTGCATCCTGATTTACGCTACAGGAGATTGAAAACTACCACGAACAAAAACATTATTTTGTACATTGGAATACGCAAATAAAAACTAATGTCATAAACATACCGTTTTCAGTTTTAAATAAATCTAAATTCAGCTACTTTTATATTGTTACGTTTTTCCTTTTGCAAGAGTTATGGTATCTCTACAATAGCGCGAGAGGGAGGGGGAAGAGAAACAGACAAAACACTTTTGATTTTGTTTTATTTTGTAATCACCAGTAAAAGCGCTCGCTCTTCAAAGCTTAAATAAACAGATCTCCATGCCTTCAGAATTCCATTAATCAGCGTTACAGCTGTCCGAGAAGAGAGAAGTGTTTCTCTCTCTCCCCCCCCCCCTGTTCACACTTCAAGCTTTTTTTTTTTTTTACCCAAGTTCCGTTTTAATGACAGGAAGTTTCTCTGTAGATTATACGAATAGAAGGCATTTTTGGTCGGCCGAAGCGAAAACGTATCCTCCCCCATGGGCGCCGGCAGCAGGCTCCCCCCCCCTGGATTTTTGTATGCAGTGTTTTTAGTTGCTTTTTTGCACTTTCCAACATGGTAACCATACGTTGAAGTAGTCTTCCCCCCCCCACCCCTGGGAAATATTCTGCCAGCGCCCATGCCCTCCCCCTTTTCCGCAAAAATTTCTCCCTAAGTTATTTCTTTTATATGATTCACCTTTGTAAATTGAACCCTTCGTATGTGTAACATTCGTTAAAACATGTTTTACATAATCTGACACTTGATTATTTGAAAGTAGAAACCTTGAAAATGGGCTGCTTGAGTGTTAGCACATGCTTACGATTCTCCCCATCTTAAAGTGCATCTGATTTTCCTTAAAATTTGATAAGATGCTTAGTGTTTTTTTTTTTTTTTTTAATAGGAGGTTGGGGAGCTACTACCTTAAGTAAAATAACCGTTTGTTAGCTTCTTGCAAGTTCAAAATTAGTAAATTAGGAGGAAGCGTACTATCGAAATTAATAGAAAATTGGGGCCCTCTTTTATTAAGTCCCAATTCCTTTTTCCCCCATAAATTCCATGAATGAAAGGAGAGATAAATTAAATAAATAGTACTTTATTATGTGTACACCATAAGTTCAGAAAATGGTCTGCAATACTATATATATTATCTTACCTCCAGTTTTTTAGTTTTTTTAAAAAAGAAAAATGCTTTCAAAATTTTATGGTAATTATTTTTATTCTGTAAAACAGAAAAAAAATTTTTTTTTAAACTTTTTTTTTTTTCGACTTAGGCTTCATGTTTCATAAGTACTTGGTAATAGTGACAACTTTCCAATAATGTCAAAATATTCTATATCACTTAGCCATACAGATTTCAGGTTGGCGGATTTTTGGGAGTCCACTATATTTATTTAATAACCAACTATTTTTCGTAAAAGATACGTTTGAATTAATCTGAAGAGAAATTTTAAAGTAAAATACTTTAAATCATTAATTTCATTACAATTCTCTATTTTTAAGAGATTTTCACTTTTAATTTGGGTTGGGGCGAGGGGGGGGGGTTAAGCTCCTTTAGCCTCCTCCATGTGGGTACCTATATATTGTATGGACACAGACAGTGATGTGATGATTCTAACAAGGAGCTGCAGCCAATCAGAAGGAATTAATAAATTTTAAATTCATAGTACTTAGATTTCTTTAAATATAGCTAGTTATTTCTGAATGTAATATATGGAACATGCCATGCATTATTACTAAAAAAGCATTGAATCATTAAATGTACAAAATAAAAAATCTCATATTAGTCTCATATATCGGAAGCGGGGAGCAAGGGTGTCGAAAACAAAAATTACGTAAGTACGGAAAATTTTGGCCACTAACTATATCAAAGTGTCCACTGAACTTTGTAGGGTCACTGGCCACTGGCCACTGAGGAATTTTTTTAATCTCAAGCTTTACTAGAACATATACTGTGTTTTATTCTCTCCCTCACTTCTCATCCGAGCCAATCAGTTAGTCAAATTCACAAGTGCAGCCGTAGTCAGAAAACCTTTCTTCAGCTGAGTCTTAGCTACATACCCCCTATGCTATCCTATGCTGGAGAGACTGCTTACATAGTCGTTACCATAGCAACGGTGCTGCTAATTTCTTTATCAGCTCTGAGGGCTGTACGAACAACTTTCGCTGTTGATTTGCGGGAAGGTTAAAGGGCTTTTTTTCGAATGAGCGATCCAGCAGTTACTACAATACATTTATTATTATTATTATTATTATTATTTTTAATTTACCACAGGAATTCCATAATTCTAATCTGAATTTAAGAAAATTTATAGAATAAATTATTTTAAAATATGTCTGATAATTTCAAGTGCAGCCCGGCAGTACTTGCTGTATCCCACGAGCCACCACTGTTTGCTGATTGTTTTCACAGCTATACATGTGATGTCAGAAGTGTGTTGTTGCAGCTAATAGTTACTTTAAAGACTAGTAAAATTATTTTGTGTGTAGCTCTGTTTTTTTTTTTTTTTTTTTTTTTTTTTTTTTATGACACCATTTACTAAATTTTTCAAACACACATGTATTATGTATTTGAGAATTAAAACATATATTTTTTTTCCTTTATAGATATTTGGTGACTCTTGTCATACATTGAATGATTCAATCGTATGCAGATCAAGCTATTGTTTTAGAAATCAATATTGGAAGTTTGTCTTACATTAAAATATTTTTTTGAGTGAATGTACTCTCAGAAAAACCAATTTCAGATCTTATCAGAGAAGAGAGAGGGAAAAAAAAATTATTAAAATAAATATCTGTTAAATTATAGTTAATTCTAATTTATCCATGAAGTATAAAGTAAAATGTATAGAACTTATAAATTTATGTAATTTATTTTATTGGGTAAACAGTCTGAGAAGGTTGGATGTGTTCCTTTATTATACACTACCCTCCAAAAGTTAAGGTACAACCTGTTTTTTGTGAATAATATGGAAACGAATGAACATAGAAGCAAAAAATTTGGACTAACTGAGCGCTAAATAGTTCTTTATTGAGTACGACATAGAAATTTACATAAATTCAACACAAACAGCGTGTAAAAGCAAAAGAACACTTTTGGAGAAAGCAGTTTATCAAAGCTTTTTGTGGAAACATTACAAAAATGAGTTCTAATAAGGAATGTGTCCACCCCTAACTGCAATGCACTGGCGGCATCGATTCTCCATGCTGCTAATTAAGTTGTCGGACACATCAATAGGGAGCGAAGACCACACACGGATTAGTCCTTGTTACAGCTCATGCAACGATCTTGGAGGAGGACTTGAAGCAGCCACTTGTCTGCCAAGTTAGTCCCAAACATGTTCCATCAGATTAATGTCTGGAAATTGAGCTGGCCATTCCATTCCCTCCGAACCTTGACTCTCAAGATAATCCTCAACAAGCACAGCTCGGTGAGGTCGGGCATTATCATTCATCAGAATGAAATCATTGCCAATAGCAGCAGCATGTGGCCGAACATAGGTATCAAGGATCTCGTCCCGATATTTCACACCAGTCATAGTTCCTCTCAGGAACACATGCAGGTCAGTGTGACCATCGAGTTGGATCCCTGCCCGAACCATTATTCCACCATCTCGATAACTGTGTCTTTCCACAGTGTTGGATTGATGGTATCGGGTGCTTTGTTTCCTCCAGATAAGCAGACGTCCTGAATGTTCTCCAGTGTGAATTTGGACTCGTCTGTAAAAAGTACAGAAGCCCATCGCTGTCTGGTCCAAGGAACATGCTCTCTTAGCCAAGATAAACGAGCCCTTCTCTGTCGTCTGTTGAGGGGGACACATACAAGTGGTCCTCTTGCATAGAGATCTGCATTGTGAAGAAGCCTTCGCACCGTACTAGCGGATATTCTTCTCTCTGATGCTACAGAGTGGTCTGCAACAAGTTGCGGCATAGTAATGCTTCTTCTTTTCCAGGCCGAAAGAGCTATAAAAAGATATTCTGCACGTGTTGCAGCTCATGGTCGGCCTAGAACATGTCTTCTGGGCACAGAAGCTTCCATTTGATATTGATTCCAGAGACGGTGGACCACACTGCAAGACACATTAAGACACCTAGGAGCATAAGCCTGTGACAACTCCATTTCCATTCATACGACCGACCGCCACCTTAACGAATCGGGCAAACAGTTTCTCTAAGACATTGCAGGAACCTGCTACCTATTGTTAACCAATCTGCTATCAAAAGTTGTAAATCAACAAAAGTTACACGCGTAATTATGAAAGCCTGATATTTGCACATTTTTCTCTGACTCATATATGGTTGTTCTTTTCTATGAAAACAAAGTGGTAGCTATAGTTTTTGCATAAAGTTCAGTTTTTTCATTTATATAAACCATAAATTTTACTGTCAGTGTCATTTTTTTTTTATGGTGAGGTTCGAAAAACATGTTGTTCCTTAACTTTTGGAGGCCAGTGTATACACTCCCACAAAAATTAATTGAGAAAATTTTTACTACACTTGATTTGAGTTGAGCACAAAAGTTGTGGGATAAGCAGCCTGATGTATAATAATAAGTATTTAACCCCTAAAAAATTTGCTTGTTAAATATATATTATGTATACAAGGGTAACAGAATTGTTTTTTAACAGCGGTGGATCAAGAAACACATATCATTGTCACCTGCCATATGCTCTCAATATGGATGGAAGTGTCTGAAGAATGATCTTTTGGAGTGTGTTACCTGTGGTGCTAGACTTTGTGTAAATGATTCAAAAATAGGAAATTTTGATTCTTGTAAGTTGTCTTATTTTGACATTTATGTGTGAATCAAGAGCACTCTATATAACTTTTGAAGCCTACAAAAGAATTTATTTAATTAAATGGAAATACCTTTTAAAACATTTTTTTTTGTTGTTGTTGTTTGTTTATTCTATCTATTAGTTTTAACATGTTGGCCTTTTAAATTAATCCAGCTTGAAAATTATTATCTGTTATTTTTAAAAAAGTAATTCTGTATTTTAATGACTGTTTTAGAGAGATACAGATGAAATATAGAAAAAATTGTTTATCAAACTTTTTTGTGTGTTCTATGTTGTAATTTATTCTTTAGAGAGTTGAAATACCCTAGTAGCATTGACAGAATGTGAGCTTAGTTAGTACATTTGTTTTATTTAAAAAGTATCATTCTAAAAATTTAGATGTAGTTGTACAGCTACATAAATATATACAATTAATGCAGGGTATTAGAGACATATGACTATAGTGAATTCAAATCATCAGTCAGCTGTGCATGACAGACAAGATAACTCTCAAGCTTAATAAAGATTAAATAACAGGGGTCTATTTAGGAGAAATTTGGGTATGTTAACGGACCCTTCACAAATTATTTTATCCTAAAAAAGGACCTTTCATAAAATGCTTTACATTAAAAAGGACCCTACACAATATTTTTGATTTTAAAAAGTGATCTTTCACAAATCTATTTGTTGAATTTCATAACAACTATCAATTAAGTTGCCACACACATTACAAGTTTTATAAAATTAATAATTCATTATAAAATGTTCAAAAATAATGATATTGTGCCTGTAATTATTTTATAAAAAGATTTCAAATAAGACAATATTAATTGCTATTTGATTTTTTAATGCTTAGCTAAGGAAAAAGAATATTTAAAAGAAAAAGTGTAAAAATGTCATACGTGTTATGTTAAAATAACCCTTCATATTAAACTAGATGGTCGTTGAAAAATTCTCTCCCAAAATTTTGATTATCCGATGTAGGTTTGGTCCCAACTATGGCGGATAATCAAGGTTTTACTCTGTATATGTTATGCACATAAATCAGTATATATGAATAAGTTTGATGTGTTTATTTATAAAAATCTGTATGTGAATTGGGCAAGTTGGAGTGTTTAGGCTGCTGGTTAATTTAGCAATAATGCGAAAAGTTCCAGAGTTGGGGATTGAACCCAGGTCTACCGCTTAACGCGCGGGGGCTCTACCACTGAGCTACTCTGGCATGATTCCCAGATGAAATTTCTTGTATAAGAACTGTTGGCACTTATCATCTTCTGCAAACCACAGACTGAACAGATTAAACAATTAATTTGCGACAACTCCGATATGCCATGGAAATTATACATATTTTAAAAAATGATTTTATCAAGCATTCAAGCAAATTAGGTTAAGTGCCAATAGTTCTTATAAGAAATATTTCATCTGGAAATCATCCCAGAGTAGCTCAGTTGTAAAGCATCTGCACATTAGACAGTAGACCAGGGTACGATTCCCAGTTCTGGAATTTTTCGCATCATTGCTAAATTAATCAGCCTAAACACTCCAACTTGCCTAATTTACTTAAAAGGTTGATAAAATCACTTTCTAAAATTTGTATAATCTGTTGGTGTTTGTTTATTCATACAGATGAATAAGCCTATAAGTTTTTAAAATAAGACGGTATAAAATGCCTTAAATTTTAACTTTGACACTAAATTTAAATTTGTAAAATTGTATATTTTTCACATTCACAAAATCAGGATCATGGCTAGAAAAACCTGATTAAATGCTAATTTCAGATTTGCAAAATTAAATTAAATATTCAATTCCACAAAAACAGGACCCTGTCTGGAAAGTATCTGCTGACCTATGAATAAAAGTTCATTGTTATTTCTTTTAACTGATGTGCAATATATTCATAAAATGTTTGTTGATTATAGTATAGTATGTTAAATACTGTTTTTTAGGTATTTTATTCATCATTTCATTTAGGGAAAAAACTTCAACTTAGTATTGATTTTTTTTTTCTAATTAAAGTAGTCTGTTAAATTTTAGTTTGTATATAAATGATAAAGTGAGTGACCTGTAATTGATTTTATTCATTTTACAGATAAAACTTGCAATGAAAAAACTGTAAAAGATTTAAAAGAAGCTCATAAAAAACACTGCCCGTGGCCTTTGACTCCGTGCCCTGGTAAGTTTTGTCGGATGAGTCATTAAAGTTTTCTGTCACAGCAATAGTAAGACTATAATTTTATATAAAGGTTTTTGAAAAAAATTTCTAACATTTCAGCAAATATTGTAAAAGCATTGACGCCAGAACTGGGGGGACAGAGGGAGCAAGCACTTGACACCCCAGATTTTGTACTTCAAAGCATACTTTTTGCCCCTCCCCACTTTTCAAAACCTAGAATTTATTGAAAAATTTGTTGATACACCATCTACCAATTTTTGTGTAAAATGTGCTTTTTGAAGAACACAAAAGTTCATAAATACGAAAAAAAAAAAAAAACCCACAAAATAGCCAAGCCTATTGAGTGGGTAGGTACACTTCAAGTGTCCCAAGAATCTGTAAGCACCCTCTGCCCTTAGCAACAATAGTATAGAATACGGCATTGTAGATACAATAATAGTGTGTTGAAAGATTGATTTTGGCAGCGATTTAAACCCCATTTATTAAAACATAAGGGTAACAATGTTGATAGTGAGTAGAGTATTGAAGGAAGTGTCTTCAGAATCCATGGGCATTAGAGAGTGTCCCTTATTTTTCTCCAAAAATTTTTTTTGCTGAAATTTTTTTGCCCACACCCTTAAATTGTTCCTTTCAATCAAATTAACTCACGTGTAATGTTTCAGTTCAGTAAGATAAAATTAACCTGTGCCGAACTGTGCCAGAATTTTCAATGCCATAATGGATGATACAATGTATTTAGAACAAATAAAATACTCTGTGTTATTAATTAAAAGTTATACTCAATAAATGATCAAGTCATATATACATCAACTAGCAGCATGGCCCGGTGTTGCCCATGCAATGGAAGAGAAATGCCCATTGACCTTAAATATAAATTGTATAGGGAAGGAATGTCAATCCTCCTGCTGCAATCATAAAAAAAGGACATGGGACTTCCCGCTGAAAAAAAAAAAAAAAAAAAAAAAATTAGTAGGGCACCTGATAGCATACAGAGGTTACTGGGAATTGGGCTTGGCTAGGCTAGAATGTGAATTCTCCCACATAGGGGTAGACATTGGCTGAAGCTCTTTTCTACCTTCCCTCCTTCCAGAATAGAGAGTCAGGAGAGATTTTTAACCCGTGATCTTTTCAGAAAAGCAATCATATAAAAAAAAAAAAAAAGTGTGTGCGTGTAATCTTTACACGCGATTGAAGTAAAACTTCTTTGACGTTGGATTCAGTTACAGCCAGATTCATTTTCTTTCTGGTGTTCAGCCCCATGTTCTTAAACCGTTGTTCCGTCTAGAGGCTGGATTTGAATCCAGAGAGTGTCCATGTATTATCCTTTAACTGTGCTCTTAAATCGTTTGCAGACAGGGTTTGTTTCTTTGTGGAGTTCCATACTTCTGTTCTTGAACCGTTGTTCCGTCTGGAAATTGGGTTAGAATCCAGGAAGTGTCCATGTTGTAGTATTATTCTTTAACTGTTTTCTTATGCCATTGTTCCGTCTGGAGGTTGGGTTTGAATCGGGGGAATGTCCATAGTCTAGTATTATACTTAAACTATGTTCTTTAACTGATGTTTTCCTCTGTTTGTTGGGTTCGAATGCAGGTAGTGTACATTTTTTTGTGTGTTTTTCTATTCACAGTGGTCTTAAGCGTTGATTTCGTCTGTTGGTAGGTTTCAAATTATTATTCTGCATCCGTGTTTTTAAACTGCAGGTTCTGTTTATTGTTTAGGATTGATTGCAGCCAGGGTCCGTTTCTTTGTGGTGTTCCATCCCCATGTTAAACCACCTCCTTGAGGTTGGGTTAGAATCCACGGAGTGTCCATTTGTTATTATTTTATTCTGTTCTTAAACCGTTTGCAGCCAGTGTTTGTTTCTTTGTGGTGTTACATACCCGTGTTCTTAAACCGTTGTTCCGCCTGGATGTCGGGGTAGCATAAAGGAGACCATACATCTTTGAAATTCGAGGACAGTCCCCAAATATAGATTTTTTTTTTACTTTGTCCCTAAAAATACCTTGACTTCTTGGGGACGCAAAAAGTCCCCAAATTTAAAGATTTGTACTTTTCCCCCTGAAAGTTTCCGTTTAGTTTATTTCTTTCAGAAAAAATTGAAGAAATAAGAAAAATAAAACAACTAAAAGCGCCTTCTACTCAGAGAAACAATGAAATTCGATCTCTGAAAACGTTTGTTGTCATTGTATGTATAGCGTGTACAGACATTCAATAAAGTATTCGACTATGAGTCAAATTTCCCATTTTAGTTTTGTTAATGATTAATCACTTTTCAGGAATAACCATGCTTTAAATATGAAATTGAAGTAAAAAATTTTTCTTGCACTCAAATACTTTTTTTAGAGGGTGTAAAAGGTTTCATGAAAAATGATCACAGAACGAGCCAATGTAAAAAGCAATGTCTTCTGAAAAATACAAATACTATGCCAAGTATTAAATTATGAATAAATTGCAATATTTCAACATGGTTTTCCTTTCATATTTCTGGTTTAAATAAATATTTATAAATACTTCTATTAATTTATTAGAAATAAGAATACACAATTGATATAAAGAGCTATTAGCATGGTAATATGTTGTGTCCTCGAATAAGTCCCCAAAGATATTTTCTAGTGTCCCCAAGTTTTCCTTGGATTCCAGGACAATGCTTGATTTGTCCCCAAAATACTGTTTAGAAATATGGTCAACTTAGGTTAGCATCCAGGAAGTGTCCATGTTGGACTATTATTCTTTCACTGTTTTCTTAAAATGTTTTTCCATAGGATTTGAATCGATAGAATGTCTATGTTGTGGTATTTTTCTTTAAGTGTTCCTAAACTGGTGTTTTCTTCTGTTGGTTGGTATCGAATGCATATAGGGTCTATTATTGCCTTTTTCTGTGGCAGTGTTCTTAAACCTTTGTTTTCCTCTGCTGGTTTTGTTCGAAGTATTATTCTGTTTCCGTACTCTTGAAATGTAGTTTTCGTCTGCTAGTTTGGCTCGATTGCATATATGCCGATTCCACGCTTAGGATTTTATACGGGTCAAAGGTGCTCAAATTCTCCATGCTCATTGGCCAAACTTCAGCGGTAACCTGCGAAAGGCAAATTTCACCAAGTCTCTTGGCACGCAGTTGGCGCTTGTCGAAAAGTGAACGGTGCCGCGTGCCATTTCGTAATATATTGCAGGCTAGTGTAGATGAAGGATGAAGTAAGTTTTTCGATATTTTTGAACTTTAGTATGCGGTAATCTGTGATAATACTTGTGTAGTATCTGTGATCTTGTATGAATCTTAATGGTAAATAAGATAGTTTATAAATTCTAATGTATGCTTACTTATTTTTCTTATGTTGTATTGTAAGCCTAACGTGCAACACTTACTTTGTATGTTCATTTCTTCATGTTTTTCTGTCACCGCGTTCTTAAACCATAGTTTTCGCCTGCTGGTTGGTTTCGATTGCAGGCAGCTTCCGCTTTTCCAAAACCACGTGAGCGTTACTTCCGTCAGAAAAAAATATCTGAGTTACTTCCTAGTTGCGCCTAAAGAAGTTTTACTTCAAAAATCTAATCTAATCATTTCTGCACTGTTCAAAATTTAAAAGAGGGCAAAATCAATGTTTTATCAATAGTAAAAAGATGGAAAATTTTTGCCAGTTAGATTTTTTGATGCGAGATTTAAAAAATGAGAAACAGTATATTTTGTTTGAAACAGGAATTGCTTTAAAAAATTCCCCCAAATCTGCAAATTTAAGTAATGATTTTGTAACAAAGTTTATTTGGAAAAGAAAACTCTGTAGTTTCCGATGATATAAAATATATAGTGTTCGGATGAAAATTTAGCTTGCAATAATGCAAAATGCAAAAAAAAAAAAAATGCCCAAAATCTTACAAAGCATAAAATAACTTAAAAAACTATTGATCCGATTAATTTCATTTATACGGCATTAGCTTTCTCTTGTCCTATTTAGTCAGTGTGCCAAATTTGGTCCAGATCTGTCAAACAGTCTGGATGGCTATAGCGAACAAACAAACAAACAAGATTCCTGTTTTATATATATAGATACTTTCGTTTACTTCTTGCTGAAGAACTTAAAATTAGTGTGGATATTTTCTTTTTAATGTAAATCTTTTGCATGTTAAGATGCGTTCTCGATATAAGTTGCGATGATCTTGCACACAATGAGGAACAAATTATTTTTGTTCTTCATTAACAGTTTAACCTATTGAAGTCCTGGATTAGTTTTAAATCACTTTCAACATTGCCATTAACTGTTTTCAGTAATTTTTCATTTGACTTCCAAATATGACAGTTTTTTCCAGGTTGAAGGGCAATCTTGTTCAAAGAGGTGTCCAAATGACGGTGATTTAAAAAGTTTTTGGTTTTAGTAGACACAAAATAATCTAATGTTTTGAAAAATACTGTTTGTAGTAACAAAACTATATAAATACAAATACAGCATTCCTAAATAATAATAATACAGTTACTTTGTAAACAAAAAGAATTTGTCCATTCTATGTGTAATACTTATGAGCTAGGATTGCGAAGAATTTCAATTTCACTTATACATAAAGACTGATAAAAGGACAAAATTGATAATTATTCTGATAAATACTAGAAGTGCTGCATAAATTTCTTTTAAACTGATTGTGAAAGTGTTTCGTCAAGCCTTTCGTACTGTTTTAAAGATTTCAAGAAACAGGTCTTGCGTAGATGCCAGGTGACAAAGTGTGACTGCTCTGCACTTAATCCATGGTTTCACATACACTGTTCCAATGAATAATGAAAGTTTTTTCAAAGCCTTCTCATGTTTGACTGATAAAGTAAGCTGGAATCTGAACAAAAGCATTTTTTAAAGAATAAATTCTTCTTGCCATTAGGCTTGATGCATAGCACTTGAATATGAATTTTTAATTTACTGTCAGTAAGTTCTTTAGTGCAGTCTCTCAGTATTTGCTTGGTGAATCCCCCCCCCCAATTACTAATATTTCTGTCTCATTGATGCCATTCCTCATGTTCTTTTCCATTTTTGACATTATTAACATTGGCATTTCTTCAATTGTTTCTCAAGTCTTTGCAGCCAGTGTTTAAAACAGATGTGCCACTGCACAAAATCTATACCTTAGTTTTTCGACACAATGTGTTAAAAGCAGTCCGAAAGTCATATGCTTGCTCTTTCCCAGTAGAATTTTTTTATTTTGGAAAACCAGTCAGCTGTTCTGTTATGAAAGATGCATTAGTTGGTAGTCTTTCATCTTTTGTATCTCTCACGCTTTGTGCTGATAAAAGCTTATATCAGTGAACAGTAAAAATTAGAGAAATTGGACTTTTGAAATGTTTTTTTTATGCAGTCAGCAGATTCCTTTCTATTAATTTGTCAAATGGATCACTTATTAATAATGAACTGTTAAATATTATTATCATGTGCTTCTAATAATGCACAAAGAAGACCAAGAGACTAACAGCAATCAGAATAGCATTGCTACCAAAAAGCCTGATAATGGCTTTCTTCTTTCATATTCTCTCTCAAGTTTGGCTCCTGTTAAAAGATGTTTATCAACCCAAAAATTTGTATGGGCTAATCTTGAAGCAAACGGAACCAAACTAGGGGGCGGGCATTTAAAAATTAGAAAATAAGGGACACCTTAATGGGCACCCTCTGCCATAATCAACAGCAGTATTGGGAAGGTAATAATAATCGTTGAAGGATAGAAGGTGCACATAAATCCGGTAACACTTGATGCCCCATTTGCTCTAACATAAGAATCAATTGTGATGATAGTAGTATGTTTGAAGATCAGGAAGATCAAACCTGATCTATCACATTTTTGGGATTGCAAAATTTTTCAATTGTGTACTAAAGGGTAACAATTGTGTACAGTGGGTACGAAGTGACTGCAGGTCCGGCCCATGCTCATAGGTCAGAACAATAATTATGACTGTTGAAGGAAGGACAGGGCTCTTTAAAAAATATCTAACAATATATCAGTTTGTCCCACCCAGCAAAAAATCCCTTCCGATGCCTCTGTGTAAAAATACCTAGGAACCTTATGCATTTTTTTTTTTGAGTTAAATAGGACTTCTGACAGTGTTTTTTTTTATTGCTGTTCTACTACTGCTTCATTTGAATTCTACACATTAGTATGGAATTCAAATGAAGGAAACCGAGTTATTTTTTCCCTTGGTTGTATTAAGAAGAATAAAAAGATAAAGAATGCTAGTTAGTTAAAAGAATTATTTTTAAAAAATACGATCTTTTAAAAGGAAACATGTGAATGAAAAACTAAAATAATGCATGTAATGGTTTGTGAATTGAAATTTAAAAGTAATAATGTACTTTTTATGATTATATTAGTTTAATTAGAGTGCCAGCTATGAAAATGAAATAAAATGAAATCCATTTAATAGGTAGATTTTTTAAAACTGGAATGGAATTTGCAGTGTAAACTGTAATTTGCACTGGTATGTAAAATTTTGGGTTGCAAAAAAAAAAAAAAAAAAAAAAAAAAAAAAAAAAAAACAAGTTTAAAATTAAATTTTCTCAAAAACCATTGATGTTTGGCTGTACATATAGGGTTGAAAATTGTAGCATTTTGGCTCCCCTATCACATCTTAAAAGGAATAGGTCACATTGCGAGTAACCCTGTATTTATAGATATATAATATATATATATATATATATATATATTCTTTGAATGGGCTAACACTGGCCACAAGCCTTTGCCACTACTAAGGCCTGAACTACTGGCCATTTTATTATGGGGGCACCCAATGGGTGACCAGCATTAGCCCCTATGAAAGGATGAACAGTCGGGAAGAATTAAGCTAGGAATCCAACGGCCCAAGGTGTGATAGAATGATTCTTAAGCCACAACACCATCTGAGCACCTATATTATGCACTAGTATTTTTGCAAATAAGAATTTGTTAGAAAGCATTTTTTAATAAAGATTTTTGACATGATTTGTCTATGTATAAAATTTCAGTACAGTGAAATCCCACTATAGCAATATTTTGGGGGTCTAAGTAATATATCATTGTAAAGAGAATTACCTTTATAGAGGGAATCAATATTTTAATGAAAAGAATTTTGTTTTTTCATTTCCTATAGTCAGGCATCACTTAAGGGGTGCTCTGCTTTCATTCAGCAAACCCCTTGCACTCACACAAACAATAATTTATCTACATTAAATTGAATGAGAACATGTTTGTAATAAAGTAATTTTTACAATACCCGCAAATTTTAGTCAGATATCCTTGTGCAGAGTTCTAGAGATGCCATAGCTCATAAATGTTTAAAAATTCTTTATTTAAACATGTGATAATATCTAAAAGATAAGAAGTTTTCTGTGAAATGTAATATGAGAAATGCACTCTCATAATACATTTACCAAAATTAACATCAGCAAGGATGTATTTAGGGGGGGGGGGATATAAGGGATCCAAACTGTCCCTGAAATTTTGATTTTTTTTAACAAAATGGCAATGAAGTTAAGTCTAAGAAAGGTAAGTCTTTTTTAGAAAAATTCCTCCTTTTCCCCCGTTTGGCCCTCTGTAATGTTTTCTGGATACATCCCTATACACCAGCAATCTCAAACCGAAAGGTAGTTTTTCAACAGAGGGTATAACCAGAGAACATCGTCCAACGGTCCAGCACATTTTATCTAGACTTTGTGAAGTGTTTAGTTATCGCATGCATCAGTTGGACTTAAAAAAAAAAAATCATAATAGAGAGAATAATATTACCATTGTTGTAGAGAGAATTATTGTTGTAAGGAATATCGTTATACAGAGAACTGCTTTACATTAGTCTAAAGGAAATTCAGCGAGGACTATAAAAAAGTATCATAATAGAGAGAATTATCATTATAGAGGATATCGTTGTAGCGAGATTCTCGGTACATGGAAGTTTCGTATACTTAGTCATACAGCTATAAATGTTAACTTAGTTGTGACTTTAAGGAATATGGCTGTCTATCAACATATGTATCTTTTATCATTAAAAAAGAAATACTATATATTTGTAAAAAATATACATAATTTACTGACTAACTGTATTTGTTTTATTTGATTACAGAAAACTTTATAAAGATGACTCCAATGCAGAAGGAAGAATCAATGTCACAGTTTTTGAAACGAGTGAAATCATCATTAGCTTTTCTATCATTCTCACCTAAAATTAAAGAATCTGCATTTACCGATTTGGTATTTTTAAATTTTTATTTATAACATTTTATGCCTATTCTATAGCATATACATAATACAAATATATTTAAATTTTCTTTAGTAGCTTCTGTTTTTCCTCATATTTAAATGTATTGGTTTAGAGTTGAAATAATAAACAGCTTGATGCTTAATTTTTATAGAAATATTGTTCTCCAGCTATATATTTAATATTCTTTTTATCTTCAACTTCACTGTGAAAAAAATGCAAACATAAAATAATTTTTATAAATTTGATCATTAAATTGTAACTGTTGCTAAGTAATATTCTTTTAGTGATATTCTCTTTATTTTAATAAAGGGGTTTAGTGAGCAACAAATACTATCACTGTGCAAGATGGCTGGTATTAAAACTGAAGATGCTTCTCAGTTTGGCAAATCTATTGTTTCTTTAAGTGCCACTGGATGGATTATTACTAAAATGTAAGTTATTTTGAAACAAACTGCAATATTACAAAGCACTATACTGCATTATCTTCATATTACTACTCAGTGCAGTCAAGAAATTGTGGGTCTGAAATTTCTCTTTTAAATATTATTCACGAAACCTATTTTTAAAAAATCTTGAGACATGCCTTAAGAATAATTAATTGAGCATTTTATGACAGTCAAATTTGTTTCCATAGTCTATCTAAAGGAAAATAATTATAAAGGGAATAAGATAAAATTTATTTAGTTGAATGCAGAGTACCACATTATGAAAACAAACAATTTATTTTGCCTTAATAATATATCCTTTACGTAGTTCTTCATTAAAACATTTAAAACAGTTGGGCTTTTTTACCTTAAGAAATAAACTTTACTTGAGGCAAAAAAAAAAAGTAAAATTTGTACGATGCCATAATTAGTAGAAACTAGCCATCAATATTTTTCAGCTTACATTACTGTTTCTTCGAACAAGAATATTTTGATACTTTATTTTAAGAAAACAACAAATTATATATTTTAATTTATTTTCAATATTACTCTGTTTCTTACAATGATTGATAGATGGCAATATGATGTAGATGATGGAGCTTCGCAAAAATTCAAGGTTTAGGGCATGATCTTTGTAGTGAGAACATGCAATTTTTGTAGTACCCCTGTGAACATAAAAGCCATGACAGAAACCAAATGCTAGGTTAAATAAATTTTATTAGAGATAAAAACAATAATTACTGTTTTATAGCAGGGATTCTACAGACCTGGAAAGTCAGGGAAATGAGTTTTGGTCAGGGAAAGTCAGAGATTTGGGAAAAAAGTCAGGAATAGCAGAAATTGAAGAAAAGTCAGGGAAATGTAAGAAAAATTGAATTTTGTGGTAAAATGAAGAAAATATTTGCTGTTTGAACCTAAGTATAGAAATTGTTTTATTTTCATTTTCTTATTCAACCTTATAAATAATTTTAAAATGTGTTCTTTATGAGCAAATCTTGTGCAGTTGAAATATGCTTAGTTTTATCCTAAATTATTATCAAACATGGTTTTTGTTAGAATCCAGTGATGACAAATAAGATTCTTGTATATATTAATTTTATTATTATTATTATTTGTAAAAAAAGGGGTCAAAATATATAAAAAATTATTAATTAAAGGATGTAATGTTAAAAATAGAAATGCAAAATTCGGGAAAGCACGCTAGATAAAGTCAGGGAAGTGCGTGATAGATGCCAGGGAAAGTCAGGGAAGCAAAAGCTGTGAAATTTGTAGAAACCCTGTATAGGCAGGTTGACCTCTAAGAAGCAAAATAATAATAATAATGTCCTCTTCTCAGTCGCAGAATTTTTGGTATCAGTCTGCAACGCCAATTTAAAAATACAAAAATAGTCTGCAAGGTAGTCTTGGTTAAAAAATAAAAATTCATACAAAAGATTAAGAAATATTTTGGCAAAATAACCATTATTATTGAAAATACATAGTAATTTTAACTGTTGATACAAAAGTTAGCATAATGGTTTGCAATGTACAAAAATGTGATTATTCACAAAAAGGATGGAGACAAATTACATATTAAATCACTGGATGTAGTTGTCAATATCGTGCTGTTACAAGAAATATTTTATTTATTAAAAAGATGTAGTAATTTTAATGGCATGCAATGAATGGAAATACGATTACAATGGATGCTCGTTAATTAAATTTCTGTCAGTTTGAACTAATCCAAAGGCCTCAAAACACTTGTATTGGAATTAATGTAAAAATATCTCGTTAATTCAATCTAAATTTTTATCACCTCTGTTAATTCAAACTAAAAATTTGTCAGAAAAAAAACTTTTTCCTCATTTAAGGGAGAAAATACTTATTATTTTGTGTGTGAAAGTCATCTGCATTTCTTTTTTATGCAAATAGGCACTTGCCTGCATTCCCAGACTATTGCATTTCCATCAAATGTTACTGGCTATTGTCCTACTGTCCACTCAAGGCCGGATCCAACCCATCCCACTGGCCCGGGAAATTCTTGTCAACAGCAGCCCACTTTTAACACATGTACACATCATACATAAGTGTATATATAAATACAATATATATTAAAGTGACCGGCCCATCAAAAAAATTCCCAGGTTCCCACTGGGTGTGTCCGGGCCTGTATCCACTGCTTCCTAGGATTCATTCATAACCCTCTATGAATGAGTTGGGGTATAGGAAGAATCATTTATTTATTTGCTATCAGTTTTCTTAGAATTTCAGAAAAAACAGTCTTAAGTTATATTTTCTTTTAACATTGAATCATCCAAACTTTTCCCTTAGAACCTTCCAGTTCAAATTAACGAACGTCTACTGTATTCACAAAAATTATGGGAAAAGATTGCGTGTGAAATCACTGATGCAATCAGCAATATCAATGCATTTAAAATGAGTAAATTTTATGTAAAAGATGGAAAATAGGGACTTACATAAATCTGAATTGCGAATCTACAATTCCAACACAGTTCGCATGCAACAAATATGCTGCTATGCATGCAGAAGGAGCTTTACCTGTGAGCATAGTCTGTGGCGCAACCCGCATGACATCATGGAATAATTGGCAGCGGGGCAACCAATATGAACTCCAAAATAGTCTGCAGACCTTCTCAAGAATCAGCGACAGGTGTCGCCGTGTCGCACGGTTTCTGTAACTGGGGTCCAATTTAGCCAATGATCAACCAGAAGAATATCCCATAAAAGCCCCTGACCCTCTCAGACAAGTTGCTGAGATTTAATAAAGGAGAAACGAAGTACTGCCACTAAAAAAGTCCGACAAAGCATTAAAATTGATGCTATGGTATGTTATGAACATATCATCACATCAGACATGCCAGTGAATAACTCTTAAATTCTAGGGCTCTGGCAATAACATAGGGATATGCAATTAACCTTATTGCAACTGCAAAAATGCTTTGCTTTGAATGAGTAAGGTTTTTCCAAGACTTAATAAAAATAACACGAGAAAGAAGATGTTCAATGAAAATAATATACAACTGCAAGCTAGAAAGCCTTTAAAAGCATTTAAAATTTAGTTATAAATTCAGAAAGCTCAAATGAAAAGGATAAAATTTTGAGTAGGCATTATAATTTAGAATAAGGAATAAAATAAATAATGATCTGCTTCACAGGCAATACCATTTTTTAATCATGTTTCTCAGATAAGGACTATTCTAGTTTGAAATGCATAAACTGATCCTTTTTCTTAAAACATAATTTTAAGAATACAGAACCCAGAACAGGTTTTTAAATATTATAGCTTAATGTAGAAAATTGAATTTATGTTAATTAAAAGTTCAATAATTTTTTTTTCTTTTAAGAAAACTAGCAATTTTTGTTATGTATACAAAACAAAAGTATATATACAAACAAACAATATATATATATATATATATACATATATGTCATATAAGACATAGTTGGCCTCTTTTAAATTTAAATGATAGGCATCTGGTTAAGATTTCATTTTCAGTACGTGTGGCCAACAGCCTGTCAATCTCTTGGTGTCTCGCCAGTAAACTCTGCCTCTGTTTATGTTAGAGCAAATTAGGGTTTTGTTATTAATTTCTGGACAAATGGGAGATTAGAGGGTGGTGTAATCCCCTATTGGGATGTTGCTGATCTGCTCATTGTGAAGTTACTGAACTTGGTGCGATACTGGCTCTTCTCGCACTTTACTTTAACCTACTCATGTAATCTGGAGGTATTAAATATGTTCTTTTATATATTGTACATAGTTTCTTACTGTAAATAAAATACTCAAGATAGACATTTGCTTTATTGCTGTATGTCACCCACTCCACGCATGACATATATATTTATTATATTCATAGAAAAAAGTAATTTATATATAATTAATATTTTAATCACATTTTAAAAAACTATATACAATTTTTTAAAAATCAATTTTTCAAACAGGAAGTTGATTTTTTTGACTAAAATTCACACCACATAAATCAAGGGATAGTTTAAAAAAAATGTTGAAAGTTAATCCACAGTATACAAATCAATTAGGGATGTAACGGATATCCGGTAAGTATCTGGTTTATCCAGCTGATTTTTTGATATCCGAATCATAACTACCGGATATCTGACTTCTCTGCTTCATTTCCGGCTATATACTACTAAAGTTCTATCTATAATAAGCATGGGACAAGATGGAAAATTATAGTTGAACATGCTTGATAAAGGGATACATAAAACAGAGGGATATATTTTTTAACCTTCCCCTATAAACAGGGTTCTAGCACTAAAATGGGTAAACAGATAGTAATCAAATTTTTTTTATAGACTATACATGAAAACTGCTCAGGAAATTTTGATTAAAAAGCTAGAGTTAAAAATGTTCATGTTGCTATTAAACATGAAAAAAACAGCAAATTTAACACTCACATTATTTCTGAGATAACTTTCATGGTAATCCCAGAAATAATGTAATTTTACACTCTCTCCCCATGGAGTTTCTCTGATATTCTAAATTTGCTCCTGAAATCCGATAATTCACAAAACACTCCGATTATTCTGTCTTCAAAATTTATTTACACAGAGGCAGGGAGAAATTTTCAATCTTCATCCTTTTTCTAAATGACAATCTTTTACTAAGCATTCCTTTATTAAAGTCTCCAATACCTAATGATTAAAAATTGACCTTTATTTTGCATATTTTTAATTGAATTTAATTATTTAAAGTTATTTATGATTTTCTTCAAGTTGTAATGGATTTTTGAAGTTAAGTTTACTTAAAATATGTACATTTAAAATGTGCTTGTGAAATATTTATTAATGAAAATCATAACACGGCTGCTTGTGCAGACAGCCATGTTGCAACATGGTATTTTACTAGTTTAAAATAGTTGTTTTAGTTTCTACTACAGTATTGTGTATGGTTATTACTCCATACATTAAGTATTTTAACTAATTTTTTTTTGTGTGTGTGTATGTGTGTTATGGCGGAATGTCGAAATCAAGAGTAAAAAAGTGAATTTGTTCTAAACTTTGGAAACTAATGTTTAAAATGATTTTTTTTTATGAATTTGCATGCACACACCCATTTTTTCCCCTTATGGTGCCTTATAAAATTTTGTACTGTGAAAGAATTCTCGTATATTTTAGAGGCTAAACAATTAAACAGATCTACTTTTGTTTTTTAACTCTTAGTTAAAAATATATATATATATATTATTTTCGAGTAAATTTAATGCATAACCTGAAAAATTCTGTTTAATACCTGTATAAAACTACAAAACAAAGCATGATAATTTCATTATACATATTTAAAAGAGATTTAACTTAAAATAAAACTAAAAATGACAATGAAAATTAATATTAAATTATTAAAATTAAAAAAAAAGGCATTAAACCTTTGTTTGGAAAAAATTAACTCATCTATCACAAGTATCTTATCAAAATAGATATCTTATTCTTAAATAAATAGAAAAAGTATGCATTTCTTTGTGAAAATAATCTGCCATTACAGATACATTAATAAATGTGTCATGGTTAAAATTTATCTGCTTCTGCCAGTAGTGGACACATAAAAAGAATATTTTAACTTTTTACATTTTAAGTAACATTTTTTATGTACATATATGTAAAACGATATTTAGCTTTTGTAAATAATAAGTCAATTATTAAAAAATACTTTAATGAGGTGTAAAACCAATTTGCAATTTATTGTTCTGATGTCATTATATGTAAAAAGAAAAAGAAAAAACACTTAATAACTAAATGCATGTTTAGTGTCAGATATCCATATCCGGCAACCAAAGGAGCTTCCGATATCCGATGAAATCAATGATTAAGTTATTTGTGTTACTATTTAATTTTTAATAAATCTTCAAAGAGAAGTATGAAAAATGCTCGAACCCGAAAACTGAATTTTATATTTTTCTCTATTAAATTAAATGCCTATTGCTCTTAATATTTTTAATTTATTCAGAGAATTATTGTAATGCATTTATTACATACATTGATTTACAACATTTTACTTTTGTTCCTCACAAAAAAAGAATAAATGGCAGTACCAAACTTGCTGCACATTCATGACATGTTTATGATATTCGGATCGTTGCTTTCAATGTGAACACTCATTACAACAACTGAATATTTATCACATTAAAGTTGTGGATGCAATAGCAGTTTTTGACAGTGTTTTAATTGGATACTAGCGGGAACCCAGCTAGACTTAGCGGGTCAAAAAGCATTCTCATTATCTCCAAAAACATTCGTATTTATAAAGAATTTCTGTATTAACACACCACACCCTGTTTGGCACAATAAAAACAAAAGTCTGAAACACTTCCATATTTTAAATACGCAATAAAGTGCTATAAATATTAAAAGAGTATCATAATCCATGAGTCATCCAATTTTTCCTCCTTATTCCATTAAGCTTATCATAATCCATGATGTACCATATGTGTCTTCCCAGCTCCATAAAACACTTCTTTGGAACTAAAATCTGTATTAAAATCGTCTACTAAAACTGTTTCACACTCTTCGCCAGACATACTCTTAACTATACTTCTCTTTTCTGATAAACTGTAGAGTTTGGCAGTTCCTTGCCAAATATGGAAGATATCACCAGGCTAAGTTTAGTTTTGAGAATTTATTTTTTCCTATAAACTTTGTGATAAATCTTTAAAAATGGAAAACCTTGGAGAGATTCAGCATTTTATTCTCTTCTCTCACCCCTCCTGTGTTACTGTTTATAGCATTTCTCTCCATTAATCATAATGTATGTGAAATATTTTTTGCAGCTCTTTAAAAAAGCTGCAAATCTAAAATCCATACTTGTCATACAACGATGGTCTTTAATATATATACAAAATGCAAGTTCATTCGAATGCCCCGTTATACGTTGAAAAATTCAACAGAAGTGTGTGGATGCAAATCGGTCCACAAATTATGTTGATAGAAAATACCGGAGTGAACAAAATTATACTGTAGTGCTAAAAATTAATATTTACTTTTTCTTATTGTTATCTGCCCCACCAATGGCCGAGTGCATTTGCACTCTAAACTGGGAGACAGAAGGTGCCTGGTTCAAACCCAGGTCGCATCTGTCGACCTAGGCTTTTGGAGTTTTCCATGGTTTTCTCTAAAACTTCACATAAAATGAGGATTAAGATCCCTTAGAAAGCCTCCCATGGAGGGTTACCCCCTCGGTCTAGATAATTGGTCATAACCTCATAATTCAATACAATACTTATTGTTATCAGAAATTACCTGGCAAGCTTATTAATGTAAATAAAATAGGCAGGCACAAAATGGCTTAATTAGCAAGAAAATAGTAAAAAAAAACGTTGGAATTCGAAGAAAGGAGTGATGTGACTGGTAATCTGCGAGGGACAAAAAATTAATCTGTTAAATAGCATGTGTGCACTTCTTGCTTTATTTACATTTTCTCGTGCTGTCCTCGATGGTAAAGGTCTCTAATATCAGATAGAAAACTGAAAAATTAGAAATAAGCGATAAAGTGCCAAAATAAAGAAGGCTTTTATTACTGACACATCTACAGATTAAGACCTTTTTTTAGACACCTCTACCAATTTTTCATGCCTAGCCTTTCTCTCAATTTAGTGGATATAGTAAAAACATGTTTCAAATTAATAGATAGATTCTCATTGTGCCTAATACTTAGCAGATTTCTGTATTTCACTCTGAAAATTTTCATTTAGCTGAGGTGGCAACTATCTAAGCTGTAACAAAACTATACAATATTTTTAAAAATGTATAACCTGCGGGACAGTTTGTTTATTAACCATCTGCAGTGCTTTTTCAGTGCTCTTATAATTTGGCGACTTACACTTACATTTAATTGATTATAATTTCACATTAAGGTTACCAATAAAAATGCTTCTTTTTTATTTTGCTTAAACTTGTATAAAGATGCAATTAACGGTGCCGAATACTTTATCTTGCCAACAGGTTGAAAATACCCAAACTAAGCCACAAATTAAACTTCACAATAAAGATAGTTTTTAAAAATATGTATTACTGTGCTTTGCATAGTCGTATTTTGAATTATTTTACACTTTTAAGATACTGGGCTACATTTTGGTAAGCATATATATCTGCATTGTTCGCAGATATATACCAGTGCCAAAATGGCTCTTTTCAAATCACTTCTCTTTTCTCAATTCAAAAGTAGTAATTATAAATGTATGATATGAAACCATTGCTTTTGCCGATGTGATTGTACTCAATTGATTCAGCATGTAACATCATAAAATTGGTGCGTTCAGAAGAAAACTGTCAAATGAATACAGCTATTTATATCATTTCAGAAAAATGCATAATCTGTAAATTTTAAACTCCTGTTATCCACGGAATTATATTAACAATTTTAAAATTTATGAACTTCAAGAAATACATTTTGACTTAATTTTTTCTCATGCTTTTTAATTTGATGTGAAACTGATGTAATGTCTTATGAAATGACATACTTATGTGTGAAGACAGGCTTTATTCTGATTACTGATTGGCGGGGAGAGTATGCACGCAGTTAAGCTGCATCAAAAATATCTACAAGAATCTGCCTTTAACTGCTTTTGTGTTTTAAGATATACAGATTCGTAATAAAAGAATTAGAAGTAGAAATGCTCATTCTACAACCTTTATTTTTTCTTCTAAGGCAGGCACTCGCTGATGAAGCATTCACCACCACTACAGCCCTAAGTATTGGCCATTTTATTATGGAGTCACCTAGTGGCGGCCAACATTATCCCCTACAAAGGTTCGAACAAACTAATGTCTAAGCAGGGTGTCCACTGGTGGCTAAAAAGGCGACTTTTGCTACTAATTTAAAGATAAGGCTACTTGGGTGACGTTTTTGAACAAAAAACTTGTTTTATATTATTTTCAAGATTTTGGTTACTTGTACCTTACTTCATTATAATATTTCCATTATTGTTAAACATCTTTTGTATTGCTCTTTGAATTTAATCATTAAAGGTGTGAAATAAACATTGCAATTAACTAATGAACCGAATTTTAACAACTAAATGCTATTTTGTGTGTTATCTTTTGTTAGCCATGCTTAAATTACATGATTTCAGTTGTACTTGATAACCAAAGTTTTTATACAAAAACAAGATTGAAATTTTCATTTCATGCAATAAATAAATGAAGTAAAATATGTATGTACATAAAGAATATTGAATTTGAAATAATATTAGCATATAAAAAAATAGTGCGTATATTATTGCAAAATTATGAAAAATAACTTGGGTGAATAAAAAAAAAATTAGATGAACTTTTTAAAAAAACTTTTCACCATATTTCTTTAAATCATTGTATTTCATAATTAAACAACAAAAATTATGAATGGTTTGAAATATGCTGTTTTCTATGTTATGGGTTTTTAAGTAGTCTTAAATGCAGAAAAAATTAAAGTAAGTTGTTTTTGTTTAAAAAATTGTGCTTTTAATTCAATTTTATTTTTTACAGAGAAGAGTCTGATATGACCATTTTTAAATGTGATAACTGTCTTAGATCTGTGTGGTCTGGATTTTTTTGCCTGCTGAATTCGGATGATTTGCAAAATGGAACAGAACCAAATATTACTGATAGTTCAGGTAGTGTCAGTTCAGTTCCTGAAAATGGTACTTGCAAAGAAAGTAAAAATAATGAGGAAGATTCTGAAGAGCCTACCCCCAAGAAAAAGAGATATTCACTTGTTATTGTGAGTTCTTTTTTCTTCTTCTTTTCTTGCTGTTTGCAAGGCTAACACATTGCTAAAGCAATTTTTATCAGCATGTTTTTAAAAGGATGTAATGTAACTAGTATAACCTGCATTGAATGAGATTCTGGATTTAACAAGAAAAATAATCTTTTGCTTGGTACTGTGCTAAAAATGTATTGGAGTATATGCTATACCTGCCAACTTGTACAGATTTTAGATGTTTTGTACGGTTTACAAGTTAACTATAGGATTGTAGTGTTCATCTACTACAGCCGTGAAAGCTTTAGAATAAATTTAGCTTTGTAAAAAAATATATATACATATGATGGTAAAAGCAGAGCCTGATTTATGGCAGGGCATTCGGGGCACTGGCCCGGGGCCCCCACTCTAGGGGGGGGGGGGCAAAATGAAAAAAATACGCAGTAATTTTTTGTACATCTAACATTTCGCTCATATTTTCTGACATACTGTAAACCGTAACAAAATATAATTTTCGAACTTGACGTATTTCTCATCTAAGGGCAATATTAGAAATTGTCCAATCACATGCAGCGTAATAGGAGGAACCTCAGCCTAAAATTGTGAACCTTTTGACTGAGGATATACTGAAATTTTCAGTACAAAAATGCACTTTCTGCAAAAAAGGTATCATTTTATGAGTGTTTATTTACAAAGTTTTCATTGTGTTATGTTTTGAGTTAGTTTAGTGGAATTCTAAAATAAAAAATTTTTTTCTTTCATTAGATTCACAAAATGCTTTGCTTATGTATACCTGTCAAAGATATGTAAACTCATAGCAGCCTATAAAATAAAATCACTCTTGTATTCGTGGAAGGTAAGATGTATGGGGGCACCCCCAGGGGTATAAATCAGGCCCTGGGTAAAAGATTGTGAACTTAACAGACCTAAAGAGAACAAAATAACCCAGAAGATTCACCTTGCCATGTCTGTGTGGGAGTTACAAATAAGCACACAAAAGCATAAATCGATCACCATGGGATGTTTATTAAACATAGCACTCTTCACACAGCATGTTACACAAAAATGCAGAGCAATAAAAGTAATACTGATTAAGCAAGCAGATAAACACCTAGACACTGAATACAATATTGCCTATTGCATATTTAAATATTTAAAGAAAAAAAAAACCAAACAATAACTGATCTGGGTACCCAACATCATATTTAGATGAACAAATTGTATAAAACTATGTAAATCATCCTATCGCATAATTACAGGAAAATCAAAATTCTGCATGTGATCCAAGAAGAAAAAGAAAACATTATTAAACCACTCTAATTTTTTTTTTTTAATCCCTTCTCTGAGATTCAAATGAATTACCCACCAAAATTTAAACAACTTCTCAATTCAAAATTACTGTTGAAACAACAAAAGATGCCATTGTATCCCCAAAGAAGGTCATTTAAATAATAAAAAAAATAATTATTACATATTATATTAACTAGAAAATTTCCCTTAAAGAATAAAAAGCAAAATTTTTTAACATGTTGCCTTTACACCAGCAAAATAACTTCATACAATTTACTTCATTAACATTTATACCTTAAATTTTCACACAATAGAAAGGGATTTAAAAATCTAAATAGTGGGCACTTTAGTTAATACAAAAAAAAAAAAAAAAAAAGCTTCTTGCAAAATAACTGTAGGTAGTCAGAGAGATTTAATGGTTTATATACTAAAAAAAAGCAAGTATATATAAAAAAAAAATCTTAGTTGAAAACACCGGTCTTTTGGCAGCTCTACATCCAAGAAAGAAAAAAGAAAAGCATGGAACTGTCTCACCCAAACTCAGGGTTTTCCTTACAGAAAAAAACTGGGTGAGAATATCTCACCAATAGATTTGGGTTGGGTAAATATCCAGTGGGTAAGGAATTTATAAATGGGTATTTATTCCTCTGTAAGGTAAATACCCAAAATCAAGGTATTTTATGATTTTTAGTTATTTTTATTGTGTGTAACTGGACTTCCAAGTCTAAATCAAGCACAGGTACATGCAATAAAAATAACTCAGTTTAAGATCCCCCCAGGATCAGAATGTTCCCAGGAACCCCCAGACCCCCTTCCTTTTTTTTCTTTCATAGACTTTAATTTTTGAGAATCTACTTTTGCACTCAGTGTTCTTTATTATTTTTTTTTCTTTGAGAAACCGATTTATAGGGTGCGCAAATTTCTCGCAGTGATAATTTTTTAATGTGAGAAAAAGAAAAAAAAAATGCGAGATTCTCGCACTCTAGTGAAAACACTGCAAACTTCATCTGTGGGTGTGCTGATTATCTTCCCTTGGTTTGTCAGACAGTATCTGTAGGAGGTCAGGAGATGCCTGACTTGCCCATCAAATCCTACAATTGGATTCCAGACGGCCCAGATGGAGAGATGAACTGGAAGAGGATGTAGTTTGTATGTCACTCCATGGTGGTGCCGGCATGGCTTAAATGGTATTTCAACAGGAAATGGAGATTTTGTCTCTTCAGTAAAATTTTATAAAGGTAAAGGTGAAGACATGCTATGCTGGGATCATGTGGGGCTCCATGTTAGACAAGAAAATGCCGTACATGGGCACGCTCAGCCCCCAAAAAATGATTAGCGGCAAAACAGGCAAACAAACAAAAAGAAAAAACTATCCCATTGATGATGGAAAGGGAGTTAGGCCCTCAGGCCAAATTCTGATAAAAATTACATTTCAAAATGTGTGATGACAGCTGCTCAAATTCAGTGAAGTTTGGTACTCTAGTGGGAATAAACGGGAACTCGCCAATTCACACGTCTATCTTGCATCGTGTCTGCCCTTCCAAATGATGCCCACGTTAGGCACTTTTCCCTCTCCAAGGAAGTGACACGCCGTCAGCAGAACCAATCAGCACTCCTGCAGCAGAGAATGAGTGAGAACGCCATTATAGTGAACCAATTAGCTTCCACGTAGTCCTTTAGATGCTATGATTTCATCAGGCGGGATCGGAGAAGATGAAGAAAAAATGGCGATGCTAAAATCTTAACGCAAAAATGGAAGTTTGGTTGCCATATTGAATGGAAAATTTACAAAAAAAAAACAACGAAGTGCATCAAAAACTTAATGAAAATCTTCAAAAATTTAGTGAGAGAAATATAATAGCCTGATACATCATTAGTAAAAGTCAGGTGCACATAAATTAGCCAGAAGTGGGTGAAAAAAAATTAAAAACTGGACTTAAACAAAGGAAGAGAGTATTACAACAGAAAACAATTTAAGCTATTGAGAAAAATGTAAGCGTTGAAGAAAAAAAAGGAATTAAAGCAAGTCAAAAGTAATTTAAATTTGCACCTCTGAAGATCGTTAGAAAGTAGAACATAGTTAAATTGAACCAAAAAGTAATTATTTAGCAACACATAAATAAAAAAACCAATTAGTTGCAATCAAAGAACATAACTATTGACAAAAGAAAAAATTTACATACTATTATATCTCATGAATTAAAATGAGAAATCACCTTAAATTATAAAACAACATCTTAAATTAATACCAGATCATTAAAGCATTAAAAAAAGTAAATTAATTAATGATTAAAATACCATAATTTAAATTTATGTGAAAACAATACCACAGGATTGTTTGATTTTTTTAACAAAGCACAATATGAGATATTCATTCCAGAACATAAATCCTGCACCGATCTGCACTTGTACGTGATTTTGGCTCCATTCCTGTGACGAATACAATGTTTTAAGTTTACTACGGTCATTTTATTATTATTATTTTACATTTTTTTGAAATTGGGAGTTGTTATCTTCCGAAAAAGCCTTTCTTCTGCTGATGTTGCATCAAACGAAAAGACATACTGCTAACGCAAACGCTCTTCGGCCAAAAAAATCTAACATGGTGTCCGGGTCTTGCTCTCTCCAGGAGGTTTAAATAAGAGTTATTTGTGGAATTCTGCATTTTAGCTTATTTTGTAGGGCTGCAGATTTTTAAAAAATTTTTGTTTTCACCTCTCAAATTTGTTAATTCCGAGGTTTATTTATTAATTTTAGTACTACTGTAAAAATGTGACAAGCATTAATCTCCTGAATACAAATTTGAACCTTTATCCTAACCTCACTATTCCTCTTTTTTAAATCTTCAGTGCTTTAAGAATAAAAATTAACTCCTATTTCGTTTTTTTTTTTTTTCCCCTCCCCTTAAAGAAACCAGTAAAGGAAAAACTTTATTTAATATTTAAAAGTGCAGGTTCAGATATGAATGAAAAGGATGCAACAAAATTAATGTAAAAGTTGGGAGAAAGAATATTTGTCAGTGAAAACAATGTTTATGAAAAGAAACAAAAGGAAAATTTAGCATATTTTTTTACGATATTATTATTATTTTTTAAGATGCACTACACTACACACCTTCTTGTTTTTTGGATTTGTTATGTATTAATTGCCTTTCAGTATATTTATCAATATAAGATATGTTTTAAAAAGCAAATAAATAAGCGAAATATATTGATGCTTTTTCCTTGACATTTTAAATTTCAGTAGGTATATTTATTGCATTAGTAGGTATATTTATTGCATTATTGTGTAAGGATGTGTGATTTTCAAAAATGGAATGTTGGCAGGTGTGATACTCTTTTAGCGAGAATTTTTTCTACTATCTACGGATTTAAAAAGAGAAATAATTACAGTAATATTAAAACATAATTTTAAAAAAATAAAAAATGCTTCGTATCTTTAGAATTATCTCCTTTTCGCTATCGAAGAATGGGGGAGGGGGGCATTCTTTCAGTTCTTTAACAATAAGTGCAATCATCATAGCACAGACTGGAGAACAGCCCTACTGTATCTTTTTTCTAAAAATGTAAAAATATTGAAAATTTTTCAATGTAAGTGAACTAATAGGTCCTTATTGCGCTTCCAAAAGAAATTATGAATTACACAAGTGGTTTGAGAGTTGTATGTAAGAAAAATTAATTTTTGCTTGTGCCTTTGAGAGTGTGTTTTTTATTCTGCTTATTTGAAATGTTGAAAAAAAAAAAGATTTTATCTTTAAGAGGAAAAGTAGACATCATAAAACTCTTTTAGGTAAAAGGGGACAGGAAAATCCATTTAGCATGGTGCAGAAAGCATAGAGATTGGAGTATGGATCAATTGTTGACGGTTCTCTTCACTGATGAATCCTGGTTAAACCTAACACCGATTCTCGCCGTATGTTCATATGGAGAGAACTAGGGACCCGCTAACTAACTTCCAATGTCCACGAAATCGACCATTATGGCAAAGTAGGTTTAATGGTCTGGGCAGGCATCATGTTGGGTGGCTGCACACTTCTCCATGTCTTTGAAAGAGGCACTGCGACTGGTGTGAGGTATAGGGATGAGGTTTTGGAGCCCTATGTTCGCCTTTTCAGGGGTGCAGTTGGCCCTGAGTTCATTTTAATCGACAATAATGTGAGGTTACATAGAGTTCTTCAAGTCGGCGAATTTCTAGAGAGTGAGATATTCGCTGGATGGATTGGCCAGACAAATCTTTAGACCTTAATCCTATAGAGCATGTCTGGGACGCTCTGGGGAGGGCAATTGCAACCCCCCTTGGAGAACCATCCAGGGAATGAAAACAGCGTTGCTGAACGTGTGGGACCAATTGCCATAGAAAATGATAAACTGCCTTCTTTCAAGTATGAAATCATGCTGCAAGACCTGTATATCTGTTAGAGGGGACCATACCGTCACCTCCGATATAGAAGGCCTACGCATCGAATACAGAAATTGGCACAATGGCGCATTCCGTAGTCCAAGCTCCGTTGCTTTATTCACATGTTTACATCTAGTTTTGACGTGCTCGTGAATATACTGTCTGTCTCTAGAGTCGTTTTGTCAGTTATAAGCTCTTCGTTCAGAAGCTAATTTCTACAGGGAGAAGGTAAGTGGGAGTGATGACTCATATATCATTTTAAAGATCTTTCCATTACCAAAAATTTGATACCAAATTTATTGTAAAATCTTAAAAAATAACTAAGTTTTGAATGTTCAAAATTATGTTCAAATATGCAAAAAATTTTCATATCGTTATTTCAATTATTGTTAATTGTATTATGACAATAGTCGCCAAGTTACGCGAATTTCAATGGTATAATTAAATTATTTTATAGAATTATGTGTTAAAACTTGACATGATTGGTTGCCATGATGCATGAATATTGTCTGTACTTAAATAATATGTAATCTTGCTTTTAATATTGCTCATGTGTTATTGAGTTATATATAATAATGAGCCAAATGTAAATTTTTTACGTGGTATTTCCAGTGGGGATTTCTTTTTATATCTAAAATGGAAGATGCTAACAACACATAAAAATATTTTTAAATGTTACTCACAATGCACTAAAAATAGCTATTTATCGTGTATATAAATTTATTCGATTATATTACATGGTTCAAGAGGTATAGAGCACTTAGATATAAGGAATTTTGTCGCCAAATGCCAATAAATCTCTAGCACTTCCGTTGTTCTAATGATTTCTAGGCTCATAAGAATAGCAACCTATCTATAATTTCATGTGTCCGGTATTTATCTTTGGCGAAAAATCCTTTGTTTTGGCGGACCGCCGCTGGGATTATACGTAAATACCTAATTTTACATATATTTTTATTAGATTGGTAAAAATCTTGAAATGAGTGTTGTATTTAAGCCGAAAATAGTATTTTTTTTTACCCAAATACAGTAGAAATTTGCATTTTGACTACTTAAACTGCTACTCAATTAAAAAAAGTGTTTAATATGAAAACATCTTTCCCTCTTGCAAAAAAGCTGAAATTTTGTTAATCAAGCATTGATTTTTATGGATTAAGTATATTCTATAAAAAAGTAATACTTTTAATAGTTTAAACCACAAACTTAATATGCGTTAGAGGACTTTTCCAATGTATAATAATTCAATTTAATCTAAATGTGATTTCACTGCTACATAAGAATACTATTAAATAAATCCCCATGAAAAGACGTTGAATTTGATGTAATAAATTTATGAAATGGATATTTTTTTTCAAATTAAAGTGGTAAGTTCTTATGAAGAATTTTTCCTTTCTGATAAAGGCAGTTTCATGTGAATGGATATTTTATTTACTGTTCAAAAAGAAAAGTTTGGGCACTGTTTCAGTCAAAACTCATTCAAATGAACACAGAGCACTGAACTATGGAGTCGGCCATTTTGAATTGGTGTGGAGGCCTTCTATATCGGAGGTGACGACCATACCCCCTTTTAACCCATTTTTTTGTTTATTCCCATATTTTTGTTTCATACCTTCCGACTCCAGTGTGTGTTACGTACGATCAATAAACTCTACTTCGAATTCTATGCAGGTTTCGTTATATTTTCATTACTTTAATGAATTTTGCATGAAAAATACTTGCGTGTAAGAATGATGGAGTATGAGTGTTATAAAAAATATTTTTTAAAACTGTTTTGTTCATCATATCAAACCTCTGACATTCCCATGGATGAGGAGGAATTTAAAAAGTGGTAATTTTTGATTACACTGATGTTTTAAAATTTAAGAGTAACTTTTAGAATGCAAATGTGCACAAAGCTCAAATGTGCAATTATTATTACTTTCTTATATATGGTGATTCAAAACTCTCGGGGGGGGGGGGAATGCAAAGGGTGGTAGAGAAAACCAAGATGGTTCAGAATCACATAGCAATGTGGGATTAGAAAGACATCTTCATGTACTCATTAATAATTATTTACAAAGAAGTGTTGAAAGGCTTTCTCTGACAATTTCATCAATAAAATGAAAAAAATTCATAAATTTTCAATGTTAGTCAAGTGCTTTCTGTGGAAGATGCATTAATTTTTGACAAACTATGCCCGGAAAGTTCATTATTACTTCAACACATCTTCTAAATTGATTACTAACAGGTACATGTTAGTAATCAATTGACGTTTTCAACCCACATTGTTATGTGATTCTGAATCATCTTGATTTCTGTCACCTTTTACAATTTTCCTCCAAGAGTTTTGAGAGAATCACCTGCATAGTTATTAATGAAATTTCATCTGTGTCATATATCATTTAAAATCCCACTCTGATTGTGTCAAAAAAATTTCTTTCGATTGCAAAACTTAATTAAACATGAATGTACAAGCACTTAGGCCACAGTAAGAAACAAATTACTTTTCTAAGATAATAGTGAGTACTTTTTTTAAATTTAACCAATGATTGTAATATTCTCCAGTGATTTCCATCCTGTAAAAATTTGCTGAAGGTTCTTTCAAATTTGAGTGGTTTTGTATAATAACTCCTAGGTTCAAACCTTTGGCAGGTCATGTGTTGGACAACCCTGGTGTAGAACAAATAATTGTTTATTTCTAGATTTACAAAGTAATAAAATATTTAAGGTAATTATCAGAAAATATACTGATTCACATTTTCAGAATTTAGCATGTAAATTTTTATATTTTAAGATGCACTACAAGATGATTTTAACATAGAAATTTCAGATAACCAAGCTTAGTTATTGATATATTATATGGTTATTTAGTTTCATTTAAATAGTAATACATCCAATTTTACAGAAAAAAGGAGAGCCATTTGACCCCTTGTACGAGCATCGGCCTTGGTGTTTATGGATTCATGGTGGTGTTGATAGTTATATTTCATTGTCAAACAATGATGAATCCAATAAAGATTCGAATAAAACCTCATGTTCACCTGGTTGGAAAATTTTTATCAAGTCCCTGTTACGAAATATTTCAGACAATCAAGCTTCAGAAGTTGTAAGTATTTTGAAAAGTTTATACACACATGTGCATGGTCAGAAAGAACTATCCAGTTCTTGTTACATAATTGTTCCAAAAAGAATTTCTTCTTAATGCCATGCATAAAGGGCATTTGTGAAAATAATATGAGAAAAATAGTTCAAAACAAGCAGATGTTTAAACCTTATTTTTAAGTATTTATAAAAAAATGTTTCAATAATTTATTTAAGGTATTCTGTTGACATTTTAACAATTCGCAAGTGACATTTGATTAATATTTTTTTTATAGTTTTAAAAGATAAAGGTTAAATAAGATTTTTTTTTTTTTTTTCTAAATGTACTGTACAGTCAAAAACAGTAAAATTGTTAAAAAAATTTGTTTCATAGGTATTTAAGAGCTTATTCTGTTGATATTTTATTTGTTTTATTGTAAGAGAAGGTATGTGTTTTTCATGAGTTTAATAATGATTAAAATTTCAAATGCATTTTTATGCAATTCTAATGATTCTCATATTGAAATCCATTGGTGACCATATTTTGGACACAAAGACATGGTTTATAGAGCAGCCTTGCCATGCATTTGATTGCTCAGCACCTGTGCATCTAGGATACGCTCCGAGGTAGGCAAGGCGATAGGTAGAAAAAAACAAGAGGAAATGCTGAGTTCACTGTTCTCAGTGCCCAGCGAATAGCATTGCTGTAACAATTTAGCAGATACTAAAAGCAGTTTCAGGCCTGGCTAAAAGTATTTGGCACTCTGATGTTTTTTTTTAAAAAGCCTCTTTTACGTTTTTGATAGTATAAAATTGTACTTTTTTAAATGTGAAGGTTTTGTAAAAATAAGTATAGAAATTATGCTTTTTTTAAAAGGGCGTATGTTGAATAAACAAAATCTGACTCACGGTCTTGGTCTGTGTTAAGCTAAAGTTAAACTAATTGCACCAGCAACTCGAGAAACAAGCCTTTATTTGTGGCATTGCTCACAGGTAAATAAAGGCAAATTTAAAGGTATAGCAATTTCTATAAAAAAAAGTTTTTTAGCACTCCAGTGCTATTAAAATCAAGCAGTTTTTTAACATCAACATAACTTGTCTACACGATTTGGCATGGCAAGGCACTTTTCAAATGTGTTTGCCAGATACTGTGAGGGGGGGGGGGGGAGCATAAAATTTTGAAAGTCGCACAAGGTTTGCAATTTTTGATAATTGATCACCAAGTTTGGTGTCAAAAAATTAAGTCTTCAAAACTTGACTAAGCTTGGCGATATCTTTCAAGGCTAAAAACTTGCAAAGGTCACACAAAGATTGTAAAACAGTTTTAGTAAGCGATTTTAAGACAGATTTCGATTCCAAAGATGTGTTTTGTGGAACAAGGAAGAAAAATACGGCACACTGATAAATAATGATGCATTTTTCAACTTAATGAACACTTTTAATATATAGTACTTTAGTGCATACTTAAAATATGAAAGTGCTTAATATTTTAATTTTCTTTTCTTTTTAGTGTATGCTCTTCTACTGTCGTTTTTTTAACAAAACTTTAAAACAGTGGGTTAATTTTCTTTTAAGCAATAACTGACACTACGAGCTGCAACTGGTTACAATACCATAAATAGCAGTATCAATGCTGTTTTACGTTAAAGAAGGAAAAGGAAAAAAAATTAAACTATTTAGTAGTGCAAATGTCATAAATACTTCATAATCAATGCATTAGGCTTGATTATCTTACAATTTTAATTTAATTATGATTGTTTTTGTTTAAACAGGTAGAGAGTCCATCAAAAGAACAAATAAGGAATGCCAAATCTTTGCTAAAGATGTGGACTGATGCAGTATAACTGCAAAAGAAAAAGACCATCTATAGAAAAACTCTGATAACTGTACATAGAGTACTTGAAATTATAGAATTTCGGGGTCAGTGCTTCCATCTTTGTACAGATTCTTATACAAATATTTGAAAAGAACTTGTTTTTCATGTTATACCGGATTTTCTTAAATACATACAAATTTTACTACATATGCTTCTCAAAAACACTTGCTATGATTACATCATTTGTAAATAAAATTTGTTAACATCTTTTTCCTTGTTTCAATTGAACCCACTCTGACGTCCCAAGCAGGAGAGACATATCTCAAAAAACTGACTTTTGAATGTGAATATTTTTATAAATGTGTATTAAACACCTGCTGAATACTTTAGGAATTATTTTTTTTATTCATTTTTAATTTAACAGTTTTAAGCAAAATTATTTAATTTTCTATATAACTGAGATATGCCCTTTGAATTAGTAAAGTTAACTAACACCAAGTTGTAAATAGTCTTAACCATGTATCGAGAAATCAATTTTACATTAACATAAGTAAAACAGATTGCTTATAATCCATGTAATTTTGATACACAATTCTCCGAGTTCTGACTTTTTGGCTAAGAAAACTAACATATGACCAACTCCTTTAGGGGTTCAACAGTTTTTGAGATGAGATTCATTTTTTAAAATAAATGTTAACAAATTTCTAAATAAGGCATAGCCTTCCTGCATAAGAATAATGTCGTTTCATTTTTTAAAGGCTATATGTTTTTTTTAATTTGTATCATTAAAAAATAAATGAACAGGGTAAACGAGGAAAAAGTACTGGTTGTTAAAACCACTATTAAATTTTAGATATATTTGATATTTATTTTTCTCTTAATCAGACTTGTCTTTAAAAAAGCTGTTAATATCTTGATCTGATTTTTGACACTTTTTAACAAAGTTGAAAATTGTTTTGATTTTGGTTTGTCCATCCATGATCTAGCTACTATAAAATCATACCCACCTCTATGAAATTTATATACATTAGAACCTGCTAAAGTGACCACCTTGGTACAGTTTCACTTTACAACCATCACACTTAATCGCCATCGTGAGGTAACCATTTTTGTTCTCCCCAAAGGTGGACACATTAGACAAGTTACACTGTGTGCTATTCCTATGTACTGTACCATGTACTCAATTGAAAATGGTGTATGTAACATTTATAGTTCTTTCACAGGAGTATCCAAAGAATTCCAATATATTACTAAATATGCCAAATTTCCAAAATCAAAATGCCTGAAACCTCTAACTTTTTAAAGTAAAAAAGTCTGAGATTTCTTATGCATATATTTTCAACATAAAATGCATACATAATCAATACTTTCCTTAGGTGCCATATTGTCCTATTAAACTTAGCAGTACCTTACTGTAATATATAAATAAATTCAATTTCAAAAATTTGCCAAATAAATAAAAAATATCAATCAAAATACACGAGAGATTAAATATTTTTTAGATTAGAATATTTTAAGATATTTAAAAGAATCTAAAATTACACTTTTTTTTTTTTTTTTTTTTTTTTTTTTTTTTTTTTTTTACCATTTTAGTGTTCTAAAACTGTGGTGATCTATAGATCACTAAAATTTGAAATAATATTTAGTTTTGTAACAAAAAATACTTCTCATACAGCTTTGAAATTTCTAGCATGTTTGTAGATAAATGATGATTTTTAAAAAATTTAATTTTTTAAAATTTTAGATACATTATTTGATAATTACATGCTTTTAAATTGTTAAGTTTGATTAACAAGAAAGGAATAACAACTGATCTTGTGAAGCTGCTGAAGAAAATTGGAGAAAGTTTCAATTCCTGAATAAACTCTTAAAAAGCCTGAGAAAATGAATTTAATTTCTTTGGCCAAAACGGAATCAAAAAATCCGACACAGGACAAAATCCTATGACTCTGCATTATGCTTTATTGGCAGTCATAGGATTCATTGCTTAAAGCATACTTTAGTGATATTTGTCTGTTTAAAAAGAAAATTTATAGATTTATTAAGAATTAGAAAATAATGTTTTCTAGAAGCACTCAAAGAATATCAATATATTATGGTCTAAGGCAGTTCAGAGACATACATCTATTTTAAGTGCAATAAATAACTATATAAACATTAACAAGGTAGGATTCAAAAATTCCCAAACAACCTTTATTTTATTTTATTTTTTTTGCAGTGGAACCAATGCAATAACATTTCCCAGTTACAACATTCACCCCCTCTTCTAAAAGTGGTTTGGCCTAAATTGCACGGTCGGTGGCTTGCTACAGTGTCGTATTTTAAAGACAAGTATATTTAATAACTGGCACTTGAAAGAAATAATATTTGTCGAGCAGAGAATAGCTTTTTTTGCTTTCAATTGGGAATTAGTGCTAACGAGACTTACGAAATGTTGAAGCACATGTATGGCAGTGAAACATTATCTCAAATGCAAGGTTTTGAGTGGCATCAACGTTTCAGAGAAGGCAGGGAAAGTGCCGAAGCCGGCTGCCATTTGCAGACTTTCTGCACTACTGAAATCATCAAAAAGGTTTCTGAAGTGGTACGTAAAAACAGGCAGCAAACAATAGTGCAACTAGCACAATTAGTTGTGATATCTGAGGCCACATGTCACAGATACTGACTAAGGATCTTAACATACATAGTGTAAAATAATAATAAACTTTGTAAAATAACACCACAAGAAGTACAGGGTTGTCCAAATTAAACTTCCCCAACTCAGAGGCCTGTGCAGGATGTTGTATGGGTCATAATGTGATGAAATTTGGAAAACAGACACTTCAGATGATGCGCTCGAGATTTATTAAAAAAAATTATTAGTAAAAGAAGTTGCCGATAGGTGGCACTGCAGATCAAACAAGACATTCTACAGATGTTCTATATGTGTGCCGTGGTTCTCCATAACTCTTTACATTCGTAAAGCAGTGTGTTCCACAGCAGAATGCAGTAAGTCCACATTAATTCCACGAACATTCCGAATAATTGCGTCTTTCAGATGTGCTAAGGTTGCTGGGTGTTCTCGGTACATGTGATCCTTTAAGAATCCCCATAACCAAAAGTCGCACGGTGTGAGATCAGGCAAGCGAGGAGGCCAAGCTGTAGGGAAACAGCGGCTGATCACACGTGCATTGATGAAAGTTGCCCGTAACACCTGTTGAACGCCACGAGCAATATGGGGAGGTGCAGCATCCTGCATAAATATCGTGCCCTGGAGGCGGCCATGTTGCTGCAGTTCAGGATTCACAAATGTTTGCAACATGTTCTGATACAGTTTTCCTGTGACAGAGCAGGTTTTGAAACCTCTTGGAGTCACCTCTTCAAAAAAATACGGCCCAATGACGAATGTTGCGGTGAAACCGCACCATACCGTTACCTTTGCAGGGTGCAAGGGCACTTGATGGATTGTGCGCGGGTTTTCAGTTGCCCAAATGCGGCAGTTGTGCATATTCACTTGACCATTCAGGTGAAAATGGGCCTCATCTGTCCAAAGAATGTTCTACGGCCAAGCAGCATCGACTTCCATTCTGGCAAGGAACTGCAGCACAAATGTTTCCCGAATTGCAGGATCCCCGTCGGACAGCTGATGAAGACTATGGATTTGTAAGGAAAATAACCCAGGATTCGACGCATTACACGCCAGACGGTCGAATAGGGCATATCAACAGCACGAGAAACAGTTGGCACACTGACAACACCATGTGGCGATTGGCTAGTGGCATCCACGACCGCCAAAGCAACGTCTTGTACGCGTGCAGAATCCACAACATGTCGTCCTCTACCTGGTAAAATTCTCAGAAGCCCGGTTCTTTCGAACTTCTTCATTATGTCTCGTAAAGCACGCGATGTCATTGGTCCTCGGCGTAAGTTCTTTAGCTGACAGAATGCTCTTATCGCAGCACAGGAGTTCTTGTCATTCTGGTAGAAAAGTTTCACTAACAGAGCTTTGTCTTTCAAAGTCGCCATTCAACAGCACTCCAGCGCCATTCATCAGCGAGCTGGAAACAACTGCCTGTGCAGCACCTGTCTTCCACTTTTGTAGGGCTCGTCTGTGCGATACGTAGCACAGAAGCTTTATTTCTGCAAATCACGTTGTTGAAATATGCAAATTACTAGTGTTACAGCGCCACCTATCGGCAACTTTTTGTACTAATACATATATATATTTTTAATAAATCTCGAGCGCATTATCTGAAGTGTCTGTTTTCCAAATTTCATCACATTATGACCTATACAACATCCTGCACAGGTCTCTAAGTTGGGGAAGTTTAATTTGGACAGCCCTGTATAGTAGAAGACCAAAATCTGCACAGCTTGGTTCCAGACCTTGTGCAGATTTTAGAACTTTGCAGATTTTGGGTCATAATAGGAAATTTATTCTACTTCCTCCCTACTTAAAAAATAATAGAAAAAAAAAAAATACAATAAACTCGGATGTTTGAGCCTTGTCAGGGGGAGACCCCCCTAATTTTTTAGTTTCATTATTGCCATATTAAAACGATATCAATTGACTATGTCATTTTATCTCTCATCTTTCGTGTATTTTGCCTGGTAACCCTATGTTGAAATTTTATGATTGTAACCTATTTATAGAAAAATACATGTGATGCATATTCTACAGCTTACGAAATATTGTAACAATACATTAAAGCTGTTGTGAACTAATAGTATTTAAATATAAATGCAACCTTATGGAGCTTATAGAAATCGGTGGTTTACGTAACACGTACTAACATTTATGTCGCATTTTTGTGTCTCATTTTTATGTCACATTTTCAATAAGAGGATGAGAGATAAAATGACATAGTCATTAAAGATCAAGTTAGAGCCTAGTTCAGAACAAAGGAAATTCACTTTCGAAAATTGCAACTACTACATAGTCCCTAGCAGTTTTGTTCTAAATTTGTGCTCAATCCCCACTGTTTGGTCGCATTTGCATTTTTAAACAAAAACCTCTTGCTGCCCAGATGCCTTGATGATATGGGTTTTCCAATCATTACAGGTTGCAAGGTCACGTGACAAGAACTCTACAGAGTGATAAAAAGCCTGATGCATCTGGGAAGACAGGATGATTGCGTGGCCTCTCTTGCCTGGATAATCTGTAACAAACTTCGATAATAAAAGGATGTGAACTCGCCTTTTCTTGGCCCGACTACAAGTTCCAGCGGCGGGTGGCCAGGGTGCTCTACCGAGCCGCTCTACCTCGCCCTACCTGGGGCCCAACTACGGAAAACTGCTCAAACCACTCCAATGTCGTTATTATTACATAAATATATGTATATATACATTCAAAAATGGTTAGTTGAAAAACCATGTTATACTTATAGATGAGAAAACTGTAAAAAAATACAGTAGAAGATCGATATACCGCAATTCTATAAACCGCAATTCTCCATAAACCGCATTAACACTGCGGATGTAAACAGAGAAAATCACAATTAAGAAATTTCTACAATCTGCTTTTTTTTTTTTTTTTAATTGCTTTCCTAGGGAATTAATTTTGAGACATTAGATAAATCCCACAACATGCCAAGCTTAAAATAAACAATTATTCTCCCATGCATGCATTATGCATTATCAGCATAACAGCTGGCCGGCAGGGTCGAAGAGGAAGGAATGTTTACTTTAATAAAACCACGAACCTCTCCCTTTTTCCCTCCAGTACCGAACCACCCTCTTTCTCCCTCCTCTACCATTGACTTCCCAAACAGACGTTTATTTTAGTTATATTTCTCTTTGTAAATTGATTTGTTTTATATTAAATCGTATGCCGTTACTTGGCTTCCTAAATCATACGCGTAGCATCACCAAATTTTTTTTTTTTTTTTTTTTTTTTATGTGTGTGCGTGTGGGTGGGAGAATGCACATAGCATATTCTAAAGTAAAAATAGCCATGTTTCTTTATGTTTGGCAAGAAGAAAGGTTTTAAAATGAATAGTTTTCTAAACAAAGTTGGGGGGGGGGGGGGTTGGCACACGCCCCCGCCCCCTGCCCGACGATATGCTTATGTCTCAATATTGACAGTAAAATACTTTTTAAAAGTCTATGAGAAGTAGGGGAGTTTTCTCAATGCAACACTATTTTAAAACTGAATTTTGGAACTGGATTTAAGCCATCTTTAGTTAAAATGAAAACTGCTGAACTAATGCATTGTGCACAAAATGGAAAGTACTCAGTTTGCAAACCTGCATGAAGAAAACATTTTGAATATTTGGTAATGGATGATAAGTCACAAATTGTTAATCATTTGACCAGTGCTGAAATAATTTCCTCTGTTTCAAATCAAGAGGAAAACAATTCTGAAACAGAATCAAATGCTGGAGAGAAAGTTGAAAAACTTTCAGAATCTGAAGAAATTTCCATAAGAGATCAATATTTTAAATTCCTAGAAACACAAGACTGCATAACCAAAGTAAAATTATTACCTGTTCAAAGGCTGCAAGAAAAGTTATTTGTTGAGAGATTGCAAATTCTAAAACAAATCAAAATTAATATATTGTTTAACAAATAAACTTTAATGCTTTTGGTAATTTCAATTTATTTATTTTTTCTGTAAATAAATAAATTCCATTTTTTTTTGTTTTTTAAAGTAGTATTTGTATTTAAAAAAAGTTTTAAGCATTATATTTATGTGTTCTAGCTATATTTTAATATGTTTACTAGGGAAGTTTAATGATATAAGTGAATGATCCATATAACGCAAAATTCTATATAATGCAAAACCTTGCGTTTCGAGGTTTGCATTATAAAGATCTTCTACTGTACCTCCCAATCATGGATTTACTTACAAATGTCGAAAATTTAAGGGAAATTTTTTTTTTTTTTCAGCAGCTGTTTGCAAAACTTGTGATTAATGCATTTCAAATGCAACAGTTCGCAACATACAGTAAAATGGGTGTTAAAAGCCTGGAAATTTTATTATATATATATATATGTTGAAAACATTTACCATACATCCAAAACTTTCAAAATACCATTTTTTAAAAGCTTATTTTCATAAGATTGCTACAAACGTTGTTTTTTTCTGCATTTTTTATTTTTGCCCTATCATACCACATTATTTATTGTTGAACTCAGACACACTGAAAGCAGCTTTGGACACAAATTATGGCATAAATGACCCTGGCAACAGGCTGCTCCTAATATAACCATCTCTAGCTTCAATACCGCTAGCCTCAGAGCCAAGTGTTATACAATGCTCCACAGCTTGGGTATGACTTGAAAAACTATTGACATCTGAAATCAGTTGCCTGAAAGCTTTGATCATTTCTTCTATTTGTTCATCTGGTACATTCTTAGCAAAGGTGGCGAGTGACATTACAAATATTCTACCGAATCATGTCTGCATAATCGGGCGCATTGAAGTGAAGTGTTGGCACTCTATAGTCTCTGTTTTCATCTTGCAATTTTCCTGCGTTTTGAGAACTCGATGTAATCCCAGTTCTCTCATATGCTGTCTTTCATCCCTAACCATAGCCAAAATTAAATTTTCAGGGTTTAAAAAATATAAATTTCTTTCTATTTCTGGGTTGAATATTTTTCACAAATTTTCAGGACGGTATCGTGTTAATCGGATCACCTGAAACACAATTTTAGGACCTTAAGAAAAATAACTACTTGCTTTGGTTCAAAACCACAGAGGAATATAACAGTGCAAAATGAAGTGCACCAGTTGCTCAGTTTTTCTGAGGGATTTTCTTCACTGACCTGTAGTCTGAATACTTGATTTGTTGCTGTTACCCATCATAAATGTGTTAATGGATATGGTTCTCGGACAGCCAATTCCACTGGTCATTGACTAAATTTGGTTACTGCAGAAATATCTAGTAGATACAGTTGGTCCTTGCTCAGCTCTTTCTTGTCGGTATTCAGAATAGTGCAGTCAGTAGGTAAAAAATCTGCCACATTAAGTTTTTCACAAGCTTTCATTTTTTGACCTATTTCACCACTAAAGGATGATGGTCTTGCTGTATCTCTGTCCATGTGATTGAAAAGATGTCTGAATAGTAGCTCGTTGAAATGCAGGAGGCAAATACACCATTGCAGTGATCTACGTACTTTTAGGTCGATTTGACGAATGACACAATTCTTCTAGACAGTGTTAGTGCCCGTAAATAAAGGATTTTAAACTTTTTTATTCTTACTATTAGCTTTACCATACTCAACATAAATTAGCACTTTTCAAATTTTAAACATTTGGGATTTTAAAAAATTTGTAAAGAAACTCATTTTCTTATTTTGTTCAATATTTCAAAGTGAATGCAGGATATATATATTTTTTCTGTTTTTTTTTTTAAATGGTTTTTCTAGTCTAAATCTGTAATAACTTTTTTCAACTAGCCGTTTCTGAAAAAATAAAAAAAATATTTTTTTGGCTCAGCTTAATATACACATGTACCTTAAAATGAATATAAAGAAGTGAAGTGCCTATTATCAAAGGATTTAAAATTCAAATATCATATACACAATTATTTCAATAAAAATACATTTTATTCACATTAATAAACATCTTCTAGACAGTGTTAGTGCCTGTAAATAAACAGGGTTCCTACGCCCTCAGGGAAACCTGGAAAACTCAGGGAATTGAAAATTAGCTCTTAAAACTCAGGGAAATCTCATGGAAAAATGTAATTTTGCTTTAAAAACCTGGAAAATCCAGCTTCAACCCTGAAATTTTAAGAAAAATCCCCCCCCCTCTCTCTTTATTTTTATGGCTTTCATCCTATTCAAGGGTCAACTACTACGCTAATGAAGCACTCATGCAATTGGAAATGGATTATACAAGATTAATCATGTATCACTTAAGACTGCTTAGGACGAATAGCACACTTGCTTCTCATTTTGTGTCTGCAGTTCTGAGCATTTGTGATTGCTCCCTTTTCTCATTTGAGTTGGAGGGGCTGTTTTCTGTGTTGTGTACTGTGCACAAAGTTAGATTGTGTAATATTATCACGTATATACAAATTCTGCTGATATTTGCTAGATTACAATGTAGAATGTGTGTTCCTATTAGTGTTAAATATTTCATTGTTTATGCATAGGATTGATGGAATTTACTTAGTTCTAAAGCATATGGCAATTTTTACCAGGTTTGGACAGTATTTACCGTCTGATGGTATTTACCGGTTTTTACTATGGTTTTTACTGTCTTTGGAAAAACATGTTTTTACCAGGGTTTTTACAACCTTTGAGAAAAACTTAATAATTTGACTATTTTTTGTCACTTTTTTGAAGATTTATCTCTCCATCAATGGTTGAGAGGTTCTGCTATCGAAACTGGATGGTGGGAGGTGCCAGGTTCATACCCTGGTCGTGCCTGTTGATCTAGCTGTTCGGAGTTTTCCGTGGATTTTTTTTTTTCTCCAGAAATCGCACATAAATACTGGCTAGGATCCCTTAGGAATAGGAAGGTATTCCCCAATAGGATTAGGAACCTAGTTCAATCAATCGGCCTTAATCCACAAGCAACCAATGAAGATTTATCTGCTATTTTTTCATTTTCTCCGGGATAAAAGTTCAGGACATTTAATATCACTATTTCCATTTCTATATAACAATATTCACCTAATTCAGTGTCTGATTTGGTAAGTAAAAGAATGCTATACGAAAATAGTTCATTTTAAGGAATATAATAAACACAGAAAACTTTCATCCATGTTTTCATCTTACAAGAAATTCAAATTTATATAGAATGTACATTTATCATTATTAAACTTATTAAAACTATTATTATGAGAAGGCACATTTACAATATTTATTACAATTATGTAATGCAGGCTAGTTTAATAGTTTTTACTTAAAGGAAAATTGTAAATATACTTTTACTACACTTAACTTATCTTAATCATTTTAATGAAAACTAAATGCTTACAAATATTATTTGTTACATAATGTAGTTTGCACAATCACATAATGTAGTTTGCATCATCATGATATCCTGATGATGATATGTCCACATCAATTACATGAGAATACAGTTTTATAAATAGCATTAATATGCAGTTTATGACTCGGGGAGTTTATTGTATCATTAGGTTTTTACCCCTTTTTCCTTTATCTTATGTTTATTTTTGCGATAACCTGGAAATTCTTGGAAAAATCACCTGGAAAACTCAGGGAATTTCATTTTGAAAAATGAGTATGAACCCTGATAAAGGATTTTAAGCTTTTTTATTCTTAATATTAGCTTTACCATACACAACATAAATTAGCACTTTTCAAATTTTAAACATTTGGGATTTAAAAAAAATTGTAAAGAAAACTCATTTTCTTATTTTGTTCAATATTTCAAAGTGAATTGGTGATTGGAAGATATATATATTTTTTTTCTGTTTTTTTAAAATAGTTTTTCTGGTCTAAATCTGTAATAACTTTTTTCAACTAGTCGTTTCTGAAAAAATAAAAAAAATATTTTTTGGATCAGCCTAATATACACATGTACCTTAAAATGACTATAAAGAAGTGAAGTGCCTATTATCAAAGGATTTAAAATTCAAACATCATATACACAATTATTTCAATAAAAATACATTTTATTCACTACAATATTAATAAACATAATTCACATCATCCATTGAAATATCATTCTCCAAAACATTCATACTAAGGATTCCTCATCCAATCATTATCTTAAACTGGAGGTTTGAGCAATAGCAAATTCCACAATCCACCTTCATCAACTTTAGCTAGTAAAGGAATGTTTTGAAAAGTTTTTTTGTAACAGACATCTGGAAAATACCTATTAAGAGGGAAACTTTAATTAGTATTAAAAATTTAACATACAATCAATGCATCTTAAATTAATGTTCAAATACTTTAAGACATTCTCACAGTTAGACCAGAAGTTTGGTAGTTTTAAGTGCAAAAAGTTGTTGGCAAAGGTTTTATTGTTTTAATAGCTTCAGTTATGTCCCAATATGACTGTCCTACGTTTTCCCCCTCCTCCGAGATGAGCGTAGGCTCCTATGTTGAAAAATGTGACCAAAAAGAGGGTAGTTTTACTGTTTTTCTGAATTTTTTGAAAACGGCACAAAACAGGAACAGGTATATAGTTAAAAAGTTGTAGATCTTTAAACTCTGCTTAAAATGAGTACTCATTTAATATACTTTACTCTTTTTGCAATCGCCTGAACACTTGTGAAAATCTTTTGTTATATTGGAAATCCAAGATGTTGGTCACAGGATGCCCATTTCTTCAGGATGGACTTTTCTTAGGTGTCTTCCACCACCTAAGAAAAGTCTCCAGCTCCACAGGAAGCTGGAACATTACAAGACCGTCTCTATTACTCTGTCCTTATAGAATTTGAGTCACATGGATTTAGACTTTCTAATGGGGTATATCATCATTTCTTAATTTCCCAGTTATAAAAATAGATAAATAAATAAAATAAAAATGCTAATTTTTCAGATTTATTTATTTATAGATCTACAGGTAAGAATACTTTAAGTTAGTGCCCTAATTTCAAAACATGTTACCTACATAATGCTTTCTGTAAACACTATGCCTGCTAAAGTTCATCGCCACCCCAATAATTTCTGAACAGCAAGGTCTATAGTCATAAAAGTAGGTCCAAGTATAGTAACGTTGCCATGACAACTTTGTAATTAACCTTTTCCCCGTATTTCGTACTGTTTTTGGGTGCTGCAAGCAGTTTTCTTGTGCACCCCACTTTTATTACTAGATCTTATCCTTCAGAAATTATTGGAGAGGAAACAGATTCTAGAGGACACACTGTAGATATTTTCAACCACATTGAAAATTTCCAGATCAAGTGCCATCAGACAGCAACAAAATAATTAAATGGTAGCGGTAAATTACATTTTAAAATTAATTCCTTTAGCAATAATCCAAGATTAATCAATATTGTATGGAAAAGACACTTGAAATATTAATACATTCAGTTTATATTTCTGTTTGCAATTTTAAAAGTTTGTTTACATAAATATACTGTGATGATTTAAACATATCAGTGGAATATTTGAATATTGAATAACCTTTCTACTTGTTAGCATTTTTACTCTGATAATTCAATAAGACATGGTTTTAAAAAAATTAATTCACTATTCAAGTTTGGTTGAAAATGATATAATTCCAATATTGTATTATAGAAAAAAAGAAATTTTGATTAAGAGTTGCAATATCTTAATCAAACCCTTGCTAGAAAAATGTATTTAAAATCTGCAAATATTACCACCTTATTTAAGCTTTTTCTTTCAGTAAAAGAATTAATTTGAGGTAAGAAATTACATAAAATATCTTAAATGAAAGATTAATAGCGCTTCCTTTCATCAATGACAGCTTTGCTCATTTCTAAAGAGATTTTTAGTGTTTTCTGAACACTAACTAGCATTCATTTTAAATGTTAATACATTCTATTCTTGTAAATTTACTTTCTTTAATGTTTGTTATAACCCTCTCAGATAGAATTAATCTTAACAGTGAAAGTTTCAAATATAGAGAAAGTATTTTAAATGCTTTTGTACTAATTGTTGTAATTCTTTCTTGATGACACCTTCACTTATAGACTTCGTGTATTATAAAAATGTTCTCAGACTCGTCAATTTTATTGACAAAGATACTTTCTGCTACAATACTTTTGTTTGTTAAAGAAATCGATGTATTTAAATGCTAATAACCAGGGTTGATATTTTTGCCAGGACAGTGGCAAAAACAGGGAAAAACATGGAAAAAATGGGAAAAACTTATTGTTCTTAAACAATGTGAAGTAAGGTCTACAATTTAATATACATTTAATTTGCTGATTAATGAGTATTATAATTAAAACAATTATTTGATGAATTATTTAAAACAGCTTCATATACAAATAAAGAAATAGATAAAATGCATTCAAAATATTAATTGAAAAAACTTTTATGTCCTTATAAAGTAACTAGATTTATTTTCTTCCCTTTGAAGTTAACAAATAAGTTAGATTCATCAGTCCAGTGCAATCAATTCCTTGTCAGATGCCTAGGTCATGCATTAGTTATCAATGTACAATATCTCCCCAGCTTCCAACTACTGCACCCTTTTTTTGAAATTGAATTGGTCAGTAGCAATTGGAAAAGTAACCAAAAGAGATACCTGCAGATACACCTGTTTTGTAGGAAGTTGGTATAAAGCACGAACTTGGATATAGGATGATCATCGACGTAGGCTGACGTAGTGGTAGCTAATGTCAGCCTCAAAAAGGAAAATACTTGACCCCATTTTTATGATTACGCTTAAGAAAATGTTTTTAGAATGGTCAGTACCTATAATTGGTCGCAAAAGCTTGAGAAATTTCAAAGGAATTTTGCTCACTAGTTGCACACCTTCAAAATATGTTCAGCAGATAGTACTGCTATTATGAGATTCTTTTCCAACTTTTCATTTATTCAAACTAAAATTTGAAATAAACTGTCAACAAATATTTTTTCTAATCTAGTTTACTGCTATGCAATGCTAAAACAACAAAAATTTGGTCGTAATGTAGATATTACTGAACTGGTTGAAATTTAACTGTGTTCTGCTATTTAATGTAATGCAAAAATTTTTCTTCATTTCTGAATCATTCATTATCTTTATTTAGAGCCAGTGGCATAACCACAAATTTTTCATGGGGGGGGGGGGGAGATTACGACTACTTCAACTCATATATATGTATAGGTATTTGTGATAGGGGAGTGAAGAATATACATTTTGTAAGGCAAAAAATTCCTCATGGGGGGGGGGATTTATGACCCCCTAACCTCCTCTCCTTGGCTACGCCCCTGTTTAGAGCCTGCACAGTCCCTATACTCAACATTCTTTTGTGATTATCATTGACGATCATGATATAAACAAAATGAATAGTTCATTTAATTTCCTATTTACTCATTTCTACAAAAATTGTGTATAGTTTCATTTCTAATTTTGTAATAAAATTGAGTATTATTTCATAAAATGCATATATTATACTTATTCAGTGCTCGAATATAATATAAATAACAATAGCATTGATTTTTATTAACTAAAATTCATTTTATATGTTTTAATTTATCTGGGGGAGAAAAAAAAAAAAAGATACTGTGAATCCTATTTTTGTCACTGGGTGGCAAAAATGTCAAAAAACTATTTTTGGCAGGATGGTTTTTACTAGGTTCTTTCCACGTTTCTTTTTCACCTATGGCAAAAACTTGCCAATCCTGCTAATAACGAATAATCATTTAATTTATTTATTTTAATTGTGACTCCAATAGAATGGTTATGTAAAGCTCAAGCATTAATCACTTGCAGATATTTATTTTTATTTGTTTAATTCCTCTCTTTTATTTAACCAAGTGAGTCCTTTAAAGTAAATGATATTTTATTTTTCAAACCGTTTTGCTTATAAAAGAAAAATTTAAAGGTAGCTTTCACTTGAAATTATTTTTACATTTTACTATTTTAATTAAAATTTATGTTTATGTCACATTTAAAATATTATTTTATGTAATTACCTGTTAACTGATAGATTCATTGGTTTATTAATGTTTATTGGTTCTAACCCCTCCCTTCATAATTCATCTTTTTAAATAGTTTTTGTATTCCATTGAATTTATAGGCATGTAATAACTGAAATTTTAGTACATAAACTTGATGATATTTGCATAATTCATGAAAATATTAAATAATAGAAGTATCCCTTCTTAAATATATGCTTAGCCTGTAAATAAATAATACTGATTTAAACATGTCCGGTTTGTATTTTAGATTGTTCGATTCAAGAAAAGAAAAGATTAATAACTATGAAGAAGTAATGAATATTTCTTATAAATATTGATGTTGAGATTAAAATTTTATAGCCGGAGTTTCTTTTGTTTTTTATTATTTCAAATATCAATAAAAGATCCACTGAAGATACGTTAAAAAAAAAAAGGATAAACAATAATATATGAATATTGTTTACCTCCAGTGGTCTATGCAGGGGGGGGGGGGGGGGGTGGGATTGTCAAACTCTGCACCTTTGTTGTGTTGTCACTGTCACCTTATACTCAATTTTTTTTTTCAGTGATTTGGTTATATAACCTTTGCCAAGGATGTTTTTTTTTGTTTAATTTAAGTTCTTTCCAGGTAAAATTTTAAATAAATACTAAGTAATTTCTTACCTTTGGGGGGCTGTTAATTGTTTTGTTTTGTCTAAGTAATGTTTTCTCCCTTTTGTTTGTTTTTTCTGCACCGGCTCTTTTCAGGCATTAGAGTGTTTCAAATTAATCTTTCTTTTTAAATTTGCGGTTCTGTGATTAATCTGGTAAAATTTAATGGTTGTGCTCCATATCTCCCTTCTCATTAAAGACACGTTTTGATGGGATTTTAATTAATTTTTGGATGTTCCAGTGCAGGGGCGTAGCCAGGGGGGGGGGATATCGGGATATATCCCCCCCCGAAATGTTTGGATTAGTGATGAAATTCCGTCTATTTATACACATATAAGTTCATATCCCCCCCCCCCCCCCGAAATATTTTCCAGGCGCATATCCCCCTCCCCCCGAAAAATATTCCTGGCTACGCGCCTGTTCCAGTGATTCCATTCCTTTAAAAATTTTATGGCTTTTGTTTCCTATTGTCAGGCTTCTCTCCGTTAAATTTCAGAAATTTTCTTTATTTTTTAGGCTTTTTTTTTCCCCCTGCACAATTGCATCATGCGATGCAAGACGCCATTTTTTTTTAAATCACGCCTAGTCGGGAAAGTTCCAGAACTTTTCCCTCCATCTTTGCCTTAAGTGGCAGGCTTTCAGATGCTCCCGGAATGACTTAGAGTGCTCTGATTGGCTGAGAGTGGTTTTCTGGGGTGGTAGGTAGGTATCGATCACGGGACTTTCAGTCAGTTACGCTGCTACAGCCAGATGATGAGGTGGTGATTTTTTTCTTATGAGCGTAAGTTTTTTCCTTGATCATCCTGTCTTGGGTGACTCGAGTCAGCAGCAGAATATGGAAGTTTAAGGCAGCAGCTCCTTTTCCCCTTTTTTCATGATGTGAACTACCCCATGTGGTGAAATCATCGATGGCGATTGAAAGAATTTTCAGAATGACTCTGTGTAAGTCAGTGGCGGCCCGTGGTTAAAGCTGTTAGTGCAGCCGGAAGCATATGAGCCTCCCCCCCCCCTCCTCCGGACAGGAATAGAAAATCTTTGTTATTTAATTCGAAAGCTGGCGGATTAAGCCCTCACTGAGGAAAAAAAAAAGAAATTACATAAAAAATGTAAGAGATCCTATTTTACTTTTCCATAAAATGGACATAAATTTCAACCAGCCGCTCTTATCCTCAAAATTGCATTAATCCGTGTCTGATTCGAAGTTTCCTTAGAATTTTCTTTTGTAACGATAAGAGAAGAAAAAAAAAAAAAAAAAGAAAACGTACTTATTTTTTATAAGACAAATCAATCCTCCTTTCTTTTAAACTTGCGAATTGGTCAGTGATGCCCTCATAAAAAGGCGTTGTTTTAATTCAGATATCAATAATTTTAAAAGCTCTTTAAAATTTCCTATGTTTAAAGAATTTTTTCGCTCGCCATGTCCTCTAAATGCCAGTTCTTGCTTACTTAAAAACAATACTACTTTGATGGGTAATTGTTAGGGATCGACCGATAGTATCGGCGCCGATACCTCCTATTTTTTTAGGTATCGGTTCTTTCGATTCTAAAAGTATCGGGAAAGTATCGGTTTCTGTTGCTTTCATCCATTTTCACCGATACTTTTCAACCGATACTTCGCTTTTCAGAAGAAACCACGCAGGCGCAACACCATTCTAGAATCTTTATTTTGGTAATGAGATGAGAGGCGTCGTTTCATTGGCACATCTGTTTGCGCGAGTGTTTTCTAACAGTGTTTTTTTTTTTTTAATTCTAACCATCGCTAAATGTATGTTGTATCACCAAGTGTGGTCAAAATTATGGACGAAGAATCGTTATATGAAAGTTTAACAGGACAATCGTCTATCCTTCTAAATTATTTTGAATTGGTGCCCAACACTTAACACGCTATCTGCAAGGATTGCAAATGACAAATGTCGAGAGGTAGGCTATAATTTTACTTCAGTTTTATAAACGTTTATTTTCTCACTGTGTGGACTCGAAAAAGAGTTCATTCATATATATATATATATACATACAATTGAATCTCCCTATAACGAACTCGTTCGGTTCCAGTTAAAAATTCGCTATAAAGAAAATTTCGTTGTTCAGAGATTAGAGATTTTTGCAGTTATTTCAGCAAATATTACAAATTTTTTAGTTAATTCGATGTTTAAAACTATTAAATTATTACTTTCAATTAAAAAAAAATTGGTATTTATTATAAATTTGCTAAACTTACGGTTTCTTACTTTTCATTGTATAAATGAAATGTTCAAAAGTAAAAACAATCCACGAATTTAGAGAATACAATATAATGCACTTACGTTTATTTTACTTCAAAATTCCGTTATTTTACATTGTTTTGCATTCTGCGATTTTAAATTTTTAAAAAAATATTCACTTTTAAAAGTCCGCTGAAAATAGAGTGAGGCACATTTTCTTCCATTTGGAAAACTCTTTTTAATGGTTTTAAAAGGTTGAAGCATTAAAGTTTGATATGGTTTTGGTCGTGAAGCGCAGGGCCTTATTATTATACGGGCGAATCGGGACTTTGCCCAGAGCCCCTGACTTGAAAGGGCCTCCAATTTAAAATGTTTTTTCTGTAGTATTCTTTTTTATATCAAAATTTTATGAAAATTATAACAAATTTCATAGATTGGGGGCCCCCAAATCTATCAATGGGTATGATATAGATATCAAAATTGATGGGGAGACGGTCCTTGACATCGTTTGATATTTCAGGGGATGATGACCGTTAAAGTGTTAAAGCAGGTATGGGCAACCTTTGAAAAGTTGTGGACTAAACTTTAGGATGTTGCGAAGTCGCGGGCTAAACTTGTGGATTTTAGCGAAGTGGCGGGGCGTATAATTGGGATTTATATGGGATATTGAATGGTTTATACGGAGTTTTCAAGTGTTCCGTGGGCCGGATCAAAAGCCACATCCGGCCCGCAGGTCGGCGGTTGCCTATATGTGTGTTAAAGTGTAATATTTCAACCTACGAAAACGGTTGAGGAATTTGTTTCTATTTAGCTTAGAGAACTTCAGATACAGACATTTTACCATTAGTTAGCCGGAAGTATTTGAAACAGAAAGTAGCATTCTGCTATCGGAAGTGAATCGTATTTCTGTGCATGCAAACGGAGGTAGGGTTTGAACCGAATGACGTTTGTCGGACATACCCCCCCCCCCACACACACACACACATGGTGCCCCTCTGCAAACGTAAAAAAAGGCGCCCCTTTTGTGCTCTAGATCAGTGGTTCCCAAACTATGGGCCGCGACCCATTGTTGGGCACGGGAGCAATTTCGGTGGGTCGAAAAGGGTGAGAAAAATTAAACTTTAGTATTTTATATGTTTAGTAAACTATACTATTTTATATAGCCTATATTGGATATCGTTATGTAGTAGTGGGTCGTGAAAAAAAATCTAGTTGAAGATTTTTTGAAGAGAAGGACAAAAATGTTTGAGAACCACTGCTCTAGATCAAGATTTACTGTTTTAGTTCGAAATGGCCCCCCTTTCGACGATGGCACCCAGACCTTGCTTACCGTGCCACGCCGCCCCTGCTCAGAGCTCAGAATTAAAACAGATAAAATTTGTTCATATCAATCACAGAAAAACATGTTAACAATGATCATAAAAACAAAAACACTGAAGATCAATTTCATTAAATATGGATACTTTAAGTAGCAATTTTATTTTAAGACTTGAAAATTGAATTTAGTTTATCATTTTGGATTTTTCTTTAACCTTCATTTAATCTCGTCATTTTTAAGCATCTTTTATTTAGACCCTCCAAGGCATAGCTTGAAAACGAGCAAAAATATTTTTCTTCATATTGTAGCTGTTTCAATGACAAAATTAATGATATTAAAATTATAAACGAAACCTATTTGTAAAAACAATTTATTCCTTTTTTGTGTCGCAAAGAAGTTAACTTTTTGGCAGTGACTTGAAAACTGGCGACTCCCGTGAACTTTAATTATGTTGGTCCAGAAATTAAAAAAACGATTCATTTTTAAACCATTACACACTATCAAAAGTACGAATTATCAAACATTTAATGATTGTATTATCTATCAGATTAATGAGAGAACGTAGGATTTGTGTATCATTCTGTTTTGAGAAGTGTAATAATTATCAATATCTACTAATTATTTATATTGTTAATTTAAAAAGTTGAAGCTGTATTAGTATAACTAGTATTACTAATTATTATTTAGTTTATTTCAAATTTTGGGGTAAAAAACATATTTCTTGTGAATAGTATTTGGTTTATATATAAGGAAAACACATTAATAATCGGTGTGTACCTGTTCTTCGTACGGAAAAGATCAAATATGTGGATTATACGGATTAATTGTGGCTTAACCCTGTCCGGAAAATCAAAATATTCGGATTTTCAAAACGAACTTAAAAATGATCACGAGTTCATATTAAAAAGAAATCTTGCTAAAAAAATTAATAATTCACTTAGTTTTTAAATAATTGGACTAGATAAATAAGACCATTAATTAATGTGAACTTATGCATTTTAAGGGAAGTATTTACATACGTATTTAATGAACAATGTCTAAATACATATGTACTTACATAATATTGTACAGTTTATATACATTATCACAATTTAATGCAGTTTAAGTAATCTAAAAGCTATTTTCATTTGTGAAACTATTATAATTAAGGAAAATCTAAATAAAACTTGCAAGCTTTGAAGTTGAATAAGTTTGATGTTCTTACTTTTGTAAGCACAAAATCGAGGCATTAACCAAGAACGAAGACACATATAGTAAGCGCAAGCAGGAAGCCGTTTTGGCTCTAATATGGAAACCTTTTATCTGGCTCATAGCAACAATTAGACGACAAAATAGAGGTTGAGAAAAATTGATTTAAATATTTGCACCAGTCGGCACTGGAAATGGATTCTCTTATTAATATATCCCTTTAACTCCCCGTCCCCCGTGTTTGCGTTCTCTTAAGCCTAAATGAGGAGCATCTACCTATAGGGGGGGCTTGGGCGGAGGACTTTTTAAGGGAGTCTAACGCATATTCACGTAACATCTGGAGAAAATCGCCCAAAATTCTAGACCACTAGATTGACAGCTACACGAGGAGAAAGAATTCCGAACCTGCACACTAAGACGCTTCCCAGTGCTCAGCTTTTTATAAATTCGGCCATTCGTCGGCATGATTGAATAGAAAAGAAAGACTAGAACTACTGTAATTCCACACTTCAATGTATCCACTACTTTTTCTTTTTAATGCTTTCTACTTGCATCAAATTTCATCATGCTGTTATTCATTTTAACGAGAACTACTCTCTCGTTAAAAAAACTGCTCAGAATACAGATGTAGGTTTAAATGACATTAAATTACGTAAAGTATCGGTATCGGCCGATACCACAACTTAAAAGTATCGGTATCGGCTATTTCTGAAAATGAATTTATAGGTAAAGTATCGGTATCGGTCATCGGCGAAAATGTGGTATCGGTCGATCCCTAGTAATTGTCCATTCATAAGCGTCTATTCAGGCTTACCTTCTTGATAAATTCAGCAATATAAAGTCGAGAGTTTGCCAAACAAATATTCTCCTTACTCCCTTCTCGAGCCAATCAGTGAGTCGAATTCACAAGTGCTGCCGACCTTTCAAAATCTTGAATGAGCTGAGTCTTAGCTGCGTACCCCCATTATAGCCTATGCCGGAGGAAATGCTTACGTAACCGTTGTCATGGCAACCGTGCTGCCAATTTTCCTATCAGCGCTCTGGGCTGAACCAAAGATTTTCCCAATTGAATTGCGGGAAGATTAAAGTGCTTTTTTTCTGAATGAGCGATCTGGCCACAATACGGTTTTTTTGTTTGGTTTTTTTTGGAGATTTTTTTAATTTACCATAGGAATTCCATAATTCTAATCTGAATTTAGGAAAATTAGTAGAATAAATTATTTTAAAGTATGTGCTGATGATTTCAAGTGCAGCCCGGCTGTACTTGCTGTATCCCACGAGCCTCCACTGGTGTAAGTCCATTGCAGCAGAATAAGCTAAAGGTGAAGATGGCCAACTAGACCTATGTGAGATCTGGCACGTGCTGTCTATGTAAGCTATTAGAAATGGCCCACCATCAGCAATTCATCTGACGTGTTGCTACTTGTCGATCGCTGAAATCTTCAGCATCCTGAGACCTGGTGAGATGTTTCATTGATTTTATTTTTTACCTTTTGATGTCTGAGTGCCTGACTACATGTGGCGTTGCGAGGAAGGTGTATTCTGGTGGGCTTAAAGTCACTGGACTTACAGAAAGAATAGCTCACCTTTCAAGTTTTGACTAAACAATGTAAACCCTGTATCTCAGCCAATCTTTGTGCCACTTGATGGTGATGTGTTCACGTCATCCCCCCCCCCCCATATTTTCTTTCTTTTTTTAAAAGTTAATTTTTAAGTCTTTTTAAAGAAATTTTTCTATTATTACAGGAAATGATTAACTACACAAGGGTACCCATGGCAGATTTATGAGAATTACAAAAATATTAGTAACCAAATGAGATTTTTTTTTTCATACATATTGCTAACTTTTAAGGATGGAGGCAGTATGCTTAGGCATCCCAAGTCCTACTTTTTGCATATAATGATATCCATTTAACTAAATTCTTTTTGTTTGATGCAAAACATAAAAATTTGTGAATTGAAAATTGCATAACTAGAGTATGTTGTCACAGCAAGTGATCCTTAAAAGTTAGTAATATGTATGAAAAAAAAATCTCATTTGGTTACTAATATTTTTTGTAATTCTCATAAATCTGCCATGGGTACCCTTGTGTAGTTAATCATTTCCTGTAATAATTTTGTGAAGGCCTAAAAAAATTTTGTGAAGCAATGTTAATGCCAACTGTAATTTGAGAACAGCTATTCTTGTGAGTACAGCACCTAAATTAATGTGAGAAGATGTGTTAAACTATTGCCTAATAATTTGTTTATGCATTTTAAAATGTTAATAAATTGTCATTTTTCAATCCCATTTTAGTTCTCATTATTTTGACAGTCACACACATGGGCGGTAAGTGTAGAACCTGGGTTATTAGCAAACTTCTGTGCTAAAATTTAAAGTTTCTCTTCTAGTAAAGTACTGCGAGTAATCGTAATACAACACCTTTACAGAACTTTTAATAATATAAATTTCATAAATTTTTAATTTTCAGCATAAACATTTTGCCTTTTAACATTATATTCCGGGAGCCAGCTGCCCTTTTGGGGTCATCATCGCTAAAAAACCCAAGATTATTTACTTTGGTTCATTTTATATTGAAAATAAAGAAAATTAATGTCAGCTGATGGAGTAGCAGTGGGTGTAGCTGCCCCGGTCACTCAAACATGTAAAATAACTAAACAATAATAATTATAATAAAAAAGTTTGATACTTTGTATGTGTTTATCACGTTGTGTAAAAAATGAAAAAAAAAAAAAAAAGTCAGCAAGCTTTATGTGGTGGATTATACGTCAGCTGCCGACAATCATCTGCATTTGACTGTATAGCAGTGGATTGTATGTCAACATGTAAAGAATACCCTTTAAGTAAAACAATAATAAAAAAGCTGAAATTTGGTGGTGACAGTTAACTTTATCAGTTTTATGAAAAAAATAGTCTCCCAAGTTTTTTGTGGTGGAAAAGTCCGCAGCTGGTGATTGAAAGTTAAGAGTGTATTGCTACACGTACCGGCACCTGATGTATTTAACTTGCAGCTGATCACTTTTACACCGTGAAAAATGCAGCGGACAACATCTTTCAGGTAACTTGTGTTCAACAGCTGAGCAAAAATTAAATTACGCATAACTTAAGGTACGAAATTTTTGTTTTTAAGAAATAAATACGAATTTAACACTAGAAAGGCGGCGTTTTCCGTATACCTCGAAAGGCGGGAAGCGGTCATTTTGACCGCTCCCAATAAATCAGTTATATCTTCCAAAACTTTAGAGATTTCTATATAAAATAAGTTTATAAGGTCTTTAAGTAGTAAATTTCCAATTTTTATCACATGAATTTCGTGTTCAGCTCATCATCATTTTATATTATTTTACGTTCATTTTATTACAATTATACACATTATCGATTATTCAAAATTTAGAAAAAAAGAATAAACAATAAGGCACACTAATTGAAAATTATGTTTTAGCTACACAAGCTATTTAACTATATATCACATTTGATTATTTTAATAACATATATATTAAAAAATAGCGATATTTTAGAATGACTTACATTACGTACTGTTACAGTTTTTACAGATATTCATCTTTATCACTTTGCTAGTACATGATCCACAAACTGAATTTTTACAATCAGAACAAATGTTTAGTGTTTTATTGCGGCAACGATTAATTTGGCACTGTTTGCGTTTCCTGCTGGATGTAGAATGCGCACTGTTTGTACTTAGAGTGATATCAGGAAGCGGAGACATCTTGGAGAAAATATGGTTTTTTCGGAGCTCATCAGCTAAACTCAAAATATAATCTTGCCTCTTGATGATTTTTTCACCGGTAGTTTCTTTGTAAACAATCCAGGCATTGATTGCAGCTAAGTCAAGGATATTATAAAAATCTTGAACAGGCCATCGCCGGGAAGCGGATTTAGTTGTGTATTTTCTTCCCATTTGATCAAGTACATCCACACCGTATTTAGTCGAGTTGTAAAATCTAACAATCTCTGGCGTTTTCTTTTCATAGCTTTCAACTTCCAGTGTAGAATGTAAAGTACTTAATAGTAACACATTTTTGTTGTTCTTTCCTTGGTATGCTGTTAGTGTGATGTCATCATGCTTGAGAATTTTGCTTGAATACAGCTCTCCTTTCTTAGGCTTGAAAGATTCGGGCACTTCTTTTTTTGAACGATTCAATGTTCCAACGAGGCTAAGTCCTTTTTTTCTCAAATTTTTAGCTAATTTCAATGATGTAAAATAGTTGTCCGTCGTAATGTTCCTTCCAGTATTATGAAAGGGTTATGCTAAGCGGCATACTACATATTCTCCAACTGTTTCATCTTTAGGTCTACTTTCATTTTTTCCTAAATACGGTAAGTCATTCAACAAATATTTTGATTGAACATCAGCTGCTAACCAAAATTTAATGCCAAATTAGTCTGGTTTTTGTGGCATATATTGTGTAAATGGGCAACGTGATTTACTAGGGAATAGTTGCTCATCTATAGTTATGTTATCACCTGCCTTGTAACAGAGTAAGCAGTTTTCAATGAATGCGTTCCAAATTTCTGATACAAGTGCAATTTTGTATCTTGGAAGTCTTTCAGATTTTGTTGATTTTGATCAAATCGCAAATATCTCATGATTTCTTTAAATCTATCACGAGGCATTGTTTCATGAAAAAAGTTAAGACCCCCCAAGCCTTGGACCACAAACTGTCTACAGATATTCCTTTTGAAATGAAACTTCCACGGGCATAAAGTATGGAAATAAATGCATCCAATTCTGTTAGAGATATACTCCAGTGCGTATTCTGTAAGCGTTTTTGAGCTTCCGCTTCTGTACACTTTTGTATGACATGCAGAATTTTTTCGTTTATGAAGAGTCTCCAAGCAGAAGTAAAGTTTCCCACAGTCACATTCCTAGTGGCAAATGAACTTGGTCCAGGCACTTCTCTCAGCACATTATGCTGCTGCCGTCTTCCAACCGAAAAAGAATCAGAAGGAACTATACTCAACACTGTCCCATCTTTGGCAACTTCTTTATTACGGTCACTATCGTCATTTTGATAGAAAGATGTTAGTTTAGCACTGTTTTCAATAATTATGCTTTGGTTTTTACCGTTTCTTTTCAATCTTGATTTCCTTTACGTGAAGTACTTTCATGTCCATATTGAGAATTATGATGACTTGCTGAAGAAGTACTTGCATGTTCCTCATCTTCAGATTCCGAAGAAAAATTATTTTGTTCGGATTCTGTAGAAAATGAATATCCATCTTCTGAAGCTGAATCATTTTCATCTTTTGGAATATATATATCGTCAGAATAATCAGAATTTTCATCTGAACCAGAATCGGTTTCAGGTATATTTTTCAAAGTTTCGAGAATTTCTTTTTCTGACAGATTTTTTTTGCCGACTGTTCTTCGCGACATCACGAGAAATAATGAACGCCCGAACAGGTCAAGAACATTGAATGAAATGAGCATGTGTCATTCTATGGGAGAAACTACAAGCAGTTTTGAAGAATAGAAAATATTCACGAGACCAGCAGGTGTTATTCAACTCCATTTTCCTGGCCTACAGATTTCAACAAATCATATTCAAAACACCCCGAAACGGATTGCACATAATCGGCATGTGTTTTTCACCCCCTACCACCCCTACCCTTTACTTATTCACATCCCAGTCAACAAAGGTTGGAGATAAAAAATAATGCAGTAGAAAGTAGAGCATAAGATGCTATGCTTGTCAAGCGGTCAAAATGACCGCACTCCGCCTTTCTAGGTATAAACACTTACAAAATCAATATTAATGAGTAAAAGTAAATATCTCTTTTTTTACACTATCCTTATAAATAAACAGGAAAAGTCAATGAACCAACAAGAAATCGAAGAATAAGCAAGAAGAATATGAGCGTTTAAAATTCGTTTGCGGTCAAAATGACCGCTCCCGCCGTTCTAGTGTTAAGCAAAATTTTCTTTGATGTTTACATATAGGGGAAGGTGGGCTAAAATGATTCCCTCAAGGGGAAAACTTGCACAAAATAACATAAATGCTAGATAAAACTTTGACCCTTTGCCACAATATTTTACACTATATTTTACATCATAAACATATTTTAATAATATTTTAAGCCCAAACTGAGTGACGAAAAAAAAATAAAAATAAAAGTAGAATTTTGAAGAGTCTAAAGCAGGGATGGGGGAATGGCAGCCCGCAGGCCAAATATGGCCAGCTAAACTGACCGCTTAAAAAGTTAATTTTTATGTTAGCCAACTAAATCACGCGGAAAATGTATTCAACAGTAGATGTGAAGATTTTAAAAAGATAGAAGGTGACTTACAAATATTTTCTTCAGCATTCGCTGTAAATTGCGAGGAGATTTAAGCGGGACCTGAAATAACTGAACTAATGCAACAATTCTCTAAAGGAGCTGTTTGACAATTCATCAAAGTTTGATTTCTACAAAAGTTTACCGAAGTCTCGATTCCCCAATTTAACAGGCTGAGAAACAGGCTGATATAAAATAACAGGCTGAGGATATGTTATTTCTCAGGGTAAAAACAGGCTGAGAAAATTATCTCAATGTTTGGATCTTCATACATCTGCGAACAGGTGTTTTCAACAATAAATCTCCGTAAAAGCAAATTGAGTAATAAGGTGACCGACGAACATCTTGAGAGCGTTTTACGATTTACTTCTAAGTAACTTGGAGCCAAATTTCAACGACGAGATGATTAAAGGACAGTCAACATTTCATTTCATTTCTCACACGGGCCGAGTATGTCCAAACAATAAATTAAAAAATAAATCTATTTGGACAGCCTAAATATAAAGTTAAAATATAGTTAAAAGCCATAAAAACTCCGTAAAAAGTTTAAAAACGAACCATTTAGCACTTTCGGCAGCTAGGCCGCTGCCATCTTCGGAACTGGTGAGCTCGTTCCCTGCTTCATCATTTCGAGCCATGTATCCTCTATCTGAGCATGCGCCGTGTTGTTGACGGCGCCCTCTTGTGTTATTATTTCTAATGCTTCCCGCTTTAAACTATAATTGTGGTTATTGTAGTTGGCTATTTTCTTAACATTTACGAAATCTATATCAATATTTTCTTTTAATGTTAGGCGGGAGAGGGCAGTACTTTATCTATTATATTTTATATTGCTAATGTGCTCTTTAATTCTTTCCCCCGCTTCATCATTTATATCGCTAATGTGCTCTTTAATTCTCTCCCCGCTACATCATGTCGAGTCATGTATCCTCAGATAGAGGATACATGGCTCGAAATAATGAAGTGGGGAACGAGCTCACCAGTTCCGAAGATGGCAGCGGCCTAGCTGCCGAAAGCGCTAAATGGTTCATTTTAAAACTTTTTACGCAGTTTTTATGGCTTTTAACTATATTTTAACTTTATACTAAGGTATCTCCGTGCATGATTTTAACTAAGCAGCCTAAATATTTTAATTATTATATATGGCCCTTCCCTAAATCTATTTCCCCATCCCTGGTCTAAAGAATCATCTTACCCTCACTCACGGGCAAAATGATTCTTCATTTGAAAATTATTGTAAATTGTTTTTTATTGACAGAATAAAAGATGTAAGAGTAATTATGACTATACATAATGAAGTAAAATAAGTTTTACAATCATATAGTATGCATAATTTATTTTATGAAAATTTTAAAATAAAAAAGTGTCACAAACAATAAATACAGAAATGAATTAAACAATTTAATGGAGAAGCATGTATTTTGAGAAAGTCTGAAGTGCTGCCTGTAAAGAAGGTAAATGCTTGGGGTATTTTAAACTATTGAATTGCGTTGTGATACATGATAATCCAGGTTTGATATACACTTAGTTGCAATATAAAAAAGAGACGTTAAATACTTGAAACTAATACTATTGAATAATTAAACATATACTATTGAAACATTATTATAACGGGCGGTGGTGGCTCAGCGGAAATAAAATGATGTCCTATATCGACAGTGAAATTAAGGTGAAATCTTAAAAATTACGCCAGCACAGAATTACACATTGGCGAGAACAATAACTTGGCCGAGATTAATAGCGCCAATTCCAGAGCAACCCTAACAGTTAATCCAATAAAATTACAATGACGTAATCGCGAGCAAATAATTTTAAAGTCGTCGCAGGGGAACAACTAAATAACTTACGCCAGCAGGATGCCACGAGGAAACTCAAAAATGCCGTTGATTTTGCAAACGGATGCAATATAATCTATTTTTAGCACACGGGAAAAGTAAATATACAGATTTAAAAACCGAAATGGCAGTAAAATGAAAAACAGAAGTGATTTAGAATTCTTGAATTTTGGATAGATTGCATTAAAGAAAACCAAATTAAATGATAATTAAATTAGATATGTGATCTTCATCACATATATACTCCCCTCAACCAGGAAAAAAAATTTTGAAGAAATTTTTTTTTTATTAGTTACAATTAATGTCTTTAGAAAAATTTTAATTAAATGCTCTGTTTGGCTGGCTTAAACAATTAAGAAAATCTTAAACATATTCAGACAAAATTATACAATTGCAAAATTACTGCTGACCACCACCTAATAAATGTTTAGAGAAGGAAAAAAAAAAAAAAATGTCATGACACAATAAAAATAATAACTGCTAGCAATACAAAAGTAAATGTCGACAAAATAAAAAGGGAGCATTTAGCTCACAATACAAAGGGGCATTTTAGCTCATCCTTTCTTTCAAACAAGGGGCATTTTAGCATACCCTTTTTTTTAAATAAGGGGCATTTCAGCCCCCCCCCTTTTTTTAAATTGAGCATTTCAAGCTCATGTGCACATCAAAGATATACTGCTTAAACTTGCAGTGAGTACTCAAAATTATAATTATAAACCAGCGCTGTTGAATAGTTTGCCTATATATAAATATCAATAAGGCCTTTAAATATCAGAATTGTGCATCAAAAATACTTCACTCAATTGACAAAATAAAACAATATATTTAAATTATAATATGATACTAAAAAAAAATTTTTTTTGTTTGATGGTAATTTTTCACACAGTTCTGTACCATCAGAATTGTAATAATGCTTTAAATAGTACATGACATACTAGTATCTTGACACACATATCTGTATATCAGAAGAAAAATAAACACATTCAATTAAAAAAAATTATACTTGCATAAAATGCCAATGAAAAAACTTTAAGGAAATTGAATATCAATCTGTACAATACAATCAACGAACATCAATCTAAGTACAATTAAAAAAAGATCTCAGTAAAAGGTTTAAGTGTTATTGGACACTCACATGTTTATTTATTTTAAATTTTTAAGTTAGAGATAATACTAAATGAATCATTTTATTTTATTATAAATTATTATTTTATGTCTGTGTAATTATTTACTTTAGAAGTCATAATTTATTAAGTGTTAAGTTTTAACTTAAAAAAAAAAAAGATATATTAACAGACAGCAAAAATTCCTCATACACATGTGATAGCTGCTGGTCCAACCAGACAGTACACAGAAACAAACAGACATCCAAGTAAGTGCGGCCGTCACAAACTTAGGAAGCAAACATACAACACAAGCATACACTAATATATCAGTGTCTGACAAGGAAGTTTTTACGTATGTGAAAGTTGGAAAAGTAAAATGAAATTAATCTCAAAAATAGCAGGACAGTTAATTTTGAAGTGTATAATCTTAAAATATAGCTCAAAATTGAAGGTATTTGAGGTCATATGGTAGAAAAATCAACTAAATTATTTTTGAAAAATTGAAGAAAAGAATGTGTCATTCAAGTCACCGCATTAAAATTTTTTTTAAAGTGACAAAATTGTGAAAGAAAAACACAAAAGTACAAATAAAATGCACTAAAATGAAATTACAAAACAATACAATATACCCTAAAATTTCATTTATTAAATGTCTTAAGTGTTAATCTGATCAATACATAAACATTTTATTAATAAAATATATGAAGAAACAACAGTTCACAAAAATAACTACAAATAAGCATATAACTAAGTAATCAGATAAATGTAAATACTCTGAAAATATATTTCAACTAATGTGGTATTTTATAACATTGTGAATACTTGTCAATTAAAGATGTATTAATTTACAGAAAGGTACACAAGAGATGTAAATAGTTTACATTGTAGAAAGTGAAGAAAAAAAAGATATATCAAAATAAGATGTTATGTTTGTGTATGTAAACAAAAGAGGGACAAGAGACAAATACAATGTGTTTAAAAAAAAGCAATGTACTACAGTACACCATAGTGAAAATGTTTGAGAAAAAGTAACAAATATTCAACAACATCAGTGTGAACAAATAGTGGAAGGACAAACACAATGAACTCAAAATGAGCAGCACATCAGTGTGAATATGTTTGTGTGTGTGTAACATGTAAGACATAAACACAAGTGTGATGAAAAAAAAATCAAGTGTGTGAAAAAGTTGAGAGTCAGCAAGTGTAAGCAATGTAAATAAAAAAAACAACATGAAAAATGTAAGTAAATGTGAAAAAGAGTAATTGTGGACAAACACAAACTTCAAAGATCAGTGACTATTCAAGTATGAATCTTATTTGAAGTATAACAAACAATGTGTCATATTGTGTAATTGAAAAGAAAAAAAAAGGTAATCAAATGAATACCACTATACTCTTCCAAAGAATGCATGTATTAAACAGACACATATCAATGGCAGGAAAAAATAAAACAGTGTATCTAAAAAATGTAAAAAAGTATGAACCGTACAACTTATGGTAAACATGCAACATTGTATTAAAAAAAGCCAAAAATAGAGTGAAACAAAAATATAAATGTACTCTTTAAAAATAAGTGTTCAAAACAAATAATGTGTAAAAAAATCAGTCAACATGGTGACTGTAAATAATAGCATGTTCAAAGAAAAAAAAAATGTGTAAAAATATATGATAAAAAAAGAAACAGCATATTGTGAGGTAAGAAAAAAAAACTGAAAGAATATGTATGCTGTGCCATGGACTTTAATATACAAAAATTCAGTGTGTAAGAGTGAGTAAAAAGTGTGTCCCTTGGAAAGGCCTTGCCATAGACTTAAGTAATGGAAGAGTGTGGAAAGAAATATAATTGAAGTCTTTCATGATTATAAAAAGAGTAAAGAAAAAATTAGCGAAGTATATGTACCTCTTAGAAACTGTACAACGAGCATAGTAACGTAAAATATGGCACTAGAAAAAGTTCAAACATTATAAAGATCTCTAGGAGGAATATGTAAGCAAATAAAAATTAAACAAATAAAAAGATATATACACAAAACATATAAATAATAAGTAAAACTTATATTAATCTTAAATCAAAGAAGTGGAAAAGCTGGTCGAGAAAAATCCGAGAAATTAGAGCACCAGCCGTAGTTCTCAAGAGAACGTAATTATTATAATCAAGTTAGAAGTATGCCAACTACGAAAATTATGGCATAATATTTTGCAAAAAAGAATAAGTAATTGTAAGTAACACCATGTACTGAAACGTCAAATAATGATACATTTACTCTATTTAATACTTAAGAAATAATAAGGTAATTAATTATTAAAAATTGTTAGAAAACCATAAAATTATATAGAATTACTTTATACATTATACATAAATACACCAGTGAAACACTCTTTTTTTTTTTTTACACATATAAAAAATTATCGCCACTAAAATGTCACTATGCTAAAAACATTGGTTGAAAATTAAACTATTCAGTGTTGCTTTTCAATTTTGTGACGGCTCAATAAAAAAACTACTTTTACCTTTAAATAAAATGCTGATCTCTATTTAAAAAGGAAAACAAAGCCATACCCTCCAACATTGGCCTTCACCTCATCAGTAGCACTTAAGCGATATCGCCGGGGGGTTAGGGGAGTCATAGCCCCCCATGAGGAATTTTTTGCCATACAAAATGTATATTCATCACTCCTTTATCACAAACACCTATACATATATATGAGTTGAAGTAGTCATAACCTCCCGCTTTTTAGAGGTTTTCTCAACACAGGGTGTCTACCAAATTACTGAAAGTCAATTTCCTGACTTTTGGGAGGTCCCGGGAAAAAAATTCCTGACCAATGTATTTTACTTAGGGAAATTGCACAATGCTTGTCTTTATATTTGCATATTTTGTACAACTTCTTTAAATCAATTTTGACTAAAGTACACAGGATTAAGCTTTCATCCATTGAGAAACAGAAGTAGTTGCACTTTCTGATAGAATTAATGAACTGTTTTTGGAAACACAGTCCTAAGATATGTTACCAAGTAAGCTAATTTGTCTTTTACCCTCACGTCACGATTGATGAGTCCCCCATTTCCCCCTCCTTATACAAACACATCGCTTGATGCTTTCGCGGTCTGAAAAATGCGTCGCAGCTGCTTTCGGTTTCCAGTCTGACAATTAGAGAGAAAGTGTAGAAAAAACAAAGACACGGGAAAAAAAAAATTGAATCTTTTCGTGAATTTTCCGGACCCATTATCCAATTTCCCGGTTTTTTCCAGACTTTCCGGACCCATTTTCTAATTTCCCGGCTTTTACCAGACTTTCAAGAGTGGTAGACACCCTGCACCTGCAACATCATTATTAGAGGTTTTTTTCAATATCAGTAGTACTATCACGTTTTAAAAAACGATCCATGTGAACAAAGAAAACAACGTGTGCTGCACTTTCCTTCCACAAAAGAGCTAAGCTTACATCCAAACACAGGACGGAGCAAGATAGGGTGGCGGGAAATGCGAGAGGAGACGTGACGTAACAAGAGAAGGAGCAGCTAACGGCATCCACCCCCCCTCCCACGCACACCACGCCGACACAAGTTCGCTCATGGCTGCCGGCACCGAGGGAGAATGTTGAATTCCCTTCTTTCACGATCAGCACCGACACACAGGAGTGTTGACTCACAACAAAGCAGCTAGGGTTGCAAACCGCACCTCCGTGCAGGCATAATGCCCTAAAAAAAGTAAACATTTGCTCAATTCCGTAGTTTTTTCGTACCATCCGTAGCTCCGTAGTTCATGCTACTTATCCGTATAAACTACGGATAATCCGTAGCAGTTGGAGGGTATGCAAAGCTACATACTTTGTTAAAATGATTATCCATTATGTTAAATCAACGCAAACACTTCCATTTTTATGTCACATTTTATGTAGCTGACCAATGTCCAATCAAGATGTCATTCATGCGCACTGAGAAACGTTGAATATTCGCCGAAATAACAGGACAGTAGCACAGCACATGCTGCGACGAGCTAATAGTTTCATACGCACAGAGTTCAGCTTCCGTCCAAAAATCAGCCTCCTACCGAATGGTGGGTAGTAAAATATCCAGTGGCATACGTTTTATACACATCTTTAGGAGATGAAGCTTGATAAAGTATCGAAAAAAAATCCGCACAGTTCACTAAAGCGATGTACTGTCGGGATTGGGGATCATTCAGGATATGAGTTATACGAAAATCCATGGTCGGCAGAAACACTCCATACCTGCAAGCGAAGAAGAAGCAAAACGAATCGAGCATCAGATTACCAAAATGTTATCCAGCAGTATATCCACGAAAACGGAAGTCATGCCATGCTGAAGGAGTTGAATCGGTAGATAACGGTGAACAACGGTGGCGAGAGACGTGGGCATTTTCTAATCCACCCGAGAATGCTGTGGCAGATGTCTTTTCGCCTGAGCTTTAACTTCCGACTGTCCAAAATGATTCCATCCGAGCGCCGTTTGCTAAGCCACCACCGAAAAATGCAACACAAGTGCCTGGGTAGGCACCAATTTATGTAAAGAAGGTAAATGCTTGGGGTATTTTAAACTATTGAATTGCGTCGTGATACATGATAATCCAGGTTCGATATACACTTAGTTGCAATATAAAAAAGAGACTTTAAATACTTGAAACTAATACTATTGAATAATTAAACATATACTATTGAAACATTATTATAACGGGCGGTGGTGGCTCAGCGAAAATAAAATGACGTCCTATATCGACAGTGAAATTAAGGTGGAATCTTAAAAATTACGCCAGCACAGAATTACACATTGGCGAGAACAATAACTTGGCCGAGATTAATAGCGCCAATTCCAGAGCAACCCCAACAGTTAATCCAATAAAATTACAATGACGTAATCGCGAGCAAATAATTTTAAAGTCGTCGCAGGGGAACAACTAAATAACTTACGCCAGCAGGATGCCAAGAGGAAACTCAAAAAGGCCGTTGATTTTGCAAACGGACGCAATATAATCTATTTTTAGCACACCGGTCTGAAGAGACGAAACAATTAAGAACAAAAAGAATAGTGCACACAGGGAAAAGTAAATATACAGATTTAAAAACCGAAATGGCAGTAAAATGAAAAACAGAAGTGATTTAGAATTCTTGAATTTTGGATAGATTGCATTAAAGAAAACCAAATTAAATGATAATTAAATTAGATATGTGATCTTCATCACACTGCCATGATGACTAGGGCCTGGTACTGGAGTTTCTTTAGTCGATGGATCATTTTACCTGGGAGTATGGCTGCCCACTTTAGTTCATAATACTGCAACTCGCCGAAAAACAAAGTAAATAAGTGCAATTCACATCTAAAAACATACTCTGTTCAGTCAACCGAGTCATATTTCTGTAAATATTGTACTTCTAAATAAATAAGAAAGTTAGTGCTTACTTCGTAATAGATATGATAAAACTCAGGTTTTGAAGAATTATACTCAGACACGTAATACACCGATCGCTTAAATATCGCCATTGCTTCTTCTTGACTTGGCATAACTAATTCATGTGTTATCCGATAGGTGGAGCGACCTGTATCTAAGAAAACATATGTGGATTGTTTTGTCTGCTAGGATTATTTTGGGCCACCTTCCACTATATTTTTCTCATTGTTATGTATTTTAAATATATAATTGAGAGTAAAAAAAAAAAAAAAAAAAAAAAAAAAAAAAAGAAGAAGATTTAGGTATCTTCAGATGATTCATAGTAACATTAAAAATTAATAGATATCAAAAACCAAGAGAGCTGAAGCTTTGTAAAGTAGTTCTTTATAAAATTTACCTGCTGAATTCTCCGTGGTGTAAAAGTGATCAACTAATGCAGTGAAATACATCAGGCGCCTGTCATGTAGCAATACACTGTAGCTTTCAATTGCCAGCTGACCACTTTTCCACTACGGAAAACTCAGCTGACTATATTTTTCCTAAAACTGGCAAAGTTAACTATCACATCACCAAATTTCAGCTTTTTTTATTATTATTTTACTTAACGGATGTTTTTTACATGTTGACGTATAATCCACCGCTATAAAGCCAGCTGACTATTTTTTTTCATTTGTACAAAACGGGATAAACACATGTACAAAGTATCAAATTTTTTATTATAATTATTCTTTAAAAATTATTTTACATGTTTAGGCGGCTGCACCCACTGCAAATGTGCCAGCTGACGTTCACTTCTATTATATGTACAACTAAATGAACTATAGAACGAGATTTCAGATTTTTTGTTATCCTCGATTTGATTTTTGCTTACCTCAGAGAAGGGGGGGAAACCTAGGACTATCATATTGGGACATAACTGAAGCTGTTAAAACAATAAAATGTTTTCCAAAAATTTTTTACGATTTGCACTACAACAGACAAACTACAGAAGTTTAATGATGCAATAGTTATTAGCAAACATAAAATGTGTATCCAGTCCTTCAAAGTTAATTAAATCTCTAAATGTTCTAGTGAAACTATAAGGCTCTGTTTCGTGAAAGCAAATTTTCCAGGGGAAAGTAGACAATGAAAATTCATGCAATTCAGAAATTGAAACTTTACAAGCAATGCTAGATGAAAGTGAAATTAAACTGAATGACAGATTTTGTGACATTAGATGACAAATTAGCCACAGAAACACCATTTGGCGAAGTTAAAAAACTTTAAAACGATACAATTCTAATAATAATTACAATAGTGAGGAAGAACAAGTTACTGAGACTGAAGATTTTGCAGTACACTTGTATCCCAAAGCAATGCGTTGCATAAGAAACTTAACTGAATTTTCTGCCTTCAAAGGTGATGCAGAACCACTAAATATTGTAAATAACGCAAGAATTACCATAGAAAATCACATTCCGGGTGCACCGTTACTGCAAAGAATAATTTTTGATTATTTCAAAAAATAATTAAAAGTAGTTCTTTTTTTTCTTTTGCTGAAATTATGATTATAAATTTATTTGATTAAAAGCTATCTTCTTTACTTTTCCTGTTTTTAAAAGGTAAGCGAAATTTGATCTCTCTCTCTCTCTCTCTTTTTTTATTTTTAAATTTAAAAGTGAGTTACTCTACAAGACGGAAACCTGTCTAGGTTGGAAAATTTTGTCGGTCCCTTCGCATTCTGTTTTATACAGGTTTTACTGTAGTAACTTTCAGAGATTGTTATAGGAATGTAGCAACATCTTTTATTTAAAACACAAAATATTCTTTTGAAAAACATGTACGTGTGGCAGCCAAACTTTGGGACGAATTGATTTCCATCATGTGTTATCAGATTCACCCCCCCCCCCCCACATACACACACATACTGAGAGACAGTCAAGAGACCATATCAGGTCTCTTGACTGTCAGGCTTCTTGTTACCAGGCTCCTCTTCTAGAAACCTGAAATGAAAATAGCTCTGTTTTTCCATCTGTAAATAGCAAAGTTATAATCCTTTAAGATGGTGCATTTCAACAGATGATTAAAATTCAAAATGTCTCCAGACAAAGAGTACAGTAAGGAGAATTTACCAAAATAAATAGGTATAGATAGAAAAATAAAACGTTGTCTGAAGAGTCGATTCAAAAATTAGCACTGCAGTGAAAATGTGTTGGGGCAGATCCACTGGAGTAGGATTCTTTAGAAAAAAATGTACAAATTATGACATTTATCATAGAAAGATGGTCTTTAATGGATTAAACAAAGGAAAAGTACATACCTTATATCCCATAGTTTAATTTCTTTATTGAAATTAAAACCCCCTAATGCAAAACCTCCTGCATAAAAATTCAAGTTGGTAAATCGATCATTATAGCTTGCATCTGACTTGTTAAACTTTGTTTTTGCTATTATTCTACTACTTCTTATATCCCAAAGGATCATTTGGCCCATCTCATCTAAAAGTGTGTAATGAAACAGAAATAATAATAAGCAGCTAGAATAATTTCATAGTAAAAAGTATACCAATTATTATATAAAAGAGTTGGAATAGTTATGGTTTGAAGCACAAAAATTTTAATAATAAAGCATTTTTTTTTTTTTTTTTTTTAGAAATGGCACTTAGTTAAAAAAAATTTAGTAATTCTGAAAGACAAGAGTAAATATAACAATTAGTATTTAAAACATAAATTTAAATAAACATTTATTTTCCATGCATACACTAGCAGTGCCTCCATTTTTAACAAGAAGATCAATAGTTATTCATACATTTTCTAAGAGATCGCAAATACTTACATACATTCTCTTTTTAATAAATAAACTGTCAATCATAAAAAAAAAGAATCTGATGTGGACAACACATGACTTTCTTGCACGTCTATTAAATCAAAAATATTTTCGGTGCATGTTCATCTAAACTTATTTTGTTTAAATGAGATAAAATACTGTAGTAATACTAAGGGTTAGCGATTTCTAGTGAAATATTTCTGATATCACCACGCCTGGTTCAGTTTGAAAGATTTGCTTCTGACAGTTCATTTGGCGATATCTCACCAAAAGCCGACAAGCTTGAGATACTGAAAAAACAGGTGTTAAACGATAAAATAAATAAAAACTTTGTGAAAAAACACACATAAAATGTTACTTATAAAGCAATACGATCATTTCAACCAAAAATTCTTTCGGTCTTCCTCAGTCAAAGCTCTGAAGAGCTTTGACTGAGTTTTTATTTATTTTAAGCTTGAGATAGTTTGCGAGATTTTGGGGATAGCCAAAGTAGTAATTGATCAGACTTTCGATGAATTGAATGTATCCATACATCTTAATGTATTTAAAGTCATTTGGCTGACCCTGTAAATTCAAACACGTTTTTCTCCTTTTTCAGCTTCATCCACATTTGTGAATCGTTATCAGCAATACAGAAAGATTCCTAGACCAAATATCATTAAACTAATCTAAATAGGTGTGTGAGATTTCCCCCTCCTTCCTGTTTAATATAACCTAAACATCGTAAAAAATCCTAACACCTCTTTAGTTACCATACATAACATTACCATACATAATTGTTTATGTCATGAACTGGGAAAAAAATTAATGACAGCAGTTCTATTATTTTTGTTTTATTTTCCCAAACCAAGCTAATTTTGTAAGATTAATTTAGCTTCAGAATGAAAAATGTATTTTCAGTATTTTGAAAATACAAAATACATTGAAAATGTATTTTAAAATACATTTTCAAAATACTTTGCTTTTTCTTGTGAAAATACAAAATACAAAATTATTTTGAAAATAGTATTTCAGACACATGCATTTGAGATACTGCCCAACTCTGCCTACCTACTTAGGTCAAAAATGACACTATCTGAATATTTAAGTTGGCAATAATTAGTTCTTAACATTGGAATTATTGGCTTAACATGAACCTATTAATGACAACCCCCCTGTCAAAAATTGGATCCCTTTATTATTTTTAAAAGGGGGGAGCATAATTGTGTTAAGAATTAAAAAACAATCTTAATAATGTCATTGAACATATTTATGTGAAATTCACAATTATTGACAGGGGTAATGACAAGTATGGACAGAGGCATAATGGGCATCAGCAGAAAAATTTCCAGGGTAGGTCAAAAGGTCCACATATAGCTGTCACTAAGGTGCTCGCCCTGACAAAATCGACTTCCACTATTAAACAGTTGTCATGTCCCTACGAATCCATATATGATAAGCAGAGATTGGGAAAAAAAAATACTAGACTGAAAAAAAACGAGGATAAAGAACTAACTACTAGTTAAATAAACTAATTGGAAGGGGAGCGCAAAAGATAAAATGCCAATTTATGCAAAGAATAAAACTTAAGTATTAAAATGAAAACTATAGAAGTTAATGGTAAAGCAGATAAGATTACATGACAAAATAAATTATGAACAAATGTAAAATTGTACAAAAGAAATTATTTAATAAGAAATATGTAAATCTCTTTGTATCATTTGAGTGATAATTTAAAGGCTGTAATTCGAAAGAACAAAATTAATTTAACGCCTTTTGAACACAAGCCAAAATACACCAATAACATCAGAAACTTTCAAAAAAGAAGATGCTATTTCTTCACAAGCTGTACTATGCACGGGGTAACAAGCAGAAAGCATATACCTTGTATGATACGTTCAGAATAATGTCTTAAGCATGAAATACCACTGTAAAAATTTTCAGTAACACATTTTGCACAATATTCGAATTTTAAATATTTTTACTGGAAACTGGAGAATTTTGGCAAATTTTCAAGTTTCAGAAATAATGCATGTTTATCATTTATTACAGTGTGTAGTTCAGCTTCTCATGCGATATCCTAAAAGTGTCCATTTAATTTTATTTTTGGGAATACGGCCAATTATTTACTTAAAAACTTTTTGGAATGTAAAAGTGAAACTATAGAATTATATATGTTAAATATACTCATAAGAAACGTGAAATAATAAAGGTACAACTCAGGTGAAGAATGCATCTTAAATATTAAAATGAGAAGTACAGAAGTTAATATTAAAGCAAATAAGATTACAAGATAAAATATGAAAATTATCTGATTTTCTGATAAAGGTGCTACGCATGTGTTGAAATACACTTACAATTAGGAAAATAATCTTTTCTTGAGAGAAATTTTACAGTTGTTGCAGGATATTAAGATACATAAATGACTAGAATTTTCTGGAAGAGGGGCAAGTGCTAATGTTCTTTTGTCTATGCTGCCTATTAAAAAAAAAGTTGCATTTTCCCGAGGGTGTCAAGTGACCTGGATGACCCCTCCACCGATGCCCATGGCAGATGTGTCGATAATTGGGTAAATTGACTGTTTTGAAGCACTAATTATTGACACCTCTAAAAAAAGTCACTTACCTGAAAATTTACATTTGGGAGCTATATTCTTATTAAGTAGCATCAAAGTAGACCCAAAAAAATGGAAGCAATGAAACATGAAGTTGCATAGTTATCAGAGGCGAAATTGAGACCTACCTCTTAAGCAAAACCTTTAATTTATGAGCCGCTGCAAGATGCTGATAAGCGACTCTAGATCCCAGGAGTTTTGCCAATCAAATTGACTTTGTCACGGCAGGAATTTGTAGCTGATTAGTTTACCTTTGACTAAGTGCTAAGTTTGAATTTCTAAGTGGCCCCAAACACTTATTTTTTAACTTTGAAGGAACAACTGTCAATAATTGGGGTAGTGTCAACAATTGGTGGCTTTGCCCTATAATATTTTACTTAAAATATAACGTAATAAATATTTTAATTAAAAAAACATTTTTGCGTGATTAATTTGGGGGGGGGGGGCTACGAAATCTTTTTAGCTATTTCTCTGAGTGACTCTCTGAATGATGAATTTTTCACAGAACCGAGGGTGGTCGCTCCCTAGAAGTTTCACTGTACTTAGCAAGACAAGTGTTTCTGGTAACAGGAAATGATCTACCCTTCTTCAGTTGCAAAAATGTTCCAGCATCACACATGTCCATCTATTATAGTTAAGAGACTACATTATTAGGTTAGTTAGCCATCCTAGTTTTTAGAGCGTTCTAACCTTACTGCATGTATGGATGGTGAAACTTTTTTTTGCAACTGAAGAACAGTGGATCATTTGTACCACCGAAATGATTATCATGCTTGATATCTTTTTAAGTGTGTTATTTTATAAAGTTTTTAACTGACAAGGGGAGGCTCAGACATTGGGATCACCGATTTTGATGAAATGCTGATGAATTATAGGGGACCCATAGTATTGTGAAATGTCAAAGAATTAGCCGCCAACTCTTGTGCATTTAAGAAAAAATTCCATTTAAACATTTGATACATTGTTATATACCAATTATTTCTCAAATTGTTTGATGTACTCGGTGGCGCTGCGATTTCGCTTTCGGCCAGAGATATAAAGGTCCTTGGTTCAAATCCGGCTCAGACCGCTATTTTTTTTTCCCTTAAAAAAATAATAAAACAGTGCAAAATGATTATGTACGAAATATATTGTGACTTATTTTGTAAAACTGTTCTTTATTGTGTAAATATTTGATAACCTACTAATACTTTTAGGACTTGCAAAGAATGATAAAGAAGGATTTGCTTCATTTTGACTGATGCGATGCAATTACGATTAGAGATTCAATATTCAGCATAAACTGTCATAAATGTTTGAAACATTTATGATTTGATGTAGAATACAAAATGCATTTAATTTTAAATTTATCAAACTATGAGAGTAGTGGATAACAAAAATATTAATAATCAATAACATATCAGGAGCTTTTAGCTCCCAAATGGAGAAAACTTTACAGAATTTAATGAAAGAATATTCCATTGTGAATGTAAACATGCTCAAAGTCTGGGAATCTTTCAACAAGTCTGTATGTTTCATTCAACATGCCCCTAAAGAATTTTGAAGCAAGCTAATAGAAATTTTGAATTTTGGGAGGATGTTTAATTTTATATATATATATATTAAGAAACAAACATTTTAAACAATAACATAAATGAAAGACTGATCATAACTTTTAAATTCTGTACTGTGTAGCAATGAAAATTAAATAAGAATCACAAAATTTATAAGTATAAATATTTAATATATTTTATAGATATTCTGAGAGAATAAAACTTGTATTATTGTATATTTATACAGAATTTGGATAATCTGTTTTTGAAATCTGAAGTAACTATATTCAATAAGATTCAATAATACTACTATATTAAAAAGTAAATAACATACCAGCTGAAGCGATGACTTTTCCATCAAAAGAAAATGCAATTTGATCAATTTTATAATCATGACCAACAAAACTTCTTAGATTATATCCTGTTTCTAAATCCCATAAACGAGCTATGCAATCGTTTGAGCCTGTTGCTAGATAAACATTATTCGGATGGAACCTTATGATCTGGAGGTGTAAAAAATTTTTTTAAAATGAGTTCAGTATAAATACAAGGAGTAAAATGTTTTGTGTTGTTAGAAATTAAATTTTAAACTAATATCTTTTGAAAAATTAGTATTAAGTCACATACACAACTTTCACTAATTTTGTACATCATATTAATCTCACATTTTTCTATTATTAATCAAAACACTTTTTCTTCCTGAAGAATTTTCCTTCAGTAATTATATTCATTATAGCTGCTTATTTTTAATTTTCAAAACAAAAAATTTTGAAACCAAGAAATAAAATCTCGAAATAGCCATAAAATTTACCAATTTGATAATTATTCATAAAATTTATCAGATTAGCAGTGAAAAATATCTTATTAAGCCTAATTAAAGCCTGATTCAAAAACTTCAGCAAGTAGGCCAATCTAAAGTCAAGTAAACTGTGCATTAATATTGCTTTTGTACTAAATAGCTAAATATGCTAACCCCATCAGTAGAGAAAGAGATGCTTTGGCTGGGCCCCCTTACTTTAGTTTAAAAAAAAAAAAAAATGTCTGATGTTAGACGGATAATCTTTCAGCGTATTTTCAAATGACACTATTTTAGTAATATTAAATTTAGAAAAAAAAAAATAATAATAATAAAGACAAAATATTAAAAGAGCTACAATGAGAACAATGATGGGAAAAGCTAACAAAATATATGGTGGAACCAGTGGCAGCTCGTAACCTATTCAATGGTGAGGCCCTAAAAACAGTGTGAGTTGAAATCAGGAAAATATATACACACAGAACACCCTATCCCCTGTGCACACAGTGTATATGTATTTAAATATTTTTGAATGGCAAATGATTATCAAAGCTAGTATATGATTTTTGCCAATATTATAAGCTAATTATGTTAATAATTGAAAAATTTGTTCTATATTTAATCAAAAAGCCATTTTCCCTAATATATTTAATTCTTCATGTTAATTATAGCTGATTTCAATAATTTTTAAATGTTCTCTTTATTTCAAAACCAATATTTTATCAACATCTTATGAATATAAACAAAAACCTGTTTGTTCATATGGCATACAAATCCACAACATTCAGTAGATTGGCTTGAAATATTCCAAATATATAAAAAAGAACCAGGGGAAATTTTCCTCCATACTTTAAAAATCTAAAAATCCACCATTCCCAATTTTTAATGATTTTTCATAGTTTTCAGCTCTTTGATATCCGAGAGAAAGAATGTTAGGTATATAGTAACAAAGTTAGGTGTGGTAAATGAGATCTTTTGAGTAATTTTTTAATGATTAGTATTCGAATAGAATAAAATGTGTGCAATTTTTCAAAAAAGGCAAATTATTAAAATAATTTCATATAGGGTAGTTATAATTACACTTTCCCTATAAACAAGGATCTATTACTAAAATAAGAAAACAGAGTGTAACCAAATTGGAACCAAAATTTCATCTGGGAATCGTCCCAGAGTAGCTCAGTGGTAGAGCACCCGCATGTTAAGCGGTAGTCCTACGTTCGACTCCCAGCTCAGGAATTTTTCGCATAGTTGGTAAAATAATCAGCCTATACACTCCAACTTGCCTAAATACTTGAAAGGTTGATACAATCACTTTCTAAAAAAATATATATAACTTCCACGGCGTAATGGAGTTGTCGCGAATTAATTGTTTCATCTGTTCCCTCTGTGGTTTGCAGAGGAAGATGATAAATACCAACGGTTCTAAAGCGAGAAATTTCATCTGGGAATCGTCCCAGAGTAGCTCAGTGGTAGAGCACCCGCACGTTAAGCGGTAGTCCTAGGTTCGACTCCCAGCTCTGGAATTTTTCGCATAGTTGGTAAAATAATCAGCCTATACACTCCAACTTGCCTAATATACTTGAAAGGTTGATACAATCACTTTCTAAAAAAATATATATAACTTCCGCGGCGTAATGGAGTTGTCGCGAATTAATTGTTTCTTCTGTTCCCTCTGTGGTTTGCAGAGGAAGATGATAAATACCAACGGTTCTAAAGCGAGAAATTTCATCTGGGAATCGTCCCAGAGTAGCTCAGTGGTAGAGCACCCGCATGTTAAGCGGTAGTCCTGGGTTTGACTCCCAGCTCTGGAATTTTTCGCATAGTTGGTAAAATAATCAGCCTATACACTCCAACTTGCCTAATATACTTGAAAGGTTGATACAATCACTTTCTAAAAAAATATATATAACTTCCGCGGCATAATGGAGTGGTCGCGAATTAATTGTTTCGTCTGTTCCCTCTGTGGTTTGCAGAGGAAGATGATAAATACCAACGGTTCTAAAGCGAGAAATTTCATCTGGGGATCGTCCCAGAGTAGCTCAGTGGTAGAGCACCCGCATGTTAAGCGGTAGTCCTGGGTTTGACTCCCAGCTCTGGAATTTTTCACATAGTTGGTAAAATAATCAGCCTATACACTCCAACTTGCCTAATATACTTGAAAGGTTGATTCATCACTTTCTAAAAAAATATATAATTTGAAGTGATTAAAGATAATTAAAACACGATGTTTAGATGTTTTTAATATCATTTTCTGGGTTCGCAGCTGCTACATTTCAGACGAATCTCCGTCAATTAAGCTCCTTTTTGTGGGTGCGGCGTTTCTTCCATAAATTATGGTAATTTGATATATATCAGAGTAACATACCAAAATAATTTGATTACGTATTTTTTTGTAATCTTAGGCCTTTACACAGTGGTGTAATGGTGCACCATACAGACCTCGCATCTCAAGAGGGTCTCCCAAAGAATCAGGGGCCCCAAGAGCAATAAAATAATTAAATATGGTTTTTAGGCACATAAGCCTAATTTTTCAAATATTACATATCCTAATATTCAATTCCCTCTAAATTCCCCAATAAGAGGCCCCTTTTCAATTTCTAGCCAAAGGCCCCCAAAGGAGCCGTTCCGGGCCTGATTATTCTAAATATAAAAAGTATTACAATCAGAAAATATAATAGTACTGACAGACTTACACTAACAGGAACTGCATGTCCAGCAAATGTTCTAACCAGTTTACTTGAATTAAAATTCCAGACATATGCATGACCATCTTTATTTCCTGTGGCAAAAATGGTACCTATTGAACTGGAAGAGAAATTACTGAATATACTAATTTAATTAAAAAGTTTTTTTAATTATTTTTTTCTTATTGTACATAGTATATATATATATATGGCCTTTTGTTTACATGAGTTACTATTGAGTGCTTCTAGCTAAAATTGTCAAATATTATTAAATAACTAAAACATATAGCCTGTTAAATTAAAAAAAAAAAATAATATTATTTTTCATATATTATTACAAAATAACTATTACAACCAGTTTGGCTTCAGTTCTGTCTAATTATGTGTGTACTGTTACCAATATTTTTTAGAAAAACACACATTTTTTCCCGTGTTAATCAAATGACCTATAATCTGCACAACCCTTAGTCCTGACAGGTGCAGATTAGAATGAGTGTCCTGCATGTATATGTATATATATTTGATAAAAATACAATTTTATGATATATTATGATGTATTATTTAATAAAAGTTGAACTTTCACATTGAAAAATTGAATTGAAACATGTATTAATAGGAATTGAAACATGCATTAACAGTTATTTCAAAAGATTCAAGGCTGTTTAGAACTAGACCATAAGTATGCAAAATTTGCGATTAATCCCCAGTAAATCAAAGGACATCAAAAAAGTTTTTTCTTTTCTCCTTTATTTAAAAATTAAATTTTTTCCTGGAAAGTAAGAAGTGAAAAATTTTCGGTCAGGTCCATTAATACATTTTCCAGCATCCAGCATGTGGCTAAAATGATAGGGTCAGGTGGGGAAAATCATGAATTTTTTTTAAGGTCCTGAAATCAAGCTGTTAAATTTATGTTAGTTAAATTATTGACGTATATTAGATGCACTGGACTTATATAAATTGAAAATATATCATTACTTTTTAATGTTATCAAAATACTTTTCTACAGTTTCATTTCAGTTAGGCAAGTATTGATATCCCCATTTTCCTCCAAAGTGTAAGGGGTTGGGGGATGGGAGTAGTGCAAAAAGTACCTGTATATTTTTAATAAAAGTCATGTTAATGCTATGAATGAAAGAAAAGGCACTCAATTTAATATACTTCAAGAAAAAGATGTACAGAAAAGGATTATTTCACAAAATATTTAGCTAAATAAATAATGACCACAATTATCAAATTCAGGTTTACAGAGTAAATGGCAAATGCTACTTTGTTACAAACCGGGGTGTGAGCAGGGGATAGCTGATGGGGCTGTAGCCACTCTCAAAATAAGTACACATTAGGTATGAAAAAGATTATGTATTTCTGGATAAATTTAAAAGTTCCCCTTGAAAACTTTGAGGATTAGCTACGGACCTAAGCGAAAATTGATATTTTCTCTAATGTATGTTTCTCCAACTGCAGAGTTTTCAAATTCGATTTATGAATTTATTTTTTCTTTCTTTTTTATTTTTATATGCAAACACTTGTACACAAAGTAAAGGGGTTCCACCCCCCCACCCCCTGAAAAAAAAACGGTAATGGATTTTTATAAGCAATATTGCATTCTAGTTTTTTGAGTTCTTTCATCTTAAAAAAAATTAGTGGCTTCTCTACTGGTTCAACAAAATTAACTTCTACAATAAACAGTTAATTAAAATGCCACTTTCACGGATTTTAACTTTGGTTTTAGTAATATTTAACTAAAGGAGGAATAGAAATGTCAGTATCATACATAATTAAATAATAAATACTTTTCTAATTATAAGGAATCTAGAAGAAAGTTTTTTCAATAGCACTTGTTAACAGGCAGTATGTTAAGAGCAAAAACAAGAAGTTTTGCACACAGTAATATAGTTGAAATACCCTAACACTTCCCTAGAAATACTTGTTAATGCTGTTATAATCTATCTCCAGAGAAAAAAAAATATTGAAACATCTAAATTTTTATGGTGAAAAAAGGTATTTTTCAATATACTCCCATTTTCTCTCACTTGACCCTTCGGTTTAGACCCTATATAAATTGAAAATATATCATTACTTTTATCATTAAATATATCATTACATTCGGTTTAGACCCTATATAAATTGAACATACAATTTTTATGCAACTTAATCTTTATTTCCAACCTCAATATTTATTTATAACCTACTACTTATACTTTCCACAATCTTTGTCTATTCATCTTTAATTTTGCATCAATTGCAAAAAAAATTTAAATGTGTTCTTTTTATATCAATCATGTTTGATTTATATTGAAAATTTTATGCATAGCATTTGTACGAATGATTACAAAAACAGACTTGCCAAGTCACACGATTTTGTTCAGAGTCTCAAGTTTTTCATCGTAATTTGAACTTAGCATTTCTTTTCAATTTTAATCCTTTTAAATAGTTTATTCAGAAACTATAAATTTCTAATATTCCTCAGCAGGTCAACATATATTGTCATAGTTATCAGTCTGTTTAAGTAAACCAGAGATTTTTTTAAAAAAAAAAAAAAAAAAAAAAAAAAAAGAGCATTTGACTTTTAAGTAATGATTCTAAAGCTGCTCTGAAAAAATTATTTAAATAATGTTCATTCTTTTTATATATTACACCTGTTTCTGAAATTGTTAGATACTTTGGAGCAGTGGCAGACATTTAGGGGAGAAAATAAATTTTTATGAAAAGTTTTTTGTTCTAAAAAATTAGAATAAAGCAAAATGTCATACTAAAGCAATGCAATTTTGCTTTGATGCATCTGTTTTTATCTTTTGTCTAGAAATAGGGAAGAAATACATTTAAAACTGTATGATATTAACAAAGCATTTTTTGTTGTGAAATTAAATGAAATTTTTAACATTCTGGGAAATCTTGTATGATTTCGGAGATATGACTAGTTTGTTTCAGAATATATTTTATTTTATACAACTTATAAGACTAACAACTTAGCTCGCTTTAGCTATTAATTTCAGTCTCAGATGCTGCAATTTAGGGCATGAGGGGGAAAGGGGCTCATTTCCCCATATGCACCTCTCTCCCAGCAACCAACCTACCCAATGATAGGATATATGCTCCGCGGATTTAATGTGCAAATTCACATTGACGGAACGTTTTTAATTTGAATGATAACTGAAGAAACTTTGTTATATATCTTTCTTATGTTATGTATAATCTTACTTTTAGAATTAAATGCAATATTTTTCAGCTTTTTGCAAATGAAGCATATAAAAGAGAGCGGTGCTGCTTTTAGGAAAAAAGAAAACTAAGAGAAGAAGAATTTTTAAAAAATGAAGAGGTACTATTCAACTATTTTCTAAGGAAGATTCTACTGACAAAACAATTTCTGAGGATGAAGCATCAATTTCATGCGAAGAAAAGAGTCACGGAAAGCTGTGAAGAAACTATTGAAGAAAACAGTGATGGAAAAATGAACAAAAGTAACAAAACCTTAATGAAATCAGCTGTGTTGAAAAAACTTCGATGAAAAAAACTGGGACAAAGATGAGTGCAACAAAAGAAATTTTGACAAAGAAAACTGCATAAAAAAAAAAAAAAAAAATAAGTTGTGAACTTAAAAGACATAGGTTTATGGCCAGAAAATGTAAATGATGCCACACTAATTCAAAATATAGATGCCAATTTTAATGAAGTGATGCGGTCAGGAGAAGCCACCAAAGGGGCATTTAGAAAACTAACTCATGATTGGTTTTATCAGACACTACTAAATGGCAAGAAGATTTTAAGAACCTGGAAGATTTTTCTCTCCCGCTAAAAATGCTTTATTTTGATTTTGATGCAAATTGTTTCTGGAAAAAGAAAAATGTTTTTCAAACTTTTTTGCAACTGATCGATTTAATAAATGATGGAAGCTGAATACGAAAATCCACGAAATTGAAATGAGTTCATCGCATGTTTTGGCATTCATTGAATGGAAAGACTTTGAAATCTTGATGTCTCACAGACAATTATTAATAGACCACCAAAATCAAGAAATTACTACCAAAGAAGCAAAGAAATGGCGAGGCAATTTAACAAGGTTATTCGAAATAATAAGGTTTCTTGCGAAGCAAAATTTACCTTTATGAGGGCACAGAGAAAACCTATTCGGCAAAACTGATGGGTCAACAAATAAAGGAAATTTCCTTGAACTTATAACCTTATTATCGAAATATGACCCCATACTAAAAGAATATTTGTTGAATGTTCAAATCAAGAAAAAAGTATTGGTATCATATTTGTCTTCAACAATTCAAAATGAGTTCATCAAAATTTTGGGAAACAATGTCAAGCAGAAAATTATTAATGATGTTTAAAAGCTAAATATTTTTTCATAATATTTGATAGCAATCCTGACATCTCATATACCAACCAAACAAGTCCTGTTTTAAGATATATTAAGATTGAGGGTTCCCAAATAACCTTAATGGAAACATTCATTGACTTATTCAATCGAAAAGCAAAAATGCAGAAAATATTTCTCGTACAATTTTAGACAAAATTATGACTTATGGACTAGACATACAGGACTGCAGGGGATAATCCCATGACAATGCTGCTGTAATGGCAGGACATCACAGTGGCGTTCAAATACATATAAAACAGATTAACAAAAAGGCTGAATTCATGCTTTGTGCCAATCACACTTTAAATCTGGCATGTGTACAAGCCGCATTTGTTGCAGTTCATTCAATGACTTTTTTTTAAATATTGGAGCACTTGTACACATTTTTTCTTCTTCAATTCATTGTTGGGACATTTTGCAAACTATTGTTGGACAAAGGGTAAAGAGAGTGATTGTGACTCATTGGAGTACAAGAGGAGATGCAGCAAACATAGTACAAAACAAATTTTCATAAATATTAAATGCTCTTGAAAGTTTAATGGGGAAAGAAGAAAATGTAGCTACAAGGACAGATGCTTGTGTATTATTAAATGCACTACACTCTTTTCTATTTTTGTGGGGGTCCTTACTTACAGTGAAATATTTATTAGTGAAAATTATAATATGGCTGCTTGTACAGACAGTCATGTTGTAACATGGTATTTTACTAGTTTAAAATAGTTATTTTAGTTACTACTACAGCATTGTGCATGATTATCAGTCCATATATAAAGTACTTTGACTAATCTTTTTCTTTTTTTGTGTGTGTGTATGCACCTGTGTGTTGCATGTTGAAATCAAGAGTAAAAAAGTGAAATTTTAGTAAAATTTGGAAACCAATGTTTGAAATGGTTTTTTAAAATTAATCCCCCCCCCCCCAATTTCATCTTATGGTGCCATATAAATTTTTGTACTGTGAAAGAATGCTTCTATATTTTAGAAGCTGAACAATTAAACAGATCTTTTTTTTTTTTTTTTTTTTTTTTTCCCCAATTCTTACCATTAGTGCACACTCTTCCTACTATATTTATATATCTTGTTCAAATTTTAAATCGTTAATAAAATACTTTTTATTCATCCACTCAACTTCAAATACATTTTTTTAAACATGTAGTGGATGACACTTGATGTTAATACAGTTTTTTCAAATATTAATTCATTAATTAATATTAAATTAAATTAATTAATTTTAGATCCTGTTACATGGGATTAAAAATGAATGAAAACAAGAAACTAAACAAACAAACTGAATTAACGGTATCAATCCTTGTTTCACAATTGGCCCTACATTAATCAATTAATTAAATTTTATAAAAAGTATCTAAAATAAAATTTTTCTTTGTTAACCTAAGTAGAAACTGACAATTTTTTTTTTATTATTTGTTTAACTTGTAGTTTAAAAAAATATATTATTTTTGATTAAAGAAATGTATTGCATATTTAAAAATTCAATTCCATACCTCTGTAAAACTACTAAAGAAAGAATTATAATTTCATTATAAATATTTAAAAGGAATTTATTTTTTATTTATCAATCTCTAAAAGTAATTTAACTTAAAATAAAACTAAAAATGACTTAATGTAAATTAATATTAAATGATTAAAACAGAACAAAGGCATTAAACCTATTGAAAAAAAAAAGTAACTCATCTATCATAGGTATCTTATCAAATATTCTTAAATAAATAAAAACTAGCTGGAAACCATTGAATTTGACGGTCACTTTATTGACTGCAATATTCAAAAATAAATGGGAGCGATCAAGAATGTCACCAAGGTCTTGAACAACACTAATGGGAAAAATCAAAGAGTGACGCGGACGGAACATGACTTGTGACAGAAACTAAACAAAGGGTTTCACGCCAGTTCTTACTCTAGCAACTGTACAATGAAATCTTTAAAATTTCTTTTTAACTAACTTTATTGAGTAAAAAAAAAAGAAGAGTACATGTTAAATGAAGAATGAGCAAATACAGTTACAAATTCTAATTGAGCATTTCGTTGAAGACGATATTTTGGGTAAAGTCATCGACTACAAAACGTCCAGGTGAATTCTCTTAAATGATCTTGACTGCCACAGCATTCTTTGATCTAACCATTGAAAGAGTGACATACAACATTCCATGAGAAAATACGGGCGCAGATAGGTAAATGCCAAAAGTATGAAGCGAAAATAGTGAAAAATTTTGGAATTCTGCAAGAGACAAAAAAATCTAATCCGCCATATGGCGATCCCTTCTTTATTTGCCTTTTATCAAGCTACCCTTGATGGTAAAGATCCAGTATCAGAGAGAAAACTGAAAAATTAAAGAAATAAAAGATAAATCGCTAACTAAAGAAGGAGTTTATAACTGCCGTCAATGTCGTTAACAAACCACAATGTATTTGTATGGAGAAAAGTTTAAAAAAAATCTGAGACACTTTCATCTTTTAAATACTCACTAAAGTGAGGTATATTAAAAGCGTATCATAATCCATGGACCGTCCCTATTTTTCTTCTTTGTTTCATTAAATTGAAAAGTGTTTCCTTATTCATGGCCGTGCCGTATTTTTCTTCCTTGTTCCACAAAACACTTCTTTGGAATCGAAATCTATAGCTGCAAAAACTGTTTTACAATCTTCGCCAAGCATATTCCAACTATACTTCACCATTTTAAATACTGTTCGGAATGAGCATCATAATCCATGAGTGTGCTATATTTGTCTTTCTCATTGCATTATACAGGAATTAATATCTATATTAAATTTGCCTACTAAAGCTATTTTACAACCATCGCCAGGCATGGTTCGGTTTTTAAGTTTTTTTTTTTTTTTTTTTTTTTTTTCCCGCAAACTTGGCGATCAATTATCAAAAATTGCAAACCTTGTCAGACTTATTCTCCCCCCCCCCCTTCCGCGTTATGTGGCAAACACATTTAAAAAGATTTCCACCGTGACAGTTCATCACTGCAAAACCTGTCTACAAATCATATCGACAGAATCGAGTAGACAAAGTCTGGGCGTGAACGAAATAGCACCCTAGTGCTAATAAGCGATAAAGCGCTAAAATAAAGAAGGCTTTTTATGACAGCAAAATGCATTTAATAAACCACAATGTTATTTCTATGAAGAAAAATTGCACATTTGAAGTTCCGCTACGCCTGATCCCTCTGACTTTAAATATTTTTCTCTTTAGATGACACATCTACGGACCAAGACCTTTATTTAGACCTCTCAACCAAATTTTTACACATAGCTGTTCTTTCAATTTAGTGGATACCGGAAAAACATGTTTCAAATTAATATATAGAAAAAATTAAGGAAATAAGCAATAAAGCGCCAAAATAAAGAAAGCTTTTATGATTTTCAGATGTATTTAATAAACCACAATGTTATTTCTATGGCGAAAAATTGCACATTTGTCGTTTCGCCATTTTTGATCTGTTCGACTTTTTCTCTTTTGATCACACATCTACAGGCTAAGGCCTTTTTTAGACACTTTAAAAATTCTCTTACACCTAGCTGTTCTCTAAATTAGTGGATACAGTAAAAACATGTTACAGATTAACAGATAAGCGATAAAGCATCAAAATAAAGAAGGCATTTTTAGCTGCCAACAATGAGTTTTAATAAACCACAATGTTATTTCTATGACGAAATATTACCAGTTTTGGCGAGTTAGCGCCAAGTTTGTCGTCAAAAAATAAGTCTCCAAGACTGAACTCAATTTGGCAATATTTCATATACTTCGTGAAAATTTGGTCAAAGCCTTTTAATTTACAATGCGATTAATTTTTATTTATGGTGAAGTAATTCAAAGTTGGTTTTCATTTATTTTTTTTTAAATCGCTCTTATTCTAATCAGAATTTAGAACAACACATTTATTATCACTACACACTGTTGACACAAAACATTTACAAACGGATACAATTTCTAACAAATATTTTTCCAAATAAATCAAACCTTACGGAGCTAAGGCAATCGTCTGCGTTAATAAACCACAATGTTATTTCTATGGCAAAAAATTGCATCTTTGCCGTTCCGCCATGCCTAAACCGTTCGCCAACAATTTTCTGATTTTCTCTTTTGATGGCACATCTACAGGCTGAGACCTTTCTTCAGACACCTCAACCGAGTTTTTACACCCAGCCGTTCTCTCAATTCGGTTTGCGAAAGAAAAACATGTTTCAAAATAATATATAGATGGTATGCATTTCTTTGTGAAAATAATCTACAATTATAGGTATATTAATAGATGTGTCATGGTTAAAATTTATTTGCTTCTGCCAGTAGTGTACACATAAAAAGAATATTTTAACTGTTTACATTTTAAGTAACAATTTTTATGTATATACATGTGAAGATATTTTGTCTTTGTAAATTATAAGTCAATTATTAAAAAATACTTTAATGATGTATGAAACATGTTTGCAATTTATTGTTCTGATGTCATATTAAAAAAATGAAAAAAATACACTTAACAACTAAATACATTTAGTTAAAATCATGCACGGAGATACCTTAGTATAAAGTTAAAATATCGTTAAAAGCCATAAAAACTCCGTAAAAAGTTTAAAAAATGAAACATTTAGCACTTTTGGCAGCTAGGTCGCTGCCATCTTCGGAACTGCTGAGCTCGTTCCCCGTCAAACATACCCAGATAGAGGATACGTGGCTCGAAATGATGAAGCGGGAGAACGAGCTCAGCAGTTCCGAAGATGGCAGCGACCTAGCTGCCGAAAGCACTAAATGGTTCGTTTTTTAAACTTTTTACGGAGTTTTTATGGCTTTTAATGATATTTTAATTTTAAACTAAATACATGCTTAGTGCCAGATATCCGTATCTGGCAACCAAAGGAGCTTCGGATATCTGATATACGGCAAAATCAATATCCATTACATCCTTAATCAGAAAGAAGTTACCTAACTTGAAGTACAATAGTTAAGGTTGATCAAATGCAGTTTTCATCATGGGAAATGCCTATAAGTGCCAGTTTTTTTAAGTGCACTGCATTTAATTGTAAACTGTATAATTATATATACATGTTTGGTGAATGATGTTTGGATCATTCTAATTATGTTGTATTTCAAGTACTATATGAGAAAAATAGTTGATTTCCTTATCATATAAGCTAAAAATTAAAGTTTTTTTTAAAGAAATTAAATGTGTTGCAAAGCTTTAAAAATTTTAAATATTTCCGTTCAAACCTGCCCTAAGAAAAGCGGTATTTTTAAACAAGTTAGGGCCACATTTTAACAAACACAAAAAATATGAAAATTTATTTTTTTTAATCAGAAATTGCATATTAAGAAATTTAGTTTAACAGGATTAAATTAAACAGTAACTGAAATTACATTATTTAAAGAAATTAATGTCTGTCAATATTGATATCAAAGGTCATTGTTAAGACAGTATGCCGATACAGTCTTGTTAACGATTAAGGTGTATTTTTCAAAATATGCTTGAAATCCACAAAACTGTTGATCCCTCTGAGAAATAAAAGCTATTATTATTATTATTATTATTATGTAGCAACTTAACATTAATCTCCTTTCTATAGTGCAAAGTGTAAAAATAGATATATTTTTAGTAAAATTAAATTAAAGTGAAGCCACACTTATAAGCAGATATTCTAAAAAAAGAGTCTACTTCTTGATCCTTTCTGTTTTAATTAGAACATCTTCAAAGAAAGTTCAAATACGCTTCAACATTTTTGTGCATTACTGGTAGATAATTGAAGTATAAAGGTTTAGGGTTCTGACCTATCATGTGGTTGTCGATTTAATGGTCAGGAGTTTTGGGCGGCTTTCTCTAAATGTGAATACACGAGAATGCCTTAAGAAGTCCTCTGCTTAAGGTAGTTCCCCCTTTAATAGATAGCTCTAGTGTGCTTTGGCCTCAACAAAATAGCAACTGGATGAAATGTTCCAATATATCATGCTTATTCATAAACTGCAAATGTTTACATTCATACTTCTTACATTCATTGTATAGTGTTGACTCTAGATTAATTTGGCAGGGCGCAGCGCCCGGCAGCCTTTTTGTTATCTTTTTAGCACCCGGCGGCCCTTTTGTCGTCTTTTTAGTGCCGGGCGGCCCTATTTCTCTTCTTTCTGCGCCCTCCTGCTTTTACATTTTTATTATTATTAGTCAACAACCAGCACTTTTTATTTCCTACATACCATTTGCGGCCCATCACGAAAATACGTTAATTAAAACGGTTACGATTGAGTTCAATAATCCCATCATAAAAATAGGTTCGATTGAAAACGGCCCTTTCACAAAAACCATCTATGAAATCGGATCTTTCCCACAAATGTAATTTATTAAAATGCTTTTTTCAAATATTCTACTCTTTCAGATCGAAATACTGCTACTGCCTTTTTCTTTGTTTTCATTTACGCGAGCCGACTGCGGAGTAACCCAAAAAGTGGCCCCTGTTGTATGTTTTGTTTTTGCTGACTCAAGCGAGAAGAAGCCCGATTGGCATTTCACTTAGGAGTGGGGGGGAAGAAAATACGGTTGGGAAACTCAAAATTTTCTCAAGTATCTAAAAATTTCTGATTCCATCTTTCAATCCTAAAAAAACGGTGGCTACGTTTGATAAATATGTAGTTGCGAATTATCAAATAATCATTATACCAGAGTTCGTCGCCAGCTGTATATAATTATTGCTCTTCTCAATGTCTTTAAAAGTTTTGCGCACCAGCAAGTTTCCTCCCCCCCCCCTAAACGAATTGCTCTTTTTAATCGGCTTTCTCAGTACATATTATTCGTAATGTATAACAGTTATTTACTAATCAATATGCAGATGATACAGAAAGTATGCCTTAGCAAAACGACGTTTTGCGATTCGAAAATTCTGCAGGATTTGCTTGTTTGTTATGGCAAGCCTAGACAAGGGATATCTCCTAAGGGGGGTGACTTTTTAAGGAGTTCTAATGTATATTGACGCCTACATCTGGATGAAACCAACCAAAACTCCAGACCGACAGTTGCGCAGGTGGGGCCCGCCGAATGTGGGAACTTCAATACTTCAGCTGTGTAATATTCAGTGGCTTTATCCACTCAAATACACCTGAAAATTGAGCGATTTACAACGTTTTGCGAATACAGCAATTGAAACACATTATGCTTTTGCCAAAATCAGAGCATAATAATTTTGCTTTAGCAGTGTAGCGCTAGGGTTATTGGCGCTCGGTGCGGTCCTTCAGTTTGCCGCCCAATTCTTTCTAAGTTTCAGTATTCTGCCCCCATTTCGGTCCTTTAGTTTTCCCCTTTATTATTTCTAAGTGTCCTGCCGGCCACCATGTTTTTTTTTTCCGCCGAGGTGGACACCCCCCCCTTCTTATTACGCCACAGTTTTAATTATATAAAAGTGGAGTAAATGCAGAATTTAGTAAATCAGACTATTGACAAGATTTGGTATTCTAAATATTCATATTATACCACCTTCTGATTTTTAAAAAAATTCTCAACATTTTAATGAATGAAGAAAGGAAAAAAATAATAAAATAATAATAAAAGCAAAAGAAAGCTAGTTCTGGGAAAGGATGTCTTCAGAAAACAAATTGTGTCATAAGTTAACAGCTAGGTTATTCATAAAACAAACTGTCATCAATTTAAGCTTATTTTCAATTGAAAAAAAAAAAAGAAAAGAAATAATTCTGGAAGGTTTATTAATAGATAATTTGTTTAAGTACTTTTGGCAACAGGATGTTGATTATTTTAATTATATTAAGCTGATTAAAAACATTTGATAGTTAAAATAAACTATTGATTACTTTTTTATTTAAAAAAGATTAAAGCAAGGTTTAAGAAAGAAAAATTGTGTTTTTAAAGAGACCTTTTTAAGTATGTTACAAGAAATTAAAAATAAAGCTTTATGAAAAATAAATTATTGAAAATATTTTAAACTTTATTTCATACTTTTGGACAATTCTGTGAGTTAAAAAAATATTAATTTTATACCTGCTAAAAAACTTACATGTAGTAATTATTTTTATTTATTTTAAAGAAATAGTACTTTTTAAAAAACTTATATTCACTTTTCATGAATGAGCAAGCATTAAATTAGAAGTGAAAGAGGAATAACAAATATATTTCAGTAATTTGATTTGATATGGTGTTGTACATTCCAACCATTGGATGTATTACAAAATTTGCATGACTATGTCATTTTTTCCAGCAATCTTCTGTGTTCTGAATTCAATTTCCCCAATTTCTGTAGTTATCAACTGATGGATGAGTTAAATTGTTTGATGCAATTTTAAATAATGTCTAATAGTAATAAGGGTAACTTTGAAAATCTTTACTTGGTACTCATTCAATAATTATTGCAAACAAAAGAATTTAAATAAAATTCTGATTCATATAATTAAATTTTATACATCCTGCATTGCAGAAATTTTATTTTTTATTACATGCTAAATGCATCTACCCTAATCCACTTACACTGACAGTCCTTTTCTGTTTAAAAGTTTGTACCAATATAGGTGAAATATCGTATATGAATGAGATCCAGTAATTGTGGTCCAGTAGTGATAGTGTGATAAAATGGAGGAACAAAAATTAACAGTCCCTCTGCCTTCCCCTACTGACTAACAAATCATGTCTGGCTAAAAATTTCTGAAACCTTCTTCAATAAATGTACTATTCTTATAAATAATAAACATGTACGTCACGTAATTTTGAGAAAAAAAATTAAGCAGAAAATTCAACATTACTTATATTAAAATTTCTTTTTTTTTTTTTTTTTTAAATCAAAACTTCTAGTTATGTAGATTTAATTCACATATTTATGTCATGTTTAGACCAAAATATTATCAACAAATTATTTTTCCTATTTCGCTTACACTTACTTCTACTGGATATTTTCTCCAAAAGAAGGGGGAAAAAACTAAGACAAATTGGAAAAAATTCTTACTATTCATTGTAAGTCAAAACACATATTACAAATCTACATGTTAAAGTTTCGGGGATCAGATCGTTTCAAACCAGTTTCTATATGTTATCTACCTGTACATTCTCGTGGAACCCCAAAGTGCCCTTTTTCAGAACAGGGTGCCCCTTTTGAAATCCCCCCCCTCCCCGGCGGCCTTTTTTTCTAGAGTCAACACTAATTGTATAGCCGAGATAAAACTGTATGCCACTGCAGATAATATATTAAAAATTCATAACACCTTTCTCCCCTTTCAGCACAGTCATGTTAGCGTTACCTTCTTCTAACGGCAAAATTTTAGAATGCTGGGGGTGGCAAAATAAGCTCTGCCCCAGATGCCAATAAACCCCGCTACACCACTGGTATATTATTCAATTATTAAAAAGTAAAGCTGTACAACTATTTATTATAGCTGACACTTAGATGGATGTTCTCCATAACTCTCCTTAAAAAAATGAAAAAGTGTAATGAAGTTAACGTTGATGATTCAGACCTAGAGACAACAGAAAAAATTCTACATTTTGGAAATGTTTTGATGGAGTAATAAATGCACATGTGACATTTTCAGCTCCATAAAAGCCACAAAGTACCATTTGGTTTTAATAATAGAAAAAAAGGTTTTAAAAAATTAGTTTTTCTTTGCAGAAGAAATGATTTAAAAAATTGACAATCCATTTGTAGAAATATAGTAAAAACTTTCCAATTTTGTTCAAAATTTCTAAAAATTTTTGTGAGCACCGTGTAGCTCTGCTTGCAATGAACATGGTTTCTCAGAAGCAGGCTACATTTATAATAATAAAAGAACTTGCATGCCACCTCAAAATGTAGAAAACTGGTATTTTTACACCATAATTTGCAATCTAAATCTTTTTTCAATAGCGTTTCAGTGTTCTCTCTCTCACTTTTTCCCCCAATTATTTCTTTGTGTCAATTATTCCTTTCCAACTCTAGCAAAAGATCAATCTTTCGCTAGAGCTTTAAAAGTGATCTTTTTATTTTTATTCTTGAATGCATTATTATATATTCACATTTTTATGAACTATTAGGCATCTTACTTATATTCGCATAATTATTTACAAATCAGTTTTAATGTTTGAGAAAATTATTTTAATAAGGTTTAAGAATACTGAAACTTTTACAACTATTTGGTATTAGCTGAGTACTTAGTCAAAATTTGGCTGAATACCAAGTACTCAGCAAATTGGCCAAGTACTGAATAATTACCGAGTACTTGGTACATATCTAGTTTCTCAGTGACGTGCATTCCACCCAAGCAGTGCTTGGGCAAATGTAAATAAGGCTATTATTCTTTTCAAATTTTGCTTTATATCACAAATTGAAAGAAAATACCATCTACCTTACATTTTTTTTTTTAAAATTATACGTATATTCATAATTTCTTAACACAAAGGTAAATGTCAAGTGGTAAGCAAGTATATTTTCTTTCTGACTCTCTTCGTTTCTCTGCCGTGAGATCAACCCACCTGCAATGTCTGCTGAAGGGGTGTTGCTATGGAAACCTGATCTCATCAGAGAATTTGCCAATCAGAGACGACACTCCAAAACCCATATTCTGCCTTACTGTGACTGATAAACCAAACAGTGTGTATTTTGCATGGGCCGAAACCAGCCGAAACCAAATTGCGAGGTGGGCTGCATTGTGCTTTTTCAATTGCTTTTACGATTTCACTGATTCAAGATGATTTCAAGGACGGCTCCCACGGGGGAGCCATGAAGGCTATGGCCCCTACCGAAATTTTGTTTTACAACTCTTGATTCGCATACTTCACGGTTTTACATGTTGAATTTGCATTTTGAACAATTTATATACCTATATAAAATGTTCAATGCCCCCTCTCAGAATTCAGTCTGAAGCGGCGCTTGGACGATTTCATATCCTTTTTTTAAAATTATGCAAATTTAGAGCTTTGTACTAGTTTAGAAAAAATGGCTGATTTTACAAATAATGATGTTATAGCTGATTTTTTCGTCGGAAAACTTTTTGAAATGAAAATTGTGATTGTTAAAGGAAGACCAATGCCTGCCTAAATTTAAAGCAAAAAAAAAAATATTACGCGACACATTAAAAGGCTTATTATGGAAGATGTAAATGACTTTCTGGAAGTGATACCTTTAACGAACAATTTGTTGGAATTGTCCACTATTTAGCAGTGAAAAAAGTTCATCTTGGATAACTGGCTACAACAAAAGGCAGTATGGAATCATGATGTTGCTGTTTCTCATACTCCTGTTTCCACTGCATTGGCAACTTTTGGAACTATTGGTATCGAGACTGAATTGAGTGTTCAATATATTGAGATTTAAAAATTGTGCACGTGCATTGTGTATTTAAAACTAGACAAAGCAGACTTTCAAACCTCGGAATTATATCAATTGAAAGTGATTTGCTAATTACCTTAAAAGAAGAAAATATATTTTTCAATTCTGTAATCAATCATTTTGCTTCTAGTGAAAAAAGAATAAAATTTGCTTGAAATAAAATTAAATATTTGAAATTTTAAAAAAAGGTTTTCTTTTCATTGCTATGCTCCTTTAAGGAGCTGAGTTACATTAATATCTTGCATAAATTGGGGTATTATTGTTGTGGTGGGAATATTGGCTAAAAGGAAAAATTAATCGTGCTGTGTACGTGTGTCTCAAGGCCGTACCTAGGGGGACCAGGGGGTCCGTTCCCCCCCCGAAATTAACATTTTTTTAACAAAACAATAATAATGAAGCCTTTTTCAGCTTTTGGTCCCTCCCCCCGACATTTTTTTCTGTGTACGGCCCTGGTGTGTCTGTCTTAGTTTTGGATTTTTTCTCTCTCTCGCTCTCTCGAATGTAATTGATTACGAGCCAGCTACCTCTGTAAAAAACCTTCATCAAGGCATATTATTAAGTTTGCATCTCTCTCGTTGGTAATCCATTTTAACGAACATATGTTTACAATTATGACTGCTTGGGTGAGTTGTTGAGCCACCGCACGTCTCTGTAGTTTCTAGTATAAATTGTAAACACTATTAAAAATAATGACTAATTGATGGATGTAATGACACAATTTCAAACATGTACTTATAGTTCATGTTAATTGCAAGGACATGTACCTATAGCTCATGTCCTTGCATATTAAAGCTCTTGAAAGTAGGATGGCATACATAAGAAAAGTAATTGGGAGATTCTACAGTATTGTGTGTGTTTATGACTATGGACCAAATATTTCATGGAAGCTTTCTTTGAAAATTGCTCAGCTCATCCAGGCATGTGACTGATAGGTACCAAACTGAAAGTTTATCCATTCAATGTGCTTAAAGGCACATAGCTTCTTTGACTTTCCTATGATACCAAGTTTTAATTTGTGCTCTCTCGCTGCATCACTGCATGCTGGAATTGTTACCCTCTCCTAGCTCCTTTTAAAACCTCTGGCTGACTGTCCTTTCTAGAAAGTAGACTTTCTACTAGTAAGTTTATAATTTAACCTGTTTCATCACAATTGTAGGATTGTTTTCAGATCAAACCTTCAATAAGTTTCTGAAAGTTTTGCTTAAACTGAGACATACCCTCTGTGTCCCCAGATAGTTTTCCCCACAAATACTAAGCTGACAGACTCCATAGCATTTCTTTCAGAGATCAAGCTAACCAGTGTTTGCAACAAATTTAGGATTGTTTTCTTTCTTAAATTCATCAAAAAAACTTCAAGGCCTTCTCTTGTAATATTGACCCACTCATTGGCGTGCCCTTCTCCCTTGTTTGACTAAACCAAATGTAAAGCGCTTCATTCACCTCATTAAAGTCACTTTCCTTCATACTTTTCCTTTCTTTCAATGTTTCTGTGCACATTCTCATAACACGCGACAACTCCATTTCCATGTGCTTCTATCTCCAATCATACTTTTGCTGATTCTCAAGTCTTTATCCACTGTACTGACACTTTCTCCGTATTCAGTCTCTTTAATGCCTGCAAATTTTGCTCCATAGACAAGTCACTCATTTACTTTTAATGGAAGATGCCATCGCAGAGTACTGTCCATTACTCAAAAACTTTGAAACAGCTCTTAACAATGCAGTATGCACAGTCACTCACATTGAGTTATGCAACATGGCTGAAATCAATTAACCCTGACAAAGGCTGCAGGTAGACTGAACAGCTGAACGCATGTGCTTTGCACCAGACAAGTGATGGAGGAGTGGGACAAAGAAATGTAGGACTTTAAACAGGTCTGTCTGCAGAGTGTTTTCGGCCACACCAAGGTGTAGCTGAGTTATCTGGGTTTTTGGAATTCTACTGTAGTACTTTTTTTTTTTTTTTTTTCAAACAAATTTTTAAGTGTCATCAAAAAATTGGAATTTTGCAGGAAATTTCAATCTGTATTTCAAATTTGTAGTGAAATTATTTATGGAGAGATCATTTTAAAAATATGACAATCATACATATTAGACATTAGCTTGCCATTAGAAAAAAAAAAAAAAAAAAAATTTTTACTATTTTTTTATCAACAAAACTCTACATTATTTTTCTTCCTTCCTTCATTACTCTGAAGTGGAAATCAGTTGCAAGTATGCACAACAGGGTTTCTAAGGAAACATGACAAATGGCAAGTAGAGAGGTGTGTTACTTGGGAACTGTTAAGGAGGATTCAAATTTTAAAAAGTCACTCTGTGACACCTGGAGTTTTGTGACTATTTTTAAAAATTATTATTTATGAAAGGAATTATTTATGAATTACATTATAAGACATTAATTAAATTATAGAAAATTAATTTATTGTGAAGCAATAGAAATAATTTCAATAAATGAAGTTGTTAGTGACGTAGGACAAGTTTTAATTGACAAAAGATGGCAATACATGGTGCTTGAACGAGAACTGGAAGGCAGTAACACTATGATCACAGATTATGATTCAAGCAGTATTTTATACTAGCAGGTTTCTAAGGTAACTGAATTAATCATTAAGTATTTTAGACCTATTCTTTTATTATAAGCGGTTAACTTTTCATTTCTCTTCTTATTTTGCTGGCAATGCTATTCCTGCAAATCTTGTTTTTAATTCTTATTCTACTATGTCTAGAATTTACTGGGCTTTCTGAGACAGACTAATGATGTTAAAACCAATGTCCAGTATAGAATTAAAACAAAAATAAAAAACTTTAGAGTGTTAAGTTAATGCTTTTGTGGAAGCTGATATCTGTATGTTTTCACACCTAACTTAACTACTCCCAAAGGGCCACTGATATATGAATGTATGCATGTCTACTTCAAGGAGACACATAGATATTTATTTATTTAAACTTACTTAAAATCAATACATGAAATTTCACTGCCTTTTTGAAAGTCTCTGCAATCAAATGGCGATTTAAATTCTCCAGTTTCAGAGTTGAACAAATGAACTAGAAAACAGAAGCAAAAAATCACAAAATATACCAATATAAAAAAACATTACAGATATCTGAAATTATGTTTGAACAACAAAACTAGTAAAACCCTTCTAACTTTTGAGTCAGGATGTTGAAATAATACATGTACTTACTACCAAGAGTCACTTTCAATAACCAATCTAATTACAAATGAATTAAGCTTTCTTGTGTGAATTTAGTAATTCTTATGAATCACAGAAAAATATTTAAGTAGAAAATTTCTCTTATTAAGTAGTTTTTCAAAAATTACATAGTTAGATATAAATATTCATAATTTAAATAATTCAATATTCATAACTACTGTCTTCTTGAATGAAACCAGTGATATCCGTGGAAAGAAAAAAAAAGTTTTAATATTTAATAACTTAATGATTGAACTCTTAACTAAAGTTTCTCATTCATATTACAATACAAAGTTAACATTTTTCAGCAGTAGGGTTGTTGATTTATTTATTCAGGAGAGGGGAGGGGGGATTGAAAATTTATCAAGGTTAGATTTTGTTCAGAATATAATGAGTTATCAACAAACTGTTCTGCAGCTTCATGATCATGAGCTTGTTGCACATACTAAGTTATAATGAGCTCCATAGTTTGTTTTTTTCATTTTATCAGCCATTCACAAACATGAAGTAATTAAATTCAACTTCTTATAGAAATTCCCAGCTAGCTGTATTAGCACTGACCCAGTTACAAAGATATGTTTTTACTCCACTATTGGCAAAACCACTAAGCTATGCAGAATAGGGTGCATCGAAAAAAAAAATAATAATAGTAATAATAATCGAATTTCATAATTTGCTAGTGCGCAAACTGTGTTTGACCATAAGCCTATTAATAGGTAAAAATCTGACATCTGAGAAAAAATTTTGCCTCCCTAAATGGCTTAGTTTCAGAATTTTATTAGTTCTTGAGAAAAAAATTTAATTTTTCCACAAAATAAAGCATTTGTTTTTTGGGGATTTTTTTCATGAAACTTCTTACATACTGTATTTATAATAAAACGACAAAAAATTATGTTACCCTAGAATACAAAAAGGAGGAGTCATGCGGTTATTGGAGAATTGATCCGATCATCATCTTCAATATGGCACATTTGTCTTTTCCATCTAAATTACCGGCCACTCAAACACCTCATTGATTATATTGACAGACAGACTACTGGTCATAAGAGTCGACATGAAGCAATTGGAAAATGTCTACTCGCCTGCGAGAAATTACAGATTGTTGACTTCGAAGCTATAAAATGCAAAGAAGCTTCATTTAAATGTTTTTGATTTGAGCACGGATCAAGACTATTTGAGAGACATATTTGAAGCAGTTCCAACAAGTGAATGTTCCAAGAAGTTCGCGAGTAGCAAGCCTGGATGCCTATCCAAATCACGATGGTTTACAACAGGCAATCAAGTACTAAGTTTCGACCAAATATCATTCTCCTAAATTGGAACATCTCGTAAAATTTATGGGAGTTTTTGCATCGAACTGCTTCAGGATAAAGATGAGTCCCAGCTGCATGGAAGGTGCAAAACACCTGTGTTATATCATTAAAGACTCACGATACAAGTGATGTAGCCAAGAGGGGAGGGGGGATAGGGGGACTGTTCCCCGTGAGGAATTTTTTGCCATGCAAAATGTATATTCTTCACTTCCTTATTACACACACGTATACATATATCTGAGTTGCAGTAGTCGTAAACCCCATGAAAAAATTTTGGCTACGCCACTGCGCAGTACTTAACAAAAAACTTGAAGAAAGTTCTCAATGCACTAATTGCAAGAAATGCCTATTTTGCACATCCTGAAAACTTTCTGCTTTCTATTCTCAGAGACAATCGTCAAACTGTGTGTGAATTTGATGTTCTGGAAATAGAAAGAACTGAGCTTGTAAATGAGCCTAACAGGGCAATTTTAACAATGATAAACTTTCAAGCCAACAACTACTTCAACTTGATTGACTGTTCACAAATGTCACTTAAGGACATCACTGAACTGCCACTCGAACTAAATTGCCCGTCGAAGAACTGGAAGCAATAGTGAACAATGGGTTGTCAGAATTTTTTTTCTTTCAGAAGCTTTTGGCTCATACCTAAGACATTGAACGAGTAATAAAGCTAGTGACAGAGGCTTCACAAGTTTGTAGACAAGAAGCAGCAAAGGGTTCATTGTGAGCACCTTTCAATCAAGGAATGAAATGCCTACATTTAACTGCATCTACATTTAATTAATTAAACGAGTACAAATTTTAGTTGAAAATCCAAGGACAAAATGGATGATTAATTACTTAATGATTAAAAGGAAGTATAGCTGTATCCATGGGGCTCCACACTGCTTGTATTCTACAAATGAGCAAAAACCTACACAGATTGAAAACCCTTATAATGGTCACAGGGAACCAAAGTTGTGTTTTTCCAGATGTAACTATCATAAATAATAATACAATAAGCCAAGATAATGGGTAAAGAGATTAAGAAAATGTGTGCATTAAATGATCACCTGTCAATATTGATAGAATTTTCAAAAATCAAACATACTGCATACAGTAGAAGACCCAAAATCCGCACAGCTTGGTTCCAGACCTTGTGCAGATTTTAGAATTTTGGGTCATAATAGGAAGTTTATTCTATTTCCACCCCCCTCAGAAAATAATAGAAAAAAAATACAATAGAGATCAAAGGAAACAAATCATGTTACTTATAATTAGAATCATGATATAAAAATGCAGAGGATTAATGCAATATACAAAATTATGAGATTATAATAAAACTTATTTAAACATGTATATTCAATAGTTTAGGACTTTGGGATGTTCTAATTATAGTTTTTTTTTTTTTTTTTCATTATTTTCTGTTCGTAACACAGCTTTGCTGCTCTACAAATCTTAGATATTTCTTTCTCACAACCTAACCTTCATTAAATGTTAATTTATCAACTGTTTGATCATCCTCACTTGTTCCTGTGTCATGTGATCATAATTCAGTGGCAATTATGCCACCGTCAGTGATTTGAAAGTTATCAATGTTAAGATTAGAGCTCACAGACTCCTAAAATTTTTTTTTTCAAGTGGGAATAGCTTATTTAGCTTTACTTTGTGTTTATACTGTAGTTTTCTGAACTTGCAGCTGGCAGGGCAGATTTCATTGTTTACATTGAACAGACAGTGCGGATTTTAGGGCCTTGCGGATTTCGGGTCGGCGGATTTTGGGTCTTTTACTGTATTTAGCTTAGTTGCAGATTATTCCCATTCTACATTAGGACTACATAAGTAATTTTTTATGGTTATGCTGCAAATGTAGTGCTTAAAGAAGACAAGTTTCACGAAAAAAATTTTAAAAAGTAAGTGCTTTATTTTGTGAAAATTTTCATTTTTTTCTCAAAAACTAACAAACTTTCAAAATCTTAAGCCATGGGGAGGCAAAAAAATTTAAAACTCAGACTACACATTTTAACTTGTTAATAAGCTTGTGGTCGGTCAACATTTGCACACTAGCCGATTTTGACATTCGAAAATTTGATACACCCTAAAGCTTTCTTTTACAAATGAACAGTTGTTCTTTTATGTAGCTGATGTGAACTTAAGAATTTTTGTTGTTATACTTTTTAAGAGATTTTTTCTATGCCATAATCCTAATGAGGCTGTTCAAGTATTACATAAGCATATTTTAGGTCATTTTGCATCCCCTCCCCCCCCCTTTTGCAAGGGAAAAAAAAACAAGTGTTAGACCCTCCCTTTTGCTTGTCATTTCTGTTGTATTGTTTTTGGGGGATAATGTTTTTACAAATCAAAAGCAGTAATTTTTATTTTTATTGTTTTAACCATTAATTATTTATTCTCTAATTCTTGTAATTAACTTGGAAGTTTAATTTTAAATACCTTTTGTCAGGAGATATAATGGTCTGGATGACTCTTCTTCTATAACTCAATAGCTTGTCTTTTTAAATTACTACTAATTACCTTTTTTTTTGTTGGGACTTTTTAAATAATGACCTTTTCTTTAAATTAATTCTGTCGTTGTTTGCCCTGTCTCCGGAGGTGTAAATTTAATTATCTTGTAAATTCTGTCGATTTTCTGCTGACTATTAAGTTTCCCTCTCTCTTCAATAGCCTAACTCATTTCTTGCAATATCTCTTGTTCATGTCCGGTTTTTAATTAGTTTTACTCTCTTCTAATTTAATTTTTATTCCAAATTTTACCCAGGGTTGTCTCGGACGATTAGCTATCTCCCGCTAAAATTTTAGGAAATTTAATAACGTTTTTAATGCCTTTTTGATCTATTAAGCTTTTTTTTTCCCATTTCAAGATGGCCGTTCTTGCCTGCGTTTCTTCTCGGCCAAGTTCGTTTCTTTCCCGCGTGTAGTAGTTGCTGGCCGCCATTTTCTTCTTTCCTCTCTTCCTTCCCCCGACAATTGAATGTTCTCGAAGTTTCCCGGCTGAGATGGCGCGCTCTGATTGGTCCCCGCGGTCGGCGTCTCGGCGAAGCTCCCCATGCGTGGGGCAGAAAGCGTCATTCTGAGAGCTGTGGTGGTGCGGCTAGGACGCATTCTTGTCCGGAGTTTCATCGCGCATTTCAGGGGTCTAGCTCGGCACATCCATCGTAACATACATCAAGTTCATTATGTGAAGTTTTAGCCTGAAGGCCAGAGGGCTTGATAAAACGTTGGATCATCAGAACAGCAGATTTTATTTTTACAATGCCGGGTAACCCATTACTTGTTTTTTTGCGTGGCGAGCGAGCGAACCCCCTTGATGTAAATTGACGCGCAGCTAGCGCCTTCACCATTTTGTGAAGCAGCGCGTGACCCCTGCCCGGCCCACGATCGAGTCATCTTAGCCACATCGGGAGATGTCTGAATGTCCAGCCGAACGATGTCCTTCGAGCTCCAGCAGCTGAATCCCGGTAAGATCGTTGCCTTTTATTTCTGCAAGGATCCGGCCCACCCAGGAAGTCGATCCACTACTCTCCTAACCACCATGATCACCTTAACGATTGAAGATCCCTAAAATTTTATTAACTTTTCATCTTTAAAAGAAAGGGGGGGGGAATTGAAGACAACTGTAAATGCTAAATTTTCTTTTTCTACTTTGATTACTATCCTGATGTATAACTTCCAGTAACGCAATGTTTAAATTTTTTTTTTGTTAAATGATAATTGTGGATGCCATGTTATTTTTCTTACCTTGTTAATTCTTGGAGGGGCATAAAATCTGTTTTATATTCTGGTTTGGCCTATGCTAATCTCTGAAATTGTTTGAGTTGTTCTGCACATCAATGCATTTTGCTGCACCCTTTGGTGTAAAAATTGCAAAGTTCCCCTTTTTATTTATTTTGGTAACTATTTAAACTCATCTGTTGGATTGTAAAAGTGGGGTTTCAAGTAACAGTTAAGGAATTTGTGCGGGATTTTCATCAGATGCCTTGTGTGGCTTGGGGTAGGTGGGGACTTGTTAGCCCAAATTTTTTCTTTTCTTTTTTGATAGGATAAATTTTTTTTTTTTATGCTGCAGCAGAGCCTTTTAACTTAAATTTTGGATCCAATCGAGCTACTTTTGTCATGACAATTTTAATTATGCATTACCTTTTTATTTTTTTATTTTTTCAATTTACAAGGGCTAATAATGGGAAATTAAGCACTCTTATATTTTTGTTTTTTTGAGCATAACTATCGCACGCTGTAATACCCCAGTGCTGTGTTTTACTTACTTTTATTTCTAAATACTGATGTCGTGAGGCCACTAGTTGTTTACCCCTGTTATTGTTGAATAAAATTTGTATTTTGGTGATCTAATGCAATGTCTCTGTGTTTATTTTACCTCACTTCTAACACACACTTCTGGCAAGGCTGAGATCATTGGGTTATTTATCTACTCCAACAGTCACAACGCAATGGACAAAATCTTAATTCTGTTTTGGTAGCCTGCTAAATTTGAAAATCTAAATTTTTACCTTGCTAAACTAATTTTCACGGCAGTAGTAGCAAGAATACTACAAATGGTGCCGTGACCTCTCCTTGCCAATCTTGTGTGTGTTGAATAAGGTGAAATGGATACAGAAAATTTTCATTTTTTGATGCATTTACATCTCTCTTTGTAATTGGGGACTGTCTTGAGAAGCTTATTGGGTGGTTAACTTTTATTTTGGGGTGTTTCAAATTTTTTTTTCTAAGTCCCAGTATGGCCCTAGAAGAAGGTGCTAGGGCGGCGGCATTGCCAGGTCCGGCTTTTATCGGCATGCTCCCAACGCTGTCCGGTAGCAATTGCTCAAAATTCTTTCATTCTCTTGCCTTGGTTCAGCCTTTGGCAGCCTGGAATGATGACCAGGCCATGGCAGTCGCAAAGTTGAAAATGGAGGGTGCTGCTCTCCAATTTTACACTTCTACCTTAGAGGCAATTGATGGTCTAACCTTGAAACAATTCAAGGACCGCTTCATGGCACACTTTGCAGAAGCGGGATCCTTGGCCCAGGACATAGAAAAATTAACTTCCTGTAAGCAAAATTTTGGGGAGACAGTGCGTGATTACGCCACTAGGCTGGAAGGAATTGCTCATAAGGCCCTCAAAAATCCCGTAAATTCCTCGGACACTATACCTCAGAGTTTTTCCCAGGAGATGCTCCTTTCACAATTTAAAGCGGGTCTTCTCCCAAACATTAAGGCCCAGGTCGTTGTTGTAGACCCTAAAACTTTTGTCGAGGCGGTACAGGTCGCGAAACGTGTGGAAGTGGCACTCCAATGCCACCTGTCAGACATAAATGCCGTAACGGCACGTTCCCAGATGGTGGAAGGCGACTTTGAGAGGCTCCTTAAGGCCACAACGGATTCATATGCAAAAAGCCTTGAATTGCTCACCAGCCAGATGGCTGCGATGCAGGCTCAGTTATCACAAATGCAGTCGCAGAGTTTTATCCCACAATCTTTTCCTCCACAGCGACATTCCCAACCTGCCCGCACTCAACGTAACATAACTTGTTTTTATTGTGACCGCCCAGGACATTACGCGAGAGATTGTCGGAAAAAACAACGTGACCAGGCTGCTGAATCCCAACACAGGCCTCGTCAGGAAAATCAGGCTCCTGCCAATGCTTCAGGCTCTGATCAGAGTGGGGTTAATGATGGGAATTTAAACTAAGTTTGGGGGGAGGTTGGTCTGGATCACAACACTCCATTAATTCCCCGTTTGATCCCGCTGTGCAACCTGTAGTAAGTGTGTCGAGTTCTTTACCCATAATTGATGTTAACTTTGGCAATTTTAAGTTTCGTGCACTCATAGATTCTGGTGCCAGTGTTAATTTAATTTCTTCTAATGTTTTTTATATTCTTATTGACTTCAAGGAATTTGATAGTTCTCACCTCTCTTTAAAAGCGCTCACGGGCTTTGACATTGCAACCCCCAAATTAATTCAAACTGAGTTGCACATTTGTAACACCCCGTTTTCGTGTAATTTTTTGGTTGCTCAGAGTTTTCTTTCTCCTAACTTTGATGTCATTTTGGGACTTGATTTTCTAAAGACTTACAAATTTCATATCGATTGTGACAACTGTATTTTATTCAATGATGATATTAGTGTGGTCTGGATGCATGAACATCCCCCGTTTTCTCTGAATGCTGTCGTGCCAAGTGCACATGATGATGTTGATCCCGATGTTGACTTTTCTCTTTTTGGCAAGTTGCCCGCTAAGATCATTTTACCCGCTTATTCTCAAAAGAGATTTTTTTGTAACTATTCCAAACTGTGATCCCTCTTTCAAAAATTCTACTGTAATAATTGAACCTAATCCTGATACAAATTTAACTTCCTTTCTTGTTGCCAATGCTATTTCCACCATCAATGATAATAGTCAGTGCTTAATTAAAGTTATTAATCTTACCCATGATTCCATTACCTTAAATAAGAATATGAAAATAGTTAATATTACCCCTGTCCATTTAAATAAAATTTCTGACGAAGTCAACTCTGTAGAACAACAAGCTGGTTCAGATGATTTTAGCCAGTGGGCTAAGGACATAGATTTATCCCATCTTGACGAATCTCAACGTAATGAAATGATTGCTCTTTTGTCCAAATATAAGTCTGTTTTTTCATTAAATTCCTCCGACTTGGGCGCCTGCTCCATCATTCAACACCGTATACACCTTACAGATGACATTCCGGTTCGTTCTAAGCCCTATCGTGTCCCTTACCACCTCAAGCCTGAAATGAAGAAGCAGATTCAAACTCTTTTGGAGGCTGGCATTATCGAACCATCGACCAGCAGTTATGCTGCGCCAGTCCTTCTGGTCAAAAAAGCGGATGGATCATTTCGCCTGGTGGCCGATCTCCGTAAGCTTAATGCCAAGACCATACCAGATAATTTCCCTCTTCCGAATTTGCAAGAGATGATTGATTTTCTTTCTGGGGCTAAATTTTTCTCTTCCTTGGATTTGACGTCAGGTTTTCATCAAATGTTCATGCATCCAGACGATGCTCATCTCACGGGTATTACTACAGAGGAGGGCCTCTTTCACTTCAAACGGATGCCATTTGGCTTGCGAAACGCGAGTGCTAGTTTCCAGCGGTTAATGGGCGTTGTGTTATCCGGACTATCCAACTTCCAAATCGGTGTGTATATTGATGATGTGGTTGTGGCATAAACTACCTTCGAAGATCATCTGTCTAGGCTCGAGCTCGTTTTTCAGCGTCTAACTGATGCAAACCTAAAACTTAAACCCAAAAAGTGTGCTTTGGCAAAAAATGAAATTACGTATTTAGGACATAGAGTAACGGAGGGTAAAGTAATGCCAGATCCTAATAATATCAAATCTATTCTCAATGCTGCTGTTCCAAAAACCAGAAAACAAGTTCGCTCATTTTTAGGCCTGACTGGTTTTTATAGAAAATTCATCAGTAATTATTCCTTAAAAGCTCTCCCTTTAACCAATTTAACTAAAGACTCTGTAAAATTTTCCTGGGGGGATCTCGAACAAGATGCCTTTGACCAACTTAAGACTGATTTAACGAAGGAACCTTGCTTAAAATTACCAGATTTCAATAAGCCCTTTTCTATCTGTACTGACGCGAGCAAGTTCGCCATGGGCGCAGTGCTCACACAGGAGGATGAAGCCGGTTTTCCGCACCCAGTCTGTTTTGCTTCCAAAAAATCTTCTGCCGCTGAAATATATTATTCTGTTGTGGAGAAGGAAGCCCTTGCTGTGGTTTTTGGTATTAATCAATTTAAACAGTACATTTATGGCACTCATGTAACTATTTTTTCTGACCAACAGTCACTTTCACAACTTTTTAAATTGAAGGATCCCACCTCTCGCATAGCTCGTTGGATTATGACGTTACAACAATATGACTATACTATTGTACACAAACTCGGACTGTTAAATTTAATGGCAGACTTTCTTTCTAGAGAAGTTAACGTTGTTGATAATGTTCCATTTAAGTGTGAAATTTTACCTTTGCCTAACCAGGACTTAATTAAATTACAAGAGGAAGACTCTTTTTGCCAAAAGATGGCGCGTAATATTTCGCAAGATCCTTTTTTCATTCATAAGTCAAATAAATTTTTTTTTCAACAAAATATTCTTGTTTGCCAATCTACTGATGCAAATTTTTCCAATATTCGACTTGTTGTCCCTCACTCTCTTGTTCAGAAAGTTCTTCAAGCCTGCCATGACAACAAAACTGTTGCGCATCCAGGTCTTTCTCGAACATTGCATCGGGTTAGGCAAAATTTTTTTTGGGTAGGTCTGTACCGTAATGTTAAAAATTATGTGATGTCTTGCCATTCTTGTTTACAAAGACGTGGTTTCAAAAAAGGTCAAAAGGCTCCCATCCAGGAGATCCCCACTGTTGATAGACCTTTCCAGAAATGTGCGGTTGGTCCCTTCATTACCTCAAAACATGGGAACAAATTTTTAATTGTAATTACAGATTATTTTACTAGATTTCCTGAAGCTTACCCTGTTAAAGACATACAAAGTGCCACAGTAGCTAGGGTTTTAGTGGACTTTATTTCGAGACATGGCACTATGGATGTGCTCTACTCAGACAGGGGGTCCAATTTTCTCTCGCAGGCAATGGAGGAAGTCTATAAGGTCCTAGGAATCAAGAAAATGCACACTGTAGCCTATAATCCGCAAGGCAACGGGGTCGTTGAACGGTTGAACAAGGTTTTAGTAGACTCTTTAAGTCATTTGGTTAGTGAAACTCAGGAGGATTGGTGCGAACAGGTTCCTTTTGCTTTGCTGGCCTTTCGCACCGCCTACCACAGAACTATTCAAAACACTCCTGCTTTTCTCACCTATGGTAGAGATCTGGTGTTGCCATATGACCTGATTTTTTCATCTAAATTCAGGACATATGCCGACACTAGATCCTATGCTCAGGAAATTGTCACCAATCTCCAGAACACTTTTCCAATAATTAAAGATCGCCTCGAAGTTGCCTCTCATAACCAAGCTAACTCTACTCCTACAAAATTTAACTTAAAAGACATTAAGGTTGGTGACACTGTCTTCTTACACACACCTGCACATAAACCTAATTTGTCAAAAAAGCTTTGTAAATTCAATAAGGGTCCCTATCGCGTTTTAAAGCAATGTTCTCCTGTTTTATTTTTGATTTCTCTTTTAACTAACCCTTCAGATGTTCAAAAGGTACATGTCAATAGAATTTTTAAAGTTGTTGATAGAGATGTTTTTCCTACTAGTAATAACATCTTGCCACAAACTCCTGAGTCTGTTTTACCTGAGTCTACCCCTTCGTCTTCAACTGAGGATTGGGAAGCGAAGATGTTGAAAGAGTACCCAAACCCCTTTCTTCCTTATGATCCCACTTGGGATGACAGTTTTGGTAGTTTTCAAACTTCTCCTATGCCGCCTGTTGTAGCCCTGTCTGATGCAGAACCTGATACTGATTTTTTTAGAGATACTGTTGTGTCCCCTGTTTCCTTTTTAAGTTCAAATGGTGATGATATTGATGCCGCAACCCCATCTTCGATTTCTCCAGGCCTGTCTAGCTCCACTAGTAGTCATGGGTATAATCTTAGGCCACGTGATCAATTTGGCTTTGTAATTAAAAAGTAGTGCTGGGTCTTTTATTTGCGAATCATTTTTTCCTTTTTGAATTTGGTATCATTTTAGTATTGTATTTTTTTTTAGTGTTTGCATTTGTGTTTACCTTTTTCGTTTACTTTTAGTTTCTTGTGGGTGGGGTGTTTTGTTTACTTGTTTGTTGGTATCAATCAAATTTTACCTGCACAATCTGTGTTATATGTTGTTACATTCCTTATACAAGTTCCTATTGAAGTAAATATTTTGTTTGATGTTTTGTGTTAACTGATGTAGTACCCTTTTGGTAGTACAAATTGTGTATGGCTAAGGGCCATTGCAATGATTCATGTGATATTTTTTTTTTTTTTTACCTTTTATTACTGTATAACCACATGAAAGTTTTCTTAAAATACTTTTACCTGATTATGTCAAAAAAAAAAAAAAAAAAACTTGTACTGGAATTGTCAAATCAGTGCAGAAATTTCTGGGTTCAAACTTTTGTTCTCTCTGTAATGGCTTGAGGAAAATTTTAAAGTTGTTAACTTTGCTGGTGTAGACAATCCCAGGGCCTTTATCTAAGAAACTTAGGGTTCAAAATTTTTTTTTCTCACTTTGTTTACAATAAGTAATTCTTTTGTTACTACCAACCTTCTGGTTACCTTTTGTTAAATGGGGGGTGTTTGCTTTAAGTTATTCATGCTGGTTTGGGCTGTTTTCTTAAAATTATTATTATTATTTTTTTTTTTTCCTCTTTGGAGAAAATGATTAGTGTCCAGATGTGTTTCTAGAGCCTTCTTGGTCACTTGAATTAACCTCCATGTTTGGTGGTAATTGATCTTGGGTCACAATTGGGCTGGTGTTTAGCCTATTGTACTCAGACCAATTGCTGCTGGATGTGGGGTTGTTCAGGGATCATTTCTCTCCTGTCTCCTAATGTTTTTACCAACTTAACCTCTAATTTGATGCATTAATTGGGTTTTTTCTTTCTCTACAAATTTGGGATTGTCATGCCCCTGTCAAAATTTTTTTTTCTCTGCTTTCTTTGAAAGGGGGGGTGGTTCAACATCCTAGGTACTTGTCCGCCCTTGCCTGCTAGTGGTCTTGTATTCAATACATGACACTGACTAGCTTTTTATTTACTTTTGGAAATCTCTGAACTGATTTTTACCCACACTTGTGACAACAAACTCCACGTAGTGACTACTTATATGAGGACTTTACAAAATTTTGCTACTGACCACTTCCTTGGACTCTAAATCATCATGGTCAGAATTGCGTATTACCCTTTTGTACCAAAGATTTTTACCTTTTTGTCTTCGTTTAATGTTGTTCTGTCATGTTTTATATGTCGTACTACATATATACTGTATGTTTTTGTTGTGAAGGAATGTGCAGGTAAAACTTTGCCTTTTGATTGATTTTTTTTTGTGGAATATGTAGGTATATGGTTGAAATTTTTTTTATGTGTCCTGACTTGGGACACGGGTTCTTGATGTTTATTTGAAGTATTTTGCATTATGCAATTTTTTTTTTCTTGCTGCCATGGCTGGTCTTCCCCAGGTTTTGTTGTCAGAATGGAATTATACGCTGCTTCTCAAGACATTTCGCCAGTCTGTTCCTGGCTTCTCAACGAAAAATTTTTTACTTCGTAAAAAATTTTTTGGGGGAGAAGGAAGGATAATATGTTGTATTGTTTTTGGGGGATAATGTTTTTACAAATCAAAAGCAGTAATTTTTATTTTAATTGTTTTAACCATTAATTATTTATTCTCAAATTCTTGTAATTAACTTGGAAGTTTAATTTTAAATACCTTTTGTCAGGAGATATAATGGTCTGGATGACTCTTCTTCTATAACTCAATAGCTTGTCTTTTTAAATTACTACTAATTACCTTTTTTTTTGTTGGGACTTTTTAAATAATGACCTTTTCTTTAAATTAATTCTGTCGTTGTTTGCCCTGTCTCCGGAGGTGTAAATTTAATTATCTTGTAAATTCTGTCGATTTTCTGCTGACTATTAAGTTTCCCTCTCTCTTCAATAGCCTAACTCATTTCTTGCAATATCTCTTGTTCATGTCCGGTTTTTAATTAGTTTTACTCTCTTCTAATTTAATTTTTATTCCAAATTTTACCCAGGGTTGTCTCGGACGATTAGCTATCTCCCGCTAAAATTTTAGGAAATTTAATAACGTTTTTAATGCCTTTTTGATCTATTAAGCTTTTTTTTCCCCATTTCAAGATGGCCGTTCTTGCCTGCTGTTTCTTCTCGGCCAAGTTCGTTTCTTTCCCGCGTGTAGTAGTTGCTGGCCGCCATTTTCTTCTTTCCTCTCTTCCTTCCCCCGACAATCGAATGTTCTCGAAGTTTCCCGGCTGAGATGGCGCGCTCTGATTGGTCTCCGCGGTCGGCGTCTCGGCGAAGTTCCCCATGCGTGGGGCAGAAAGCGTCATTCTGAGAGCTGTGGTGGTGCGGCTAGGACGCATTCTTGTCCGGAGTTTCATCGCGCGTTTCAGGGGTCTAGCTCGGCACATCCATCGTAACATACATCAAGTTCATTATGTGAAGTTTTAGCCTGAAGGCCAGAGGGCCTGATAAAACGTTGGATCATCAGAACAGCATATTTTATTTTTACAATGCCGGGTAACCCATTATTTGTTTTTTTGCGTGGCGAGCGAGCGAACCCCCTTGATGTAAATTGACGCGCAGCTAGCACCTTCACCATTTTGTGAAGCAGCGCGTGACCCCTGCCCGGCCCACGATCGAGTCATCTTAGCCACATCGGGAGATGTCTGAATGTCCAGCCGAACGATGTCCTTCGAGCTCCAGCAGCTGAATCCCGGTAAGATCGTTGCCTTTTATTTCTGCAAGGATCCGGCCCACCCAGGAAGTCGATCCACTACTCTCCTAACCACCATGATCACCTTAACGATTGAAGATCCCTAAAATTTTATTAACTTTTCATCTTTAAAAGAAAGGGGGGGGAATTGAAGACAACTGTAAATGCTAAATTTTCTTTTTCTACTTTGAGTACTATCCTGATGTATAACTTCCAGTAACGCAATGTTTAAATTTTTTTTTTGTTAAATGATAATTGTGGATGCCATGTTATTTTTCTTACCTTGTTAATTCTTGGAGGGGCATAAAATCTGTTTTATATTCTGGTTTGGCCTATGCTAATCTCTGAAATTGTTTGAGTTGTTCTGCACATCAATGCATTTTGCTGCACCCTTTGGTGTAAAAATTGCAAAGTTCCCCTTTTTATTTATTTTGGTAACTATTTAAACTCATCTGTTGGATTGTAAAAGTGGGGTTTCAAGTAACAGTTAAGGAATTTGTGCGGGATTTTCATCAGATGCCTTGTGTGGCTTGGGGTAGGTGGGGACTTGTTAGCCCAAATTTTTTCTTTTCTTTTTTGATAGGATAAATTTTTTTTTTATGCTGCAGCAGAGCCTTTTAACTTAAATTTTGGATCCAATCGAGCTACTTTTGTCATGACAATTTTAATTATGCATTACCTTTTTATTTTTTATTTTTTCAATTTACAAGGGCTAATAATGGGAAATTAAGCACTCTTATATTTTTGTTTTTTTGAGCATAACTATCGCACGCTGTAATACCCCAGTGCTGTGTTTTACTTACTTTTATTTCTAAATACTGATGTCGTGAGGCCACTAGTTGTTTACCCCTGTTATTGTTGAATAAAATTTGTATTTTGGTGATCTAATGCAATGTCTCTGTGTTTATTTTACCTCACTTCTAACACACACTTCTGGCAAGGCTGAGATCATTGGGTTATTTATCTACTCCAACAGTCACAACGCAATGGACAAAATCTTAATTCTGTTTTGGTAGCCTGCTAAATTTGAAAATCTAAATTTTTACCTTGCTAAACTAATTTTCACGGCAGTAGTAGCAAGAATACTACATTTCCAACAGTATTTAAAACAAGTTCTCCACACTTTATCTTCTGTTTCAGTACAGTCTCTGTCCATTAATTTGGTCTAGATTTCTTTATAGGCAGAGGCTTATCATCATTAGAAACATCACTCATATCGCTAATAATAAAAGATCGAGAATTGCCAAAATTTCGTGTGACTATAAACCAGCGCACAAACGATACCAACAGATAGATTGTGGAAGGCTTGATGCACTCACCTTGCTGGGGCGACGATGGACTGTTGTGCTGTTTTGATTCACAGATATGCTAAACTCATGTCGGCTGTTTGCTTTCCAGCACAACATAGGCCCATGAGCTTGCAGGTTAATGAAACTTAACACATCAATAACTTGCGAATTCCCATTGGGAATGTGTGCTGTTTTCAATGTAAAACGATAGAGCTCAGTTAAATGTTAACTCATATAGTGCCAAAAAATGGACTTGTGCTGTTAAGGAATACAAGGCTTTAATTGGAAAACAAAGAAGCTACTGAAATTTTAAAACACATGTTAACTGTGTATTTGTAAGAATGAGGAAGAATATATTGTTTCAGACCCAAATTTATACTAATAGTGCAACAGTTGCTTGATCACATTACAATTTTATCATATATTAGGACACTGCAGATTGCTTTTAGTTTGACAGTACATTTCAAATACCTAGATAGGAAGATTGTTTCTATTTTTAGACAGATTTTTGGAACGGTATTTGATATGTGAACCTTGTTCTTCAGAAATTGTTAGAAGGGTGGAAAGTTGGCAAATTCTAATTTAAACTTTTTCAGCCTTGGTGGAACAACAGAGTTGATAGTAAAGCCCGAGAACAAAATGCAAGAAACTCTTCACTGAGAACAGTTGACTGCACAGCTTCATGCCATCATTGCTGCATTGAGAAGTAGGCAGGACATACAGGAAGATAATATGACAACATAAAAAGTTTCTAGGTTGATTTTTCTCTTCATCATTTAACAGTACAAAAAATAAATCTTATTTGTTTAAAAATAAGTATTTAAAAAAATAGTTTAAATTTTAAATGTGCAAGTATATCCAAGGCAATTATGAAAATATTATTGTATTAATGAACTCTACATTTTTTTAACCACAAAATTATGATTTACTTTAGGTTCTACATAGCTACTAAGTGAAGAACTTTCTCCAGTTTTTCACTAATATATGTTCTCAATTGTTGCAAGAAATACAATTTTTAATAGTTTATTTTACTACCCTAGAATGTTTTGACTACAATGGGAAAGCTATCAGTAAGTTAGAAGCTGTTGCATAAATTACATGCAACCACTGTCTACTCTGAGGGTAACTGCAATTGCAGATAAGGCAGAATTTTTAAAAGGAACGATTAGTAAAACTCAATTATTTGTAAGCTATGTGACAGAAAGAATAAACATTGTGAGGTGATCAAGGCAGGGTGTAGTCAAGGGTATATGCCAGCCCCATACTATTTTATTTGAGCTAATATGTCCTTCACTTTCAAGGGTTTCCAAGGGGAAATGCTCAAAACTCTTAACTTATTAAAATTTTCATGTTGCAATTCAGCTTCAGAAAGAAAACCAAAAGTAGCTTTAAAATTCATTTACTATCTTTTTGTAAGTGCCAAATAATATACACATGTAAAATAATTTAAATTCTGTAAAATAACACACATAAAAAAGTACTTGAAAACAATTGTTTCAGGTGAAACAGAAAGGTTCACCCTTCTTCATCTACAAAAAAGTTCCATCAGCCACATGAGCAAAAGAGGTGTTAGTTTGATGTTTCAAATATTCCATCTTTTAAAACCTGTTTTGAGTGCTTTCATTATGATACACATATCCTTAAAAATAGAATATTTGTTAGTTTTGATAAATAGTCTGGAGTTTGGATAAAACAGTTTCTTCCCAATGGTTAAATAAAGGGGAAAAACTAGGGTAGCAAGGTGTCAATGACTCCAAAAGAAAATCTCAATCAATTTGATAATGATTTTTGGCAATTTTAGATGGGCAAAATTAATTTTTCTCAAGCCATTTGATCAAAATAACTCTTATTTTTACAATCAACAATTAATTAAACTATTTTTTAAGAAAACGATCAGTGGTTGGAAAAACTACTTTTTTTTCTGCTAGAACTACTTTTTCACAAATATAGTTAGCTTCAACTACTTTGAAATGCAGTCACTACTTTACTACATTTTTAGCACTTTCAAAAGAGAAATTTTACTAATAAATTCAATTTACATTAATATGTAGGGATATTGATATATTAATTAGGGAAAACTATCAATATAATTAGAGAAAATTATGCTGGCCGGATTGTATGGTGGATAAGCACCGTACTGCGGTTTCTGGTTTAACCCCGGCGATCGGGATTCGATCCCCAACTGGGCGTGTTTGTCATTTGTCCATCCCTTCATAGGGAACGACGTTGGTCCACCTACTAGGTGCCCCCATTATAAAGTGGCCAACAATTCCGGCCCGTTGTAGTCAAAGCCTTCCAAGGTAGCGGCCGGCCATTTTGGGGAAAAAAAAGGAGATAATTATTGCTTTAATGAATAAATACTGCTAATTGTTAAAGTTATTGAAACTAATTAAGTTTTAATAACTGTAAGAAATCAAAATAAATTAATCTTTTATGGTTTAAACTTCATCAGTGAGAGGGGGCATGTGCCCCCTCTGGATCTGCAATGGGTCCTGCCTTGTGATACTCTGGCATCTTCAAGAGGACATTATCAGCACAAAGATATTTCAACCATGTGTCAGGGGTAAATATATGGAGAATCTGACAACTCAGACTAGGCATCAATGTAAATGCAAGTTTACATTGATGCCTAGGCATGCCTTACCACATTTTCTCTTTTTCCTTCTTATTTTTTTTTTTTTTTTTTATCTATGTCTCTTTTTTCCAGTTTCTTTCTCTATTCATCCTCCTCTTTGTGTGCTTTGTATGTTCCTTGGACTATCCTAATTTTAAATGCTATGTATTTGTGTGCATTGCAGAGTGTTGGTACTACATTTAACACCAGGAACAATAACAAAGGAGGTGAAAGCTAAAACGGTAGAGGTTTCAAACCATTGAGGCATCCTTCAAACAAAGCATACCCTCTCTCTGAAGAAAGAGCAGATGCACCACGTGACTAATCACCCGAAGCAATGGTGCGTCAAGATTAACATTAAAAGTAGTTGTTGAAAGTCAATCCAAACTAGTGATTTTTTGTACCCCACTACATATTACACTACTTTCTTTTTAAAGTAGCCTGCTACACTACAAGCAGAAAAAGTAGCAACTACTTTAGTTTCACTTCTTGTAACTATTGGAGGACATAACTTGAAAAGAAACAATGATAAACTATATGCATATGTAAGTTGCCAAATTATGAAAAATTATCAATGGTGGCAAATATGCAAGGTGTTCCATAGACTTTACACATTTAAAAATATTGTGAAGTTTAAATTTTTATATTCCAAGAAATATGCAAGAACCAAGCAATGTGCAGCTCAGTCTATCTGATAAAATCTCCAGGTTTTGAATGTGAAGATTATGCCTTTTTACAAATAAGCCTTATTAGGAACCGAATGTCCCGTAAGAAAAGCGAGTGTAGCAAGTCTAGGGGCCTTGACCCCTATTCTTAAAAAAAAAAAAAAAAAAAAAAACTTTCACCAACGCACCCCAACTTTTCAGGCTTTTGAGAAATATTTAGCAATCTTCCAGAATACTATGTAAGATCTTTCCTCTAAAATATCTCTATTTAAGATCTTTCAAAAAATACACAAGAAACTTCTTTTAATAACATCTATATAAATTGTTTATAAACAAATATTTCCATAAAATAACTTTAGAAGTCTAGCAATAATTAAGAATTCAATGCACAAATTTAGCAAATAAATTCTCAAGTAATTGTACAAATGAAAAAAATGTTGGAAATTTATCTTACATTAAAAAATCATGAATCATGCAAATGATTTTTTTCAACAACACTTAATAAGAAGAATGACATACTTTCTCGACCATGTGCAGTCAATAATAAATCTGGCTCATTTGGTAAGTATTTAACAACCGTTGCAGGAATGTAAATTTCTGTTTTTACCATGGATCTGTAATAATAGAGTTACTTAAACAAAAACTATAGCATTAAAAAGTACAAATAAAAAAATTAAATCACAAGATAATGTAAAAAGTTGTTAAGTACTGTGGAACTTTGTGGAATGTACTTCAAGAATTGCACTGACATGTGATAGTACTGAGTTTACCCATTTTCTAGTGAAGGGATTTATTTTCTTTCAAATCACTGAGTTCGTGAGACCCACTTTTTTAAGATCTTAGTGAGTGTACTAGCATATCCACTTTTATGGCTCTGTATTAAGTTTTTGAAAGATTTCAATACTTTCATATGTTAGTAAAGGACTAAAAAAAATTAATCAAGTCATTGAAAGACTATTTTTATCATTAAAGGTACAGATGCAGAAAAAAAAAAAAGGCCCACTTGCTCTTTATTTTGCCGTTGTCCGTTGCACAGCAAAGTTATATATACCATTCGTTTGTAAATAATGCATACTTTAATTTACTATTAATTTAATTTGCATAAGGGGCCGTCTTCATATTTAATTCTGCATCAACTTCGTTTTTCTCAATGGCAACACTGTATTTTGACTTATTAAACGAAAGAAAATGTTCAAATAAAATATAAATTTTCACCAATTTTCCACGATAATTTCCGGAGATATTGCGAATTAATTTTTGCGCGTTTTTAAGGGACTTTCTGCAAATTGAAAAATGCTATTTGTAGGTTCCGAACTTTCGCCTTTCATTAATTTTGCTAGCGAGAGTTAAAGAAATAAATATTATTTTCAAGGAAAATATTGTTTTCATCTCTCTTAAAGTTTTTTTTACTGAGAATATCAAGGGTAGAAATTAAGAGTATTTAGTCTGTGGTCCAAATGACCCGTGAGTTCATAACTTCCTTGGTTCGTACAAGTGATTTAAAGGAAAAATGCAAAACGACTGCTCACGATTTTGAAAATCTTTCTAATTTTGAAATTGTTATTGAGTATTTCTCTTGAAGGTTCTCTTAGACAAGTGAAATGTTGGCAGGAGTGAGAGGCTGCTCTCTGCTCTTCTGATTACAAGCATGAATGTTACTCAGCTACGGTCGAACTTGAAGAATGATTTCATGCTAGAAAATTTATTTGTTTGAATTTCATGTAAAAAATGCAATTACTTTTTCGCTGACCCAATATTATCACTGTGCTTGTTATTCCACTTTCCTCATTAATATTATCGTCTGCAATGTGCAATATTCTTATAAAACTTTTGGCAGTATTTTAATTTACAGTCAGATGAAAATTTAGACAGAAAAACGTGATTTTGAATGTTTGATAAAGTATGGGGAGTCCAAAGACCTAATGTTTCCAATATTAAAAAAAGGTCAAATTCATGCCTGGAATGTTGAGGATGTTAGTTTTTCAGAAATAGACGTTAGAAGACATACATCTACTGCATCTAATTCTATACCTGGAAGATATTTTATTTGGGGGAACATGGTAGCGGACGCAATAATAGACACTTTATTGAATCACCATCAAACTGTAAAAACCTCTAATTTATTTGCTTAAAAATTTGATAATTTTTAATACCGCTACCTTTTATTGTGTTTTTGCACAAAATAAATTTAATTTACGTTTATTTTAAGCAATTTTAAAAAAATTGTCACAAAAATTAAAGGACCATAAAGATATATATTTGTCCCGTAACTCATGAAAATAACATATTTTATTTCATATAAATTAAATTAACGAACGTAAAAATTTGAAATTTTGCACAGCCATGTAATATTACTTTCTGCATCTATTTCCATCAAAATTTGGCTAGGTTGCTATTAATATTTTTTTTGAATATTAATTTAATAATTCATAATTCATATTAATATTTTATTAAAAATCATATTAACATTAAATTATGTTTGGGTCGTTTAGTTCTAATAGTACGAATAAAAATCAGCTTCTTACTATCAATATTATATGAGATATTAATTGAAGTATGAAAAAATATTTTAACATATGGTGATGGGGATTTTGGAAGCTCATAACTCACCCATTTTCAGTTCAAATTTATTGAAAATGGGTATCTGGGTTTAAAACGAGCTAAACTTTGAATAATCTGAATAATATGAAGTGAAATGTAGGGTTGCTATAGGGAAAAATAAAGTTGGCATGGATTTTAATATGTAGATGTCCCCTTATGCAATTTTTATGCATAGCAAATTAAAGTGTACATCAATCGTAAACGATTGGTATCTGTAACTTTGCTGTATGACGAACGACGTCCGGGGAAAGTACAAGTGGGCCTTTTTTTTCCGCAGCTGTACATATTTATATTTTTGAAAGTGTTATGGATGGATGTAAAATAAATCTGCAATCATACCACTGTATTTTTCTACAGCAAAAGCGAATAAAACATTTTTAATTGACAGCATTTAAAACCTCTAAGTCGAAATCTCTTTTTCTCAATTTTTTTCCTTCCCCAAGAAATTCGAGATAAACAGGTTTGACTGTATAATAAATACATTTTCTCGCATCATCCAAATTATCTGAATCATCCTCACTCTCTGAACTTATAGTAGAAAACTATTCATTATTGTAGCTTTTATTACAAAAAGAAAAAAAATTAAATAATTGCTTTTGAAATCCCTTAAAATTTCACTTCAAGTCAGCTTAAACTTTCCAAACCTGCCATTTTACACTCATTCTCAAACCATCCATCTAAAAATGAACTAATTCTCATGACATTGTATACAAATTCTATTCAGTGCTGCCATCTATTGTTAAAAGAAACATAGGAGGGTAGATTGAGATGAACACGCTCAGCATGTTTGTAATGGCTCATATGGGGGGAGGGTGTCTTAGCATGTATTAAAAACTAAATGAAAAAAAAGGTTGCTGGTGTTGTATACAGATGTTTCAAAGCCTTAAATCTCCTGCTTTTTAAAGTTGAAAAATCTGAGATTTCTTATGACTATCCTTTCAGTATAAAATGCACACATAATCAATATTTTTTTAAATTGCTGTGTTTGTCCATATAAAATTAGTATCATATTATCTGTATTGTATAATGTAAATTTAGTTTCCGAAATTTGCCAGAGAAATATCAGAAAATATAAAACAATCAAAATACATGAGATAAACTATATTCACAGTATATAAGATGTCTTATAACACAGAAACTTGAAATATCTAATTTTTTTAACAAAATATTCTGTTACTGATTTCATGCAGCTTTTAAATTTCTAGCATGTTTCTAGATAAATAATGAGCATTCATTTATGTCATAGATTTTTCTAGATTAACAACAGATGCATTATTTCAAATTAAATGCTAAGGCTGATCAACTTGAAAGAAACAAGGATTGATCTAGCGAGCCTGGTGAATAAAACTGGAAAATTTTCATTCTTTGAATAAACTCTCAAAAACCTAAGGAAATTAGAAAAATCCTGAGGCCTAAAATAGGATTTAAAAAAAAAAAAAAGCCCGAGACTCAGGCCAAAATCCTGAGACTTGGCATGTCTGTGAATAGAATGAAAGTGAGTGAAATTATGGTGCCAAGTGCATTTGTGTATGTGCAGAAATGAGCATAAATTGGTTAAAATGTGCAGTAGAACTTCTCAAATCCGGAATCATTAGGACCTGACTGATTCTTAGGGCCGTGCTCCCCCTCTCCCCCCCCCCCCCATTGCAAGATGAGTTTATTTTAAGAACTAAAACTGTGAGTACGTTTTGGATAAAGTCACAATTACAGATAACATTAAAAATGACTTTTTTTTTTTTTTTTTTTTTTTTTTTAATTATTATACCTGCCACTTCTAAGTTTCACATGATCTCTCATTACATGCATTTTAAGGGACTGATTTAAAATTGCATATAACTGAAAGGGTCTTATTCTTTAACTCTCTATCTAACTTATGAGAGACAAAACATTCGAAAATATTATTAATAATTTTCTTTCAGTTAAAAAGAGTAATATTACATTTTAAAATATTTAAATATACAATTAGTTTAACTTTTAATTTAAAAAAAGTAGAATGAACATATCATTTCATTTTATACAGGAGAAACTTTAATTGTATGAACTCTTATCAAAATGTCATCAACACTGCAGTTTATTTTTGTGTAGGCCACGTTCGTAATATAATCTCTTCTAACTCATTAAAATATGATATTGTATTTGAAGTTAAGCCATAATTTTACAGATAATATCTCAAATTTTCTAGGGCTCCTAAAGCAGTAGCATAAGATGGGAAGAAAATTCAGTTGCATCATTATCATCTTATTTATCGACATATTCACACGTAACTCATCAACAGTTTCAATGTCTTAGTTTACTTGATATTATATTTTTATCAACATTCCCAACATTTGAGTTCTTGACTGCATGTTTTCGAGGATGAAAGAGAAAAGTACATCTCTGTGACAGGATTTGTGAATTGCACTGTGTACTTTCATGTATAACTGAGAGAGGCAATTCAAAGTGTCACTTTTAAGTGAGAGACCTATATCATTATTTTCCTACTCCTTGTGACGGGACCTTCTTAAATTTGCATATAAAAAAGAGAGGCATGCAACTGAGAGGGCACTATTAAAAAATATGTAATGGCGAAAAGGTTTTTAAGGCAGATAATGGAATATTTTATGAAAAGATCACTTTTCTTCCCCATGTAAATCTGAGTAATGGAGAATTAAAAAATATTACAATTAATCAAACAGAAGTACAGACATAAGTTTTGTTGTTAATATAAACATTTTTAAAGGTTTATTCGGTTAGATTATGCATAAAATAAAAATTAATAAACTGAAAAATTTACAGTGGTTGCTACTTATTACGGTCACATCGAGATGGATTGACATTGACTGGAATAACCGAAATCCAAAATAAACGCTGGGACTAAAGTAAAAATGAGAACAACAACAACAAAAAAAAAATCAATAAATTAAATAAAAATATATGAACTGTATTAGTCATAGTTTAAAGTATACACATATTTATTTAAGTGAACAAGTGAAAAAATATGTATATACATGTATATATATTAATTAAAAAAAAAATTTTTACAACTCGCTGGGGGGGGGGGGGAATCCAAAATTAAAGGCTGTTCTAGAGGCATGGTGTCATATAGCACAAATTGAATTTCCCTTAATGTTGAAAAGATTTTATCATTTACATTGTTCTCCTCAAATGCTCAATGTAAAGTGCCTATAGCTTTCAGAAAATCTACTCTTGTGACATGTCCTACCCCAATCGGGTGCACATCGTCGTCATCATCATCAGGTGACTCATTGGTTCTGAGTATATAATTGATCATTATTTTTATTAAAATTCTGTTAAGTGTATTAATAATTGTTTTGACTGAATTACCGTAACACTTGCCACTTGCAAACAAATATGAGTCATTTTTGAACGAAACGCGTATCCTCTTTCCTTTTACTTCTTATGTGTGTTTTTTACAAAGTTTTTTAATTACTTTATGAGCCATCTTTGACTGGATTTCACTTCACCCGAAAAGCTAATAACGTTAAAATTTTACCTACTGTAATTACCAGCTTATAATGCAATGGATTATCTACTAAAAGATGAAAATTTATCCAGTGTGTATTACGCATTGCTGCGTACTATCTACTGAAAATTTTCCTGGAGCCTTCAGATTTTACAATAAGAAACTTTATTTATAAAAACAAAAGTTCATTTATTTTTTCAAAGTAGATTTATATCCTGAAAAAGACTTAAATCTGTTAATCAATTACATAACACTAGATGGCACTGCAGTTGTTCAGTAGATTTCTTAAAGATGGGGGAAAAACAGGGATCTTTGAGGGTTATACATCATATGCTTCCGGAAACAACTTCTGATTCCTCTGTCCGCTCAAAATGAATTGTGTGTGAAATGGGGAAATTTCGTAAAAAAATTGGCATCACTACTTCATATTGAGGCACGTGAAAAGCATTGTTGATTCACATGAGACTTGCTGCAGAAATGTCGAAAAAATGCATTAGCTATTCAGCTGATTTTAAACTGAAAGTAATGAGTAAAGCTGAAGAAGTTGATAATAAGGAGGCCGGGCGACTATTTCAAGTCGATAAATCCAATGTTTGCCGATAGAGATAATCTAAAGAGAAGTTGAAATATGTAAAAGTTTTCGGTTTAGGCAGCCAAAATGGCCTGAATTAGAAGATGTGTTACATTGCTGGATTATAGAAGTAAAGGGAATCTTCTGTATCTACAGTTAAAATAAAAATTAAGGCTAAATTAATTGCCAAAGAAATGCAGATTAGAGGTTTCGATGGTAGCTTCATGTGGTGCTACCAGTTTATGAAGAGAAAACATATTTCTGTACGGAATTGCACTACTGTTGGACAGAAACTGCCGATTGACTTGGAGACAAAAAAAAAAATGAGGTTTTACTATCCACCAAAAAAGTAATGACTGAAAAGAAATTTACTTCTGCAGAAATATTTAACATGAATGAAGTTCCTGTGTGCTTTGATTCTCCCCAAACAGAACATTTGACACTGTGGGACTTCATCCATTGCAATAAATACTATTGGAAATGAAAAAAAATTGTTCACCGTAGTATTAGTCTGTTCTTCAAGTGGGGAAAAATCGCCTCAACTGGATGCTACCACACATTTTGTTTGGTTTGTTCTTAAAGAAATGTTCACTTTTTTATTTTTGATTAATATAGTAATTTAGCTCAAAGTGCTTACAAATAGAATGCCTAGCTTAAAAATAGTGTATCGATTGTGATTTAAATTAAAAAAATACCATTAAAGTATGCTTGATAAATCTCATTCATAACAATAGATTTTTAGTAGGAAATGTTTTACACTAAGCCAATTCTAATATTAATACTGTGGTTTTACTATACATAGAAAATAATCACCAATTTTGGCCAAAGCATCGCCATATTGGATAATCTACCACTGCAGATTATCTAAAGAAATATTTTTCTTCCACTTGAAAAAAAGAACCTGTGGATTATAAGCTGGAAATTACGGTAATATCCAAAGATTAACTGACTGGATAAAGCGGCATTCACTACCGAGGTAGCCAGCGGAAAACCAGTGCAATTTTTCTATATCATTCTGTTCATACCGATTTTCATCAGAATAAGCAGCTCAGCAGATAAACCACCAACTGAAATAAGCAGCAACCACTGTACTTTTAAATAATATTAAGCAGTCAGTAGTTAATTAATGAGGTGCTTGTATTTGTAGCTTTTTAAAAGTTATCTACAAGGATTAGTTCCTCCAAAAGATGCAAAAGAGTAAGTGTTTTAGAGCTAGACAGTCAGAATTTTGCTCTTGCTTAACAAAATTGCTAATAATTTAAATTCCATTGTATTTCTTAGTAATTTAAGGTTATGAGAAATCCTCTTGTTAAGTCTACACTGGATTATCAAAGCATCTACCATGTTTTTGGTAGTTTGTTTAATAAAAACAGTCCAATTTTGAAGAAAAATGTACGTAAAATCAAAGCCTGATTATGACCAACAGGGGCCCCGGGCATTGATGAATTTGGGGGCCCCCCATCTGTGAAATTTGCTTTATTTTTCATAAAATTTTTATATAAAAAAGAATGTTAGAACAGCATTTGACATTGGGGGGCCCTTTCGAGCCGGGGCCCTGGGCAAAGTCCCGATTTGCCCATGCGATAATAAGGCTCTGCGTAAAATTGTTTGAGGTATGTGATGAAAAAAGTTTTAAATTTTTCATTTGAATTGGAAACTTATTATCATCTGAAGTCTTCCCCATTTGTGAGGGAAAAAGTTTAAACTGTGTTTCATTTGAATCAGGACACAACAGAAGTTAAGAAATATACTATGGAAGTATTGATAAAGTCAATCAACATCTCACTAATTATCCTTATAAAGAAGGAGGGAAACAAATATTACAAGAAAATAATCTTTCCCCTTTTTGAAACACTGTTGTGAATTTTTTTTTTTAAATACTTGGAACATGGAAAAAAGTCTAGCCAAAACAACCTTTAAATAAGAAACACATAAATGGTGCTCTGCGGTACAGCGTTCGAATTTTATTAATTAGGTTCCTGTGAAATTTAACACTTTCGCTACTAAGCTCCCGTAAACGCCCGACAAATGTTTTTGGATGATTTCCCCAATGAAACACATCTCTTTTCTACCTGTGTACATGTATCTCTGTCAAAACAGGGGGTGCGAAGTATCAGTGGGAGTGAAAGAGAAAAGGTATCTTCCTCCCTCAAAATATTTCCAAAGCACCTGTTCATAAATACAGCTGATTACCCAAAGGCTTACATGCAAACAGGGAGAGGGTAACACTAGAAAACACAAGAAAGGGGTTTTTCACTCTTGACACTCAAGAATGGATGTTGCAGAGCAAGGGGGAAAGAGGCCATAAGGCCGGATCTGGGAACGTGCATTTTCAGCCAGGTCGGGCAGATTGAAAGTGAAAGGGTTAAGTAATCAATAATTCATATAATACAGACAGTAAATTGCATGTTTGGCAGTTTACATACACTTTAGATGAAACATTTTTAAAAATAGCGAAATTTTTAGTGTATTAGTAACAGAAATTAATAAGAAAAATATGTATTGGAATAAATCATTAATATTTAAAACATTACTTCAGATCAATACAATAAGATTCATCAACTGTTTCTTCTAATATATCATTTTCATCTGTTGTGTCATCATAGTCGCTTTCTTCAGTTTCTTCTGCTTCTTTAGATTCTCCTCTTTCATGTGCTTTATCATCTATGCCTTGATACTTTTTATTATTCTTGTATTTTATAATTGACTTTTTGTCCAAAGCTGATACATACAGTGATGGATTTTCAAGAGAAATGCAAAATTCAGTACAATCACAGTTTAAATCCAAGGACGAGAAGCTATAAAATGAACGTTAATGAAAAACACTTGTATAATGCAAATTATAAATACAATGAATCTTTTAAAGTAAAACTTGGATTAAAAACATACTTTACATTTGACAATGTACTTGTCACACTTCCACATTCAGTTCCAATTAAAATACGTCTTCATAAACTTTCAGTTCAAATGCTATTTCATCAATAAAATGCATTCTGATTTTTCAGATATTTATAAACACTGGGTAGAAACATATACAAACTTAATACTTAGATGCTATGCACTTTTTTTTAAATGTAATTGTTAGGGTGAGCCTGAAAAATGAAACATTTTTTTTTTTTTAGTTTTTCAAATGCTACAGTGTGTGTAGAGTCTGCTGTTGTTTACTTCCGTGCGTAGAGTGAATTCCTGATATTCAATCTGGCAGGTATTAATCCATGATGAGTTGTGCAAGGAAATGGAGAAGAGCCTTGTGTCTAGACTAAATATTTATTATTTATTTCATCACAAACTTTACATCTATGTATTTGACTTTACTTTGATAACATTATATAGAGAGAGATGAGCAGCAGCCTAAAAACCATGTCTGCTCCCATGCACATCCATGCTGCAAATCAATGATTTTTCTTTTCTTCCATGCCTCCTCAGATGACCCCCAGGATAAGCCCTTTGCTTCATCCCCCCTGTTCTCTGTCTGGAAAACACCACCATGGGCCATTGTAAAGAGGAGGTCGAAAATGAGTGGGTTTCCTACAACCCCCACCCAAGACCAAAATTAGGCTTCTTAATTGCCTAAATTTGTCATCACACAGGAGATCACCATACATAATGAAGACCTACATAGCAAAATTAGGCATAATAAAGAAGGGTAGAATGACTGTCCTTTCAATACTAATCAGATCCAGGGGTTCTGATTTAAAACTAAATATTCAAAGAAAAAATAATACACTAAAATGCACATGTTGTACCAATGAATTAAAACACAAATAAAATTCATTTTCTGGCAAATTGAAAAATAAAGGAAAAAAAAATTGAAACTTTCATTTCAAGCATCAATCCTGCCTTAACTTGGAAATGGCCCCAGCAGCTCTGCGATTTTCTTCCTGTCAATGGGAGAACAAGGATTTAATTTTTATAGGCCAATTAAGCTGACTCCCCTTACAGGCAGCAATATACTTGGTCACATCCATTTTCATTTTGTCCTAACAAAAAGAAAAGTGCTGAAGGGTTTTCTTTAGACCCAAATGTTCCCCACACATATCATGAGCAAGCTGTAAAATTTCTGCCATTCTGCTCAAAAGAACCACCAACTGTTTAACTGTTTAGCCTTTGTTTTACCTTATCTCAGTAGAATAGAAATCCTTCATCAACGTAACAATTGCCTTTCCCCTGCCGAGCACGAAACTCCAAAACTGAGATAAGTCATAACAATCTTGTTGTTCTCTGCAAAAATTGGTTCACTTGTTCCTGCACTGCACTATATTTGTGAGATCCCTATGATTCTTCTCTTTCCCTCCCACTGAGAAGAAATAACTATCTCAACTATCACTGACACTTGACTGAGAACTGTAACTTGAGCCCTTAGTGGGTTTTCCAGCTAGGACATCTTGTGTCTCCCCCTCCCCGACTTTTCACTTTCTGAGATGACATTTATGTCCTACAAAAAATTTACTATGCCTGGAGGAATTATAGCTTCATCTACCAAATCTGGGGCACTTGCACATAAAACTTCCTGGTGAACAATGTTTTTATTAATGTCCCTAACAATGGCTAAGGGTATTTTTACGAGAAGGCATTTATATAACTGGTTGACCAAATATTCCTTTAAAAAAAATTTTAGATGCATCTCTAAACAAATTTCTTGATAAAAAATCTTTGCATAGGACCGTAATCTCAGAACCGTTGTCAATTATTGCATTTCATATCTTGCCATCTATGCTTAACTGCACTCTTTTTAATTCACACATAATGAGAATTTTAGGCCCAATACATTGACTTTTGCGATAATTGCTCTGACACTTGAGTTAGAATCCACCCCCTCCACTTCGCATGCCCTGTAACTTTTGCATACTTTTTATCACAATCTTTTATGAGGTGGTTTTTGGACCCACAGGTATAACCCTCCCTTTTTCTCTCCTTGGAATCCTTTGTTTTCTTTGGATTCATTTTTTTTTTTGTGTTACTTTACCTTGCCTCAAACAATTCATTTTTACCCTCTCCCATTCCTTTTCAGGAAACCAGGATATGATTTTCTTTTTGCCCCAAACACGATATAGCATTTCCTCAGCAAATCTTGGGGTTTAACCAACCTTCCCCTTGTTTCAAGTTAATGTGAGTAGCAGCTTCCGTATCCAAGGTGGCAATTAATCTGTCAGCAATTATTAACTGCATCAGACTTTCCATTTCAGATGCTTTTCTAAGTTTACAATAATAGTCCTACATTGATCTCAACCTTGATAAAAACTGAAAAAAAAAAATTCTGCAGGATTGCGTTTAGCACTCCTGAAATTTTCCAGACAGGTTTGCAGTGAGGGCTGTAATTCCCACAGCACTGCTACTTTAAGTATGACATAGTCATCATACTTCTCCTCTTCTAGACTAGATAGAATATGAGTTTCTTTCTCCCCAGGAGGCATAGCAAAAAATTTGTTTTTTGCCTTTCTTCCACCCTCTCATTTGTGAAAACTTTCTCTAAACTAGTGAAAATTTTCATCCCTCAGGTTAGCTGGGTGGTTTCATGGTTAATAACCAAACTGTTTTATTTACTTCGTCCAAACTTCTCCCCTTTATATTTCTACGGAAGTAGGAGTAGAGTTCCCCCCTCTCCTGGTCCAACCATAATCGTTCAACTGCAATGTGTTCTTAGGACTCTAATTTTAATTTAGCTAATTCTAGATTCCTCCTGGATTCTAGTTCTTTGGCCTCCCTTTCCAATTCTTTGGCTTCCCTCTCCTTTCTCAGTTCAAATATGGAATCAAGCAGACTGTTGATTATCTCCTATTCATGCCCTGTGCTGTTTATAATGAGATCTTTCATTGCTGGAGTGATCTGCTGCCCCCTTTCTTCCGCTAATTCCTGGAGTCTGCCTTCCGGGCCTTTACTAGAAACGCCATTGTAATGTGTTGTGTATTTTATATCATTATAAAAAAATAAATCGCAACATATTATTATGTGTGAATTGGTGACAACACCAGTTGTGTTGTAGTAATCAGAGCATGCTGAGCTGAAGAGAGGTATTCATCATGTATGTTTATGATGTTAAGTTTTAATGAAAATGTTATATTGTCATAGAGTTAGTGTTTACTAAATTTAAAATACAACATGGCATAGTCATAATCAGATCAATAATTGAAGCAGATGATCATGTCGGTTGTATATTGCAGACCACCGGTAGACTTAAGCCTCGATGGAAACCTGGCCAAGAACGGGCAGAAATTTAAACAAAGTTTCATGATTCATATGAAAGCATCAAGCCAAGTGAAGGAAGATTCTGACATTAAAGTTGCCATACTTCTTAATGGAGTTGGTGAGGAAGCCATCGAACTTTAAAATACATTTGATCTGGCAGAAGAGAAAAATAATGATGAGAGTTATAGAAGCTTTTGAAAAATACTTCAGTCTGAAAGCAAGTGTAGTCGTTGAACAATTTGTGTTTAATAATCGTGTTCAGAATGATCATGAAAGTTTTGATGCAATCTACACAGACTTAAAAAAAATTAGTGAAGTCTTGCAATTTTGGAGATCAAACTGACAGTTGAGAGACAGAATTGTGGATAGCAGTCTTCAAGACAGGCTGCTATGTGAAGATGACTTGCATCTAGCTCGAGCTGCAGAAATTTGTAGAGCTGCAAAACTCAACAGAAAATAAGCCCAGACTGTACAAACCAGAAATGCTGAATTCAGTCAGAAAACAACTAGTGCCGTCCTTCCAGAACTGTGCAAGTAAGGGTACATTACAACAGACCAGTGTTTCATCTTTCTAGAACTCTGAGAGTAGGGATATATCACAACATAACAGTGTTTATCTTTGCAAAAAATGTAACCATAAACATAAAAGATTGGAGTATCCAGCCTATGGCAAGAAGTGTTTCAAATGTAAAAATTTTAATTATTTTTCTTCTGTACGTAGAGTACACACTGTACAAGACATAACTTACAGTACAAATACAGAACAGCTTTTTTCTTGTTCTGCATTGTATAATAACTTTTCATTGAATCTGTAAGTGTTCTTCAGGTAGGTTAAATGTCTGACAAATGAATGGACTAAAAATGTACAAATATGTGGTCAAAAAATTAATTTCAAATTAGATACTGGTGCACATATTAGTGTTATATTTTTATATGCGTTTTCACTTCTAAATAATGATGAATTAATGCTGGAAGATACTAACATAATATTGGAAGCATATGGTAGCTTCTCTAAAATTAAACTTACAGGTATGATTAATTTAATGTGTAATGTTGGTAATAAACAGCCTAATGTGAATTTTGTTATCGTTTAATACGAAATCCAGACCTTTTTCCTTGACCTAAATCCAGACCTTGGTTTAGAAGGATGTATTAAATTAAATCTTGTAAAATGTATTGATGATGTATCTGTAAATATTAATGTAACTGAGTTTATCGAAAATAACCGGGAAATATTTACTGGTGTTGGGAAATTTGAAGGGAAATATACTATTAAAATAGAAGAAAATTCTGTTCCCATTGCTCGCTCTCCTACGTGCATTCCAGTTAGCTTACGCTCTAAATTACAAGAAAAGTTAAAACAGTTAGGAAATCAAGGAATTACTGCCAAAGTTGATAGTCCACAGGTTGGGTGAGTAATTTAGTTATAGTTGAGAAATCTGATGGTTCAATCAGGCTCTGCCTGTATCCTCAAGACCTAAATAGAGCAATTAGGAGAGATCATGCTTTTCTGAACTAAAAAAACAAAAAGCCAAACTTAAGCACATTTTATGTAGTATCCATGTGCAAATTTGGAGATGATCTTCTCTTTTCTCAGCTGTAGACTGCTGTTTATAAGAGAAGTTTAATTATAAGCACTGTGCAGTATCATTATATAAATATGTGCGTTCAGTATATGCAGTTTCTCTCATGGTAATCCCACAAATAATGTAATTTTACACTCTTTCCCCAAGGAGTTTCTCTGATATTTTTAATTTGCTCTGGAAATCCGATACTTAACAAACTCCGATTATTCTGGTCTTCAAAATTTATTTATAGAAGCAGGGAGAATTTTTCAATCTTTATATCCTTTTTGTAATTGACATTCTTTTACTGAGCATTCCTTTATTGAAGTCTCCAATATCTAATGATTAAAAATTAATTCTTATTTTACATATTTATTTTTTAATTGAATTTAGTCATTTAAATTCACTTATGATTTTCTCATAAGTGACTGACTGCTCTGATGATTGAAGTTTCAATTCATTTTTAAAGTTAAGTCTACTTAAAATATGTACATAAATGTGTTTCTGGAACATTTATTTATGAAAATTATAACATGGCTGCTTGTGCAGACAGCCATGATGTAGTATGGTATTTTACTAGTTAAAATAATTATTTTAGTTACTACTACAGTATTGTGTATGATTATCATTCCATACATAAAGTACTTTGACTAATCTTTTTTGTGTGTGTGTCGCATGCCAAAATCAAGAGTAAAAAAGAGAAAATTTCCTAAAATTTGGAAGCTAATGTTTAAAGTGATTTTTTTAAATGAATTACATCCCCCCCCCTTTTGCGGCCATATAAATTTTTGCACTGTGAAAGAATGCTTGTATATTTTAGAAGCTAAAAAATAAAAATAGATCTGTTTAATTGTTTAACTTGTAGTTAAAAAAAAATTATTTTTGGTTAAAGAAATTTAATACATAAAATTAAAAATTCTGTTCTATACCTGTATAAAACTAAAAAAGAAATAATTATAATTTCTTTATAAATGTTTAAAAGGGATTTACTTTTTATTCATCAATCTCTAAAAGTAATTTAACTTAAAATAAAACTAAAATGACTTAATTAATATTAAATGATTAAAACGGAAAAAAAGGCATTAAACCTATGTTTGAAAAAAAGAACTCATCTATCATAAGTATCTTATTAAAATAGATATCTTATTCTTATATAAATAAGAAAGGTATGCATTTGTTAGTGAAAATAATCTACAATTATAGGTATATTAATAAATGTGTCTGTAGCATAAGTGAGTTGAGTGAGCATCAAAAACGTTACAATAGACTTGCTCTATTAGTACTCGAGAACATGTATCTAAGTGTCTTGAACTAATGGAGCAAGTCTATCGTAACGTTTTTGATGCTCACTCAATCAAACAACACATTAGAAATAAAAAGTATAATCAGAAAGCAAAGTTAAGAAAATTCAATGTTGGAGATACAGTATATATAAAGAGTAGATCCTCGTTCAAGTCTGCCTTTTATGGACTCTTTACAGTTGTCAGACTTAATACCCCTGTGACTGTGGCCATACAGAGAGACAATAACCCATTACCCACTGAGTCTATCATACACATTGATAGATTACACAAAGTTCCAAAGAGGCGAGAACATTTAATTGAAAGAAATCAATCATCCCGACAACCAAGTACTCAGTACATATGAGGTAAAAACAGTCATTACATGAGGCGACACAATCAAAGATCTTAATCAACCACCTGTAGCAGTGCAGAATAATGATGGTTGTCAACGCAACATGCACTCATCTGATGAAGTCGACGAGGGTGTATTGTCGGGCCCACAATACTTTGGGCCAGCTGAAATTCCTGACTCCATGCAGGAGAGTAGTTCCCGAACTGTACCTGTTTCAACAAGTGAGCTGGACGCCCCATCTACTGAGGTCCCAGTGATGTCGATAGCATCCTCTGATGATGAGACGCCGAATACCAGATGTTGTGCGCTTCCTGACTCCTCTGATGTGAATAGTCAAGAAATCCTGCTGGATGAAGCATCGGACTCTGCAAATAGTGGTGAGGGTGTTGTCAATCCAACACCTGTGCTGCAAAATTCATGTGCCGAGGGTGAAAACCCTGAGGTTCCCATGCCACTCCTCTCATCTCCTGAACTGTCTGTGATTGATGAGACCCATAGTGAACCACCTGTTCTTAGCCCGCAGGCTATGCCTCATGCAAGCTCTACCTCTGGGAAATCACAAAATGTGGACAATATTGACTCTCCAAACCAGGTCCCACTGCCTGATATCTTGTCATCAGTTGCTTGTAACCAGTCTCCTGTAACGCAGAACAGCCGATCCTCCGATGATATGACGGCTTTCCCCTGCAGCGCCTCTCTAACCCTATCACGTACCGACACTGCTAGGCGGCGTTGGCGTGCTCTAGGAATGGGGGTTGCTGGAAAGGGATATATAAGCTCTCACAAGTATTTCAGCACACACTCATGACTTCGCATTTCACTACTGCCGGTTTCTTTTTGACGCTTCGGCATTGCTCCCCGCTTTCACATGGGTCCTGGAGTCCTCCGTTGATTAGATTTTCCACATTTTATTTTTGGCCGTTAACAATCCAACTGGATCCGGCCACGGTTTCACTAAAATGAATTAGGTATTACCGTTTGAGCATTACTGTAGTAAACTAGGATAATATATAATTGTTTTTCGGAGATGGAGATCTCTAGTATTAAGTAGATAAAATAACTTGTAATTGCTCATTGTGTAAAAATAAAGTTGTGGGTTTCAATGTAAGTCCGAGTCACGTGTCCTCTTATTGCTTCTGAGAGTGAGTTCCTGATAGTTTCCAGCACAGGAGTGTTCCACCCATATGGGTAAGTCTTTTTGTACTTTGAAACCTTTTTTGTGCAGGTCACCTCCCGCTGTTTAAATCTCATAAAATTTTGTCTGTTTTATTCTGTTCTGCATGAATGTATTCCCAAAGTCAATGCACTTTTAGTGCACAACGCAGTGAATTTCCACTTTGCGTATCCGGGCTGTACGTGACAATTTCATTTGCCGAATTTCATGTTACAATGTCATGGTTAAAATTTATTTGTTTTTGCCAGTAGTGTACACATAAAAAGAATATTTTAAGTCTTTACATTTTAAGTAACTTTTTTTTTTTTTAATATATATATGTGTAAAGATATTTAGTTTTTGTAAATTATAAGTAAGTTATTAAAAAATATTTTAATGATGTGTGAAACATGTTTGCAATTTATTGTTCTGATGTCATTATATTAAAAAAAAAAAAGAAAAACACATTTAAAAACTAAATACATGTTTAGTACCGTATATCCGGCAAAATCAACATCCGTTACATCCCTAATTAAATCTCAACTATTTACCTGGCAAATACATGTATGTAGCTGACTTATTGCCCAGATTATTTACTGTATTATAAACCCTTAGAAGATGATTTGGAGAAGACAGAGATGGTTCATAGTTTAACCAAACAATTTCAAATTAGTGAATTTAGGAGGGAAACACTTGCTGATGTTGGTCTTTCACATGTTTTGAGATTTTGGGATAAAGAGTGGCCTTGTAATAGTAGAAATATTCCATCTGCAGTTCAGAAATACTTTAAATATAGGGACAATATTAATGTAGAAGAGGAACTGGTAAATGGCAGTCATAGTACCATTAAGTTTAAGAGAAGAAATGTTAAAGTTGCTTCATGAAGCTCATTGTTTGATGGAGAAGACAAAAGCGAGGGCTAGGCAGGTTTTATTTTGGCCAGGGATAACACAGGATATTGAAAATATGGTCTCTAAATGTGAAGTCTGTGAGAAATACAGATCCAGCAATATTAAAGAACCTTTGATTCAGCATGAGCTTCAAAATTACCATATGAAAAAAATTGGGATCGATATCTGTGAGTATTGGGGTTCTAGTTATCTAATTATTGGTTGTTAGTTATCAAATTGGTTAGACATTATAAAGCTATCTAACAAAACATCAGATAAAATAATATCAAAACTAAAAGCTGTTTTTCCCAATCATGGCATACCTAAAGTAACGGTCTGTGATAACATATCATTTGCTAGTATTAAAATGGACAAATTTTCTAGAGAGTGGGCAATTGAAATCATACACAGTAGTCCCAGATATCCAAGAGCAAATGGATTTGCCAAGAAAATAGTAGGAATTGCAAATGGTATTCTCTGTAAAGCTGGCACTGAAATGAATAAAATTAATGAAGCATTACTGGAACATAGAAACACACCTATTAGTGGAATGAATGTCTCTCCTGCTCAGGTACTTATGAGCAGATATATTCGCACCAAACTTCTTGTAACTGTATCTGTATTACAACCAAAAATAATAAAAAAATTTAAGGAAAAGATAAAATGGGATAGGAGTAAATTTTATTGTGATAAGCAGGTGAGAGAAAGGGTAGATTTTACTGAAGGGGAAAGTGTTTTGTTAAGAGTAAATAATTATTGGGAACCCGTCAAAATCTTAAAAAAATGTAAGACTCCAAGATCCAATTTGGTAAAAGCACCAAGAGGTAGTATATTACAGCAAAATTCCTTCCATTTAAGGAAGCAGAAAAATTTACTTAATGACAATTAAAATGATATTGATAGTTCAGAGACAACAAATGTTCAAGGGAGAATGATGTAGAGTTGAACAGGAAAAGCCAAAATACAGTTAATCAAAGTGAATATGTAACAAGAAGGAGCCATCTTTTAAGAAGATCTGCTCGATTTAGACATTTTGTCTTGTGAGGAAAAGGGGGGAGATATAATGTGTTGTTTATTTTTTTTTATAATATTATAATAAAATGAATGGCAACATATTATTATGTGTGAATTGGTGGCAATGCAAGTTGTTTTGTATTAATCAGAGCATACTGAGCTGAAGGGAGGTATTCATGATGTTGTTAAATTTTAATAAAAATGTTATGTTGTCATAAAGTTGTTTATTAAATCTAAAATGCAACAGCCATCCTTGATACTACTATTCTAATTGACCTTGCATATTAAATGTAATATTTTCAAATTTTTATTGATCATTATCACTTGAAATAGCAGTAATAGACAAAAGAAACTACATTTTTATTGCTTGGAAAGTGGTAAAAAGCATAATTGAGTTATAATCACAATATTACAACTGATGTTCCAAATTTTTTATGTGTAGAAAATCGTAAACATGACTCAGGAAGATAGGTTTGACCTAAAGAAGCTTTCAGCTTAGTGCAGGACCCATTTAAGACATGTTTTATGTTCAATATTTCATTGGCAGGGGGAGACACTCCTCCTTTGGCATCATCTCTTGAGATTTTGGTATTATCTTGAACATTAACATTCTTTGAAAAAAAAAAATTGAAACTGCAATTAAAAATTTTCAATCTATTTGGGGGCCCCCTACCAGTCTGGGCCCGGGCAGACCGCCCCCTTGTTCGACACTGCATATAATGCACTTTTGAATAAACAAAGTTTAAAATTTCTGAGGTCACAAATTGTCAACAACTTAGCTCTAACAATAACATTCTACAGAAAAACAATATGTAAGACTTTTTTTATATACAGTTGAGAGCCAAAAATCTGCCGACCTAAAATCTAAATGATGTAAATAATGAAATTCGCAGTCATTCGCCAGTGGTGATATTGTTGAAAAGTGTCTTGAATCCAGATAAATATGATTCTGATGATGAAAACTTGGGTAATAACAATAATAATAAAATCAATTTGATAAAAGTTTAATGTTAGGAGAAGAATACCTTAAATTTTTAGAACTGCAAAATTCTGTAAAAAAATAAGAATTAATGATAATTTACAATTTGCAAAAATAAATAAATAAAAGAAAGAAAGAAAAAGAAAAGAAAGAAACTGAAAGTAGAAAAAAAATAATATTTACAAATTCTTAATGATTCTGTGGTTATCAACTGCAGTCGACAAACACCTGGCTATGATTATTAAATTTAATTTTAAAACTTACAAACTACAGTAAAATATATGTAATACATACTTGTTTTTTCCAATATCCAGAACCGTAGCTGAAATAAGATGAAATGACTCTTGAAAATTACCTAAAATTTCTATACGTAAAGGGTCATTTTCATAATTATTTACAGTTCTGTTTTCTCTATCTATTGTGATTTTTGTTGATGCATATGTGCCACAAATAGGAGCATACAATTCCATCGCTATTTTTGTTGCATGACAAGTTTCTAAATCATTGATTTGTTGCTCTTCAAGACTTGAACTTTTAAATGCATATTTCATCTCAAATAAATCTAAAAATAAAGCAAATGCATTAACAATTTATTTCAACAAAATATGAAATACACCAAAATCAAAATTTTATTTATAAGAAAATTCTTTCTTAAAAAAATTAATCTGCACATAATATCATACAGATAATATGTTAAAAGTCTAAAAATTTAAGATTCTGATAATAGGTCACAGTCGCAGATTATCTGCCACAGTTCTTTCTGGCGAAAATTCTTTTTGAGGAAATAATTTATCCTGCACCAGCAGAATACTTTGTTTGCTAATCATAATTACTAGTTATTTATTTTTTATTGTGCATTATATTGCAAGAATTTGATTAAAGATATGTAAGTACGTAAGAGGTTTTAATAAAAGCATAATGTAATTTACAAATTTAGCTACAGAAATAGGTCTAAAGCATAGATTTTAATTTTAAATTGTGAAGACTGAACACTGGCTTTTATCATCACCTTGGAATTTTAATCAGAGTTATTTTTCGCTGTGTAATCACTGTGTAACCCTGACCCACAGGTGAAAGAGGAATTTTAAGATAGTGGACTATCTGTAGCAATATATTCTGTTGCTGACAGAAATTTAGATGTAAATTATAGACAGGAAATTACAGAAGTTATTACGTATAAACAATAGCCTCTTCTTGATGTGTGCCAACTTAAGCACCTGTGAAACCTACTCTATTTTTTTAAAATGAAACAGAATTTCACTAGCATATAGTACATATGATAGAAAGGGGAATAATTTAATAAATAATGCTGCACAAGCAAATTAGGTGACATGCTTTCAAAAATGGACTTTTTTTGGTTTGATGAATCCGGATGAAACACACTACACTGCAATAGGAGTACTTTTAGAAGACTTCCTAAAACTCTAGAACAGAGAAGCACAACCTTTCAGTCAGCGGGAAATAAAATCGAAAAGGTATCTTATCCGGAGCCAAAGTAGTGATGCAGTCATAAACACATAACCGTAAAACCCTGATTATAAACCCCCGCACTGTCCACTCCTCCACCTCCGATGATGACGTCACAGCTGCCGTTCATGGTCACGTCCCAATTCGTAGCAATGTCCGTCACCGGAAACACATTTTGTCCTCTTCCCAAACAAAAGTGGGTGGGGGGGCTTATAATTGGGATTTTACGGTATACTTTTCTTTTCCGTGTAGGGGTCACATGATTTAAGTAAAAAGGACAATCGACCACTTTGATAGAAACATGAACAATTCTGAATATAGACTTGCAAACATCTGAAATTCAAAGGTGCGTTAACGGTGTATCAAAAAAAAAAAAAAAAAAAAAAAAAAAAAGCAATTTTGGAATATAAATACAAAAAACAAATATATATATATCAGGGGTTGATACAGAAATTTTTTCCAGGGTTCCATTTTTGCAATTTTAATGCTTAATTTTGTAAATTTCAACACTTATTTTTGTAACTTTTCATACCAATTTTTAATAAAAGTCACTTTTTTGTTAAAATAATTGATAAAACAGATTAAAATGTAGGGTAAAATGTCAATGAAGTGCCATTTCAATCGAATGTAATTTTGTGAAGGGGCCGCAAAATTAACCCAATTTTTGTCTGCATTGACCCCCGTATATATTGTTCAGGGTTGCCAGATTTGCTACTGCCCATATTCCCCACCGGGGGTGGGGTTTTTGGGTAAAATGGTTTTTCTTAAGATAAAACTGATTTGCATCATTTAAAGAAAAAAATTTTAACCTTTTCGCTCTGGCTCACACTTGAGAATTTTTGTCCCAGAAAGCGGCAGAATCTGCAAGATTTCATTCCTCTACTTCTCAGCTGAAGAGCATATCTTGTCTTTTGTTTGGTAGGTGGGGGCAAATATCATTGACCATACTAGTCCCCAAACAAAATGCAAATCTGTATGCTCAATCCCGATCAACTACCACTTTCTCCCCAGTCAATTATCTAGTAATACGCCTGATTCTCCCACACTATAAGAAATTCCTTATCCATCTTCCATGTAGGGTGAACAGATTTCCCATCAAAAGAGGGGAAAGAAGTCATGGGTAAGGCACTTGTACCAGTGCTGTTTTTCAGTCACATTTATTTTTTGGGACAACTGTTGTACTGCTAAAGGTTAAAGTTCTATTTCAATCCAAGATTATTTTTATCACTAATAAAACTATAAATCCTAATTCCATTTTATTGCTTTTATGAAAAATAAAAATTGTTGTCAGGGTGTCTACCAATCAGGAAAATCAGAAGAGTCTGGAAAAAGCCATGAAAATGGGAAATAGGACAGGAAAGTCTAGAAAAAGCCTGGAAAATGCAAAATGGGTCAGAAAATTCATCAAAACCTTAAATTTTCCTCTGTTAAAAAAAAAAAAAAAAAAAAAAAAAAGCTTTCACCCCCCCCCCCTCCTCTTACTGTAAGTTTCCAAAAAAAAAAAAGTGCTGATAAAGGTTATTTATGTTTATCAAGAATGAATGGGTGATAATGTAGGACATGCAATGCTTGTAGTTTTTCTACATTTTGCAGTGAGGGGTTTCTTGTGACAGGAAGTTCAAAAGCTACCTTGTCTATGACCAGCAACAGAATTTCTTTCTGAATTGAAAGTGTAGTACACCAAAAGATAAATATTTAAGTTCAAAATTTAGAACATAAATTAGACACAGATGCCAGATACAGGGGTTGGACAAAATATGGAGACACCTAAAAAAAGCAACGTTTCTTTGACTAATATGATGTAGGAAACCCGTTGGCATTCAAATCAGCTTGCAGTCTTCTCAGAATGGATAAATACAGTTCTGTATACTTGCCAAGGGAATTTGGTGCCATTCTTCCTGCAAAACAGTGGCAAGTTCAGATAACGATGTTGGTGGTGGATAGCGACAACATACTTTCCTCTCCATTGTAGACCACAAAGGCTCAATAATATTGAGGTCTGGTGACTGTGGTGGCCAGGGGAGATGTGACAATTCATCCTCATGCTCAGAAAAACAGTTCTGGACAATGTGAGCTGTGTAAACAGGGGCTTTGTCGTTTTGGAAGACACCATCACCATTAGAAAACAAAGTTTATACCATGGGATGGACTTGATCGGCCAAAATGTTCACATAAGTCTTGGCAGTAATGTGGCCTGTCAGAGTTATCATGGGGCCCACAGAGAACCATGATATGGCTGCAAAAACAATCACAGAACCCCCGCCATGTTTCACTCTTGGCAACAAGCAATGTGTATTATAGGCTTGGGATGGCATTCTCCAGACATAAACTCGGCCAGAAGTGGGAAACAATGTGAAAGCAGACTCATCCGACTATATTACTTTCTTCCACTGCTCTATAGTCCAGGCTTTATGACTTTTACCACTGACTTAACACCACTTTTTCCTATTACGAGCATTATCATCACTGATAAATGGTTTTTGTACTGCAGCTCGGCCAATACCCTGCTTATGGAGCTTTCTCAGTGCTCACAACTGTTTTTAATATCTCTAGAGAAAAAAGGGACCGAATTCTAGAAAAAGAGACTGAAAAGAGAGAATCATCCTGTAGAAATAATATTTGTTAGAAATTTCACTGTTTACTTTTTTTTACAAGTTTTTCACTAAACAATGGTGCTAACTTATTTACAAAGTCCACTTTGATCTAGCTTATAGGTGCACAATCTGTGGCCTGCCGACAGCTCTTAAAACTTTTACTGTTTGCAGTTTGACGGATCAGTTATCATTCTTGAGAATAAAAAGAAAAATCTTTTTTCAATTATTCTTTCTTTTCCTTCCAAGCAGGAAGATAACATTTTGAAGAAGGCCTGTATAGTGTGGAAACAAATGGGTATGTTCACACGCATTTGTAAGCTGAGAGGAAAAAACTGTTTTTATTTAAAACACAGCATGAATGTTTCACAAATGGATTAGCAGATCCAGATTAGGACATAGGGGCATGTGCCCTACAGATAAATCCTTTTTAGACTAAAAAAGGTTTATTCATTTTTAAATAATGCATTATTAATAAAAAGAAATTTTAAAAGACATTGAAGCCCTTCCCCTCAATTTTTTTTTCTTTTTTGGATCCGACCGTCTGTGAATACAGCATAGTAATTGAGTCAGGCTTTGAACAAAATATTTTAAAAACTGTTAGTAAATTTTTCTCTCAGCTGTCATACTAATGCACTCACTGCCAAAAGTTAAGTACATAGTAGCAAAATGAGAAAAAATAAGTACAGCTTTGATTGACAGGAAATATGAGAAGTAGTTAGTATCTTTATGCATGAAACAAAGTGAAGAATTACAAAGATTAAAACAATATTGAATTTTCATAAACAATAAGATGAAGCTATATCGGATTCATCAACAAAATTATGTTTAAATTAAACAAACTAACCAGACATTATTAGGGTATATGACCACCTCTCAACCTCATACAAAACTTACAGTATGTGACCATGCTTTCCATGAGGTGGTCCACCCAACCCAGAGTCTATTAATCCCTATTATTCCTGCATAACAAATATTAGCAACTCTGTGAGAGCAGGGATTGATGCAGACAAAATTTGGATTTGTTTTGTGGCTCCTTCACAAAATTACATTTGATTAAATTAGCCCCTCACAAAAATATTAGGTTGTAACGAAAGTTTCCCGCCACCGCAAACATCGTCTGCGCACAGTTCGTGTTGGCATATTTGCTCATATTTTGTCAAACGATTTTCGGCATTTGAAAGAAAGAGGCTTACTTTATAACACTGTGTTGTGAAATCTGTAAAAAATATAGTTATGATTAAGTTCAAGATGTCTCAAATGGAACTATCACTCTAGAGGATTAGAACCATCATTTACTTCCAGTTGTGTTGCAAAAAGTCAGCTACAGAATATCAACGAATTATGAGTACAGCTTTAAGTACTATTGTTGTATCATGTGACACGGTGCAGGTATGGTACCGAAAGTTCAAAAACAGTTATCTAAGGAGTTAGTAGTTTTTCAGGCAGATATGGCGGAAAACTTTCGTTACAACCTGATACAATCGATTAAAGCGACTCCTTAAAAAAAAAAAAAAAAAAAAAAAAACAGTGGCTTAAAATGACCCCTTAACAAAATACAGTTGAATAAAACATATGGCAATTTACAATTTAATTTGTTTTGTAAATTATATTAACAAAAAAGTGACTTTTACAGAAATTGTTTTGAAATGCACAAAAATAGATATTGAAATTCACAAAAATAAACTGTTTTTACAAAAATGAGACCCCAAAAAAAGATCCTGTGTCAATCCCCGGAGAGTTACTTGGGGGTGGAAAATCTGCAGACACAGCATCGTAGAAGTCATCTCAAATATTTTCAATGGGATTAGGGTCAGGGGAGTATGCTTGACAATCCATACAAGGAATACCCTCATTCTTGCTTGTCACAGACAATGGCAGTTTTATGAGGACATGCATTATCGTCCATTAAAACAAATGAAAATTCATCTGTTTCAATGTTGAGTCGCACAGTAAGTTCTAGCACTTTATCCTGATACTAGGCAGACTTCAGAAAACCCTGTTTATAAATCTGCAAGTTGATGCAATATTCCGACAAAATCCTAGCCTAAACCATTATGCTTCCACCACAGAATGTATCATGATGAATGATATTCTGGAGCTGATTGTGGGTGCCTTATTCCCTTCAGACTCTTACAAGGTTGTCATCTGACTCCAGGAAAAAATCTCAACTCGGCCATGAACATAACTTTGGTACAATCTGAAACAATTCAATTCACATGTTGCACTTTAATCCTACCCCACTGGATTGGACGGATGGAAGAATACAAATTCATACTATCAGGGCATACACTGGTCTCATGTGCAGCCTTCATTGTACAGTAGAACAAATATCATCTTACCAATGGACACTGCAACCATATATATTAGACTAGAGGAGATCACTCTTCAATTCTGCTTGGTTACAACAGCAGTATATCAATCTTCCGAAGAGTTTGTGCTCTTAGTTCCATAGTTAGCTAGTTGTTTCCATAATCTAGAAATGCTAGAATGATGAACGCCGAAAAAAAGAGCAACATTTTTTGTCCATTTATCTGCTTCAAGGCGTCCCACTAACATCAACTTTCACTGTCATTTGTCTTTTGGAAGCCATAAAAACAAATTGATTTCAAAACTAATCATATGGAAGTTTTAGAAAATTTTCATCAGCATTTAGATGCAACTCATAAAGCTGGTTCTTTACAAGACTGCTTTTTTTTTTTTTTTTTTTTTTTTTGCCTATTTATTGACACTAAACCACCAATGGCTGTTAAAAATCTACCTCTGTAGCAAATTGAAGCCTCTCAAATTAAGATTGGCTTCCAAAAATTATCATTGTTCTCTTTGTGCTTAGTTTTTGGCAGCGAGTGTACTTGTATTGATAAAAGAAAAATAGCCCAAAAAGTTTAGTTTTAATATTTTATGTATATTAAGGGGTTAGGGGTAGTCAGAGGCGTGAAAAAATGCCATTTTTTATTAATTTTTTTTTTAATAGTAATTAAGTTTATTTCACACAAGTAAAAACATAGTATCATTTCATCATACTTTAACATTACTTCACTTAAATTAAAAAAAAAAAATTATTATTTTACAAGTTATGGCGGTCTAAGTTGAACAGGTTTTAATAATGGGTCCTTGCGGTGACCATTACAGCTCCTTGGAGATTCATCTAAAATCAATGAAACAAAAAAGATTATTTTTATGGATAGATAATCTTGTGCCTGATCGAAGCTTTTTTTTTTTTTTTTTCAAAATTAACAAAATGGCGGTCTCTGGAAATTTTTTTGCAGATTTTCGGGGAAAAACCAACAATTAATTGTTTATAAAAAATCGAAGTTTAAAAAAAAAAAAAAATCCTTCGATCAGGCACTAGCTTTTTATGTTTTCTAAAAGCTGTATAAGTTTCATTCAAATCTATCGAGCGGTTTTTGAGTTACAGTGGTCACCAATTCAAAAAACATAGTTTTGAGAAAAACGCATTTAAAGTTTTACAGTCGATTGATGTACAGTAATACGAATAATTTCAATACTAACACTGAGTCATCTATTCCTGGACCATATAAGAGTTCTTCAGCCGTTGTAGAACTTTCTAAAACATGAATTTGTTGTTGTCTACGTCGCATTCTACCTTCGCGAGTGTTGTCGTTAGCGCGCTGATCAGCTACTTTTACACGTGCACTATCGGTTTTTTCAGTATACCGATGCGAATTAGGCCCACAACTAAGTCCCAGTGTGTTCATTATTACTAATAATGACTTTGTCCCTTCATTAAATATACTCATAGCTACGTATGCAGCAATTTGAACAATGGTAAAACTAGTATTGATAGTTTTTGGGCATATTTTCCAGACTAGTTGGTTGAAGCTCTCATTATTATTTTGATTAAATCCACCTACACATCTTGGAAGTAAATTTTCATTACTAAGATCTTCATAAATAGGCTTGATTGCTTTTAAAACTTCAGGAGGTAAGGGAGAATTATGCCGCTAGCTAATTGTTCTCGGAAATATTAGACCGCTCGAGAGCCTTTTATTCTTCGCTAAATAACTCGAAAGATATTTGTCGGATTCACTTCAAACTTTCAGAGAATATTTTTAAGATACTATACTTTAAGAAAATGCAAAAAAAAAAAAATCAATTTTTTGAAAATTCTGACTACCCCTAACCCCTTAAGAGCAAAATGCATATTTTGAAAACCTTTATATCACCATTCGAAAACCACTGTGATAATTAGTGCAATTTTAAATTAAAACATTGTTCAGGAAGTTTTTTTAAATTCACATTACTTTTGAATTAGCCTATGTTTATCTCTTGCATGGTTGAGAAATTTCAATTTTCTTTGCTTTAAAATAAGAATTATTGCTGCTGTTAGGGAAGGGTAATAATTTTTTTTTTTTCAAGTTTCTATTCTAAATTTCTTTTTAATTCAATATTTGGCTTTCCTTAAAAAAATTCTAGTTTCAAAACAAGCATCTGTTTAATTAAACATTGCCAAAACAGGTTTATACTGAAGCGGTTTTGCTTTCTAACTAGATGGTGGTTAACCCTCAGTAGTTAACTCAATTCTGTGTGTTCCCTTTCTTATAAAGTTTGCGCACCCTAGTTGCAACATAGTGCTGTTTTTTAGCTGGATAGAAAATTTAAAGAATGGAAACATCCTTATAATTTTTTTATTGAGACATTCAGAATTGTATAATGAGAAACAAATACTATTTATAACTAAACACTAAACAGTCCCATGATTTACAGTTATTACAAAAAAATGCTGCAGTATTTTCAGTTGTGGGATTACAGCCAATCATCTACATGTGAGATCTAGGCCGATAGGTAGGATGCCCTCCATGGTGGTCTTTCTAAGGGGTCCTAACTCGTATTTACACTAAGTTTCGGAGGAAAGCTACAAACAATTAGGTTGCAGACACGCCCTTGTTTTGAACCAGGCCCCTTCCTTCTCAAAGTTTAGAGCGCTCTGTGCTCGGCTGCTGGTCGGGATGATATATTTTCAGAAAACATTCAAAATGAAAATAGAGTTCCTTTTTCATGAAAGAGTATCTGAAGAACCTTGGTTTTGCGGAAGAAATCTCTAGCCTATCGTAAAGTATCTGAATATTTTAAAATAAAAAATTAGTTAATATTTTTGAAGTAGCCATATATTGTATTTAGATTGTTTTCTCAGATATTTTATTTTTTACTGAGCTAGCTAGCATCTTTTGTTTAATCATAAAATGACATAATATAGCAAATGAAGAAAATTATAAATAAATTTTTGAGTAAAGAAAAAAAAACAAGATTAAATATGAGTTTATGCTCATTTTTGATGGATGATTTAAAGCAAATCCAATTCTGTACTGTTTTTGGCTTCGCAGGATTGAGATTTAGTGATCCCGTGGAATCCTGCAGCTCATTAAACTAAGAATTTATTTTAAAACTCCAAAAAAAAAAAAAGAAAGGCATAACAATTAAGAAATTTTTAAGCACTATGGAGTTTAACCTTAATAATTATGGCTAATCTTAATTGATAACTGAGAATAACTTACAAAAGTATGAAAATAATGGCCTTAATGGGTTCATAATATATTTACAGTTATTTTTTAGTTGTGAAAAAAGGATGTAAAAAAGACAACAAGTCTATGAATTGTCTCTTAGTCTTGATCTGATATTAGTAGAGAATTAAAAAGTATTTGACAGAAAAATTCTTTCCGATTCTACCATTATCTGTTGAATCTGAAGAATTCCGTTAGCCATACAAAAATGCATTGAACCTGAACGAGTCAATGCATTTTTGTATGGCTAACTGAAGTTCACTTTTAAACAGATCCCTGATTCTTGTTTTTAATTTTCAATCTCCTCATTTTTTATTTCGATATCGCCACCCATGTTTTGATTACCCTTCTCTAGTACGTTAACAATTGGGGAATTTAATCCTTTAGCATTTTCTGCTTTGTGGCACTTTGGGATTCAGATTTATTGATACAGATGTAATGCTAGATCCCATATGGGATCATTCCTTAACAAACTTCAGATGTGTATTTTCTTCAAGTTAAGAATTAATACAACAATGGATTACAGAGAGAAATAAGAAAAAGAAAGAGGTTTAATTTTATGTAAGGACAATCATTTATAGAGATATACAACTTACATACACATTAACATCTTGCAGTTATTTCTTAGTTGTTGAAAAATGAGCGTAATAAAGACAAGTTTAATGAATCGTTTCTTAGTCTTGATTTTATTTTAGTAAAATGATTAAAAAAGCATGAGCTAAAAAAATTGAAACCTTTTATGATTGATTCATGATTGACAAGGCCGTACCTAGGGGTCCCCCCTCCCAACGCCTCCAAAACAAAACCAACTTTCACATATCCCATTCCTTACTGTCGCAGAATTGCCAAAAAACTCGATTATCTTGCCCACAAAAAGAATAATAGAATCCCTATCAAACCAAATAGTAACATTTTTAAAAGAATCTGCTCCGACAAAGAAAAAATAAACCTATTAGAAACCGCAGGTGTATATAAAATCAATTTTATTTTTAAAGACTCTAAACTCTCCAGCCCCTACATAGGGGTAACAAAAAGAAAAATTAAAGACAGAATCAAAGAACACATTAACGATATTGAATTCAATAGACATAGTACTGCCCTATCTCGCTTAGCTTTAAAGGAAAACTTAGAAATTGATTTCAGTAACGTTAAAAAAATAATCAATTACAATAATCATAACTACAGTTTAAAAAGTGAAGCAATAGAAATATTAATGCAAGAGGGCACCGTCATCGACATGACGTATGAGCAGATAGATGGAGCTTGGCATAACGTGCTGGAGCGAAGAAGATCCTCACCAGTTCTGAAGATGGCTGCGGATTGTGCAGCCGAAAGCGCTTAATGACAAAACACTTGGCGTGTTGTGCTTTTAATGTTTTTTACAATTTTGAAGGCTTTTTAACTAAATATTGGAATACTTCTGTGCAAGACTATAACTTATTTATTAAGTCTTTTTGTGAAAAATTTGGCTTTTTTCACTGTTTGGTTTCCCCAACCCAAAAATTTTTTCTGGATACGGCCCTGATGATTGAGAAAATAAAATAATAAAAAAAATTTGTAAATTAACACCATAAAGGTTACTTGAACAGCCATACAGCTGTTTCAATTAAAAACTTTTTGTTCTTCATCAGTGACATTCACCTGAAGCCAGGAACAGGGAACTTTCTTTTCAGTTCTCAGTTCCAGGCTTCAGGTGAATGTCACTGATGAAGTTTTTGTTCAAAAGAGCTATACGGCCACTCAAGAAACCTTTATGGTTTTATTTTACAAAGTTTACAATTATGTTTTAAACACCAGTTATTTTGTGTTATATGTTTTTTCTTGCGATTTAGGATTGGTCTGTAAGAAACATTAGCATGCAATATTTCAGCTCAATTGCAGATTCGGAAGCTAGAAAAAAAAACAGATTACAATGTTTGATCCTAGCTCCCAATGAGGGAAGATAATTAAAAAAAAATTATAATCTTAAAAATTTTACCATTTTTCATCAATTTTGATCCCGTGGGATTAACGTCATAATCCAGTGGGACTAGGTCCGCAAATATTTGTGCAGGATCCCGCTTCCATGGGATCAGGATTGGATTCCCTAATGATTTAACATATCATTAGTTAAATAGAAAAGTGACATTTTTCAAAAAGAACAAATTTTACAATATACTTATGCATTTTAAGTTTTCAATTTTAGTAAAATTCATTTTTTATCTAATCTTTGATATTAACATATAAGTCTCATATATCTTTAAAAGGTATTAACATGGAGGCAAGATGGTATATTTATTTTAAATGCATTGTAAAATTTGTCCTTTTTGAATAATGTCCCTTTTTTATTTATCCGACAATATGTAAATTTTAAGTCTGATGAAATTCAAGGTAATTAGTAAACTACCTTAGATTATTTGGCCATCTTCTATATTAATTTGATAATTCTATAAAATACTCTATTAGATAGAGGAACAATAATTCTCTCCTCACCATCTTAGGGAATTCATATGATACACATATGTAATTAAAAAAAGTCAAAAACAGTATCTTTACCTTTTACTGATTTCATGACTTGTTCATCTTTTAATTCACTCCTCTCTAATGACTCACTCTCTCTAGAACCTTCAGAAATTGATTTCCACATATATACATCTATTAATAAATACATATAAAAAATCATTTGAATATAAAAAGGAAATGCACCAATAGACTTAAAATTTGCAATAAAAAAAATTTCATATGAAAATTCACTCATAAAAGTTTAGTTTTGGGACATTTTACCACTGAAAACCCAAAATTCTAAAACTGCTGAATTTTGAAATAGTTCTTACTCCTATTTAATAAATATAATAACTAGTTTAAAATGCCTCATTCCTACTCTTCCTTTTTTTGGGAAAATCCACAGCATTAAATAGCCTCTCTATTGCATATACCAAACTTAATTAACTTGTAAATTATCTATTTTCTATCTAACCGGTTTTTTTTTTGTTTTTTTTTTTTTCATAGGAATGGAGGATAATGACATTTTCTCATACATAAAACAATTTAACCCTACATACATTATTTATGAAAAACTATAAAATTGTTTAACTTGTGAAATGATTTTTGTTACCAAGTACTTGCTATATACTTGATACTCAGCAAAATTTTGAGAGAGTTTACAACTATTTGGGTGATACTGAGTAGTTTTTAAAAAATATAATATTTTTAAACATTATTGGACAGATTTGTGAAAAATTATACAAATAGAAATAACACTTATGCAACAATTCAAAAAAACTTAAGTGCATAATAATACATATATACCAGAATTTATGCTAGAAAAAGATTCTAGTTGGATAAAAGCTTTAGAAAAATGTTAAGATGGCAATTTGCTCGTAAAAGTTAATGATAACAGTATTTTTTAAGGAGTTTGAAAAATTATAATGAAAGCGAAAGCTAAGAACAAGTACAAATTTGTAACAAATTACCATTTATTATTTTTCCAAAACACTTATGTTTAGAACTCCGAATTTGTTTTGAACTGGCCCACATCTCAAACAGCCAAAACTTATCTTTCTGGGGCTTCAGTTTTTTATAATGAGGGCATTTTTAACACAGCAAAAGTTATTTCAAATGACAGATTTTTAATGAGGTTCAGAGCACTACAACGTGCATGCAATTTTAACAAAAGTGGCTTCTATTTCTTTGGTATTCTAAAATTTTCTTTTGAATTTGAAGAAAAATGTTACTCTAGCTTAATTCCTTATTTTACAATAGGTATAGAAAATAATAATAGTAGCAAAAACAGAGAAAAATCTGAAACACTTTCATATTTTAAATATGCACTGAAGTGTTATATATTAAAATCCTATCATAATCCAAGTGCCATGGCTATTTTTCTTCTTTATACCATTAAGTTGGAAAGTGTATCATTATTCATGAGCTGTTTCACAATCTTCAGCAAGCATATTCTAACTGTATTTCACCATTATAAATACTATTTGAAAAGTATCTTCGTCCACCTAAAATAAATAGCTTTATCAGGGGCATAGCGTCCATGGATGTAATGAAAGCATTGCTTCCCTTCCAAAATTTTAGTTACTTTTTACTGCCAATTGTTTTTTATGTATAAAAAAATATGTCTAACCAGCATAAAGTTAAGTTTAAAAATGCTTCGCACACTAGAGAAAATTGCGAGGAAGCAGAAAGTTTAGTTTGAGGACAGCGCAACAGTCACACACGCTGGAAGCGATGTATATACTATCTTCCGCCTCTTCCTGTTTTTCTACAGAAAATGGCAGTCGAAGAAGGGGGGGCAAACCAAAGCAGCTAGCGACAGAAGTCCAGGAGGGAATTTGCCCTACTAAGCTCAGAAATTAAGTATTCTTCTCTGTGGCTAGAAAGTGTACATGCACATAAACACACACACACAAATATATATACAAAAATTTTTCTGGAAATCATACCTGTAGTTTTATACTTAAAATGTAAAGTAAACACATACACCAAAGCTTTGCTCTTTATGTTATCAAAAAAAGCCATTAAATCTTTGGCAACATCATGTGACAGTTCACAAAAATGCTTATCTTCCCTAAAAAAAGAAAAAAAAACTTATACATCAAAGAATAAAAATTATACTGATTTGATAATATTAATTAAATATACATTAAGACATGGGAAAATAAAATTAATCAATTGCACATAGCGTAAATCATGACAAGAGACATAAAAATGGACAATCAAAAAAATTAATGCAAACTGAGTAGACCATACATTCAGGGCCGTCGCTAATGTGTCAGGCGCTTTTGTGCAAACACCGATTTAGCACCCCTACATAAAAAAAAAAAATTTCAGTCTTTGAAACAAAAGTACTATTTTACTATTCCATGTACTTATTCAGTTGGAAAATATCATAATTAAACAGAGTCTCAGGAGGTGGTGCCCCTATAAATATTCAGTTTTTGAAAAAAAAAATTATGATTTTACAATACCATATTAGTATTCAGTAAAGAATATACAACATTGCTCTGGTCAGTAGGGTTGTCCGATGGATACCCGGTACTGCCGAAAACTCACCCAGTGTATGCGTTATACGTGCTCGTGCAGTTAGTGGAAACAAAACAATATGGTAGGTAGCTAAGTTACCATGGGTACGGAGATCAGATTTGCTTCCATCTAGACTAATCTTTTGCAGAGTTCTAGTGATATGGAATTCATTTTAATTTTATATGTGCACTGTTTGTTTAAAAATAAAGCAATATAATGCAAGGAAAACTACAAACAACAAGTTTTAACATAGTTAATAATTTCAAAAATTGCCAATATTATTCGGAAGCATCCATTATTGAAGCTCCTTTTGTTTATCCAGATTTACATAGGATAGATTTGAAATCAAGTGACCGATTTCAGCGTAGAAGATAATGGCAGATGGTTATTAGTTTAATTTCAAAAACAGAAGATGTTTTAAATAAAAAGTCAAACATTTCAGAGGGCTGATTAATTTAACTTTCACACTGACAACTCAAATGGAAAGTTCAGTATTTCTTATTGCTACAATATGGGAAAGTGGAACAAAAAAGTAAAAAGAACATGGATTATGTATTTTATTAAATTAAATTCTGAGTTTATTTTTGAATGTAAAATATTGGGAAAAAGGAGGGGGGAAAAAAACACTTTTCTACTACAGAATCTAAGCATTTGTGCACTGTTCAAAATGTTTTCAAAGGCGTGACAATGCATTAATAAATGTTTAAAATAACAAAATAAAACAAATAAAAATACGTATGAATAAAAATTATGGCTCTATCAATAAAAACGAAATAAAATTCGTTTAATGTTAAGTGAAAAACATTGTAGGCCAATTTTTGAATTAGATCGTTCAAAAATTATAAAACAGTTTGCACAAAGAAATCCACGGAAGTCACATTATAATTTCAAAAATTCTTTTAAAAAATTAATATCCTTAAAAGAGTATTAAAATTTTGCCTGCATGTCTAAAATTTGTTAATATGTCAGAAAAATATATTCACAGTAAAAATATTTCATCGAAGAGTAAAAAACTTAAAATTACAACAAATTTAATTATTTTATAATTATGTCTGGTATTGCTTGGAATAAGCTGGTTTAGTTAGAGATATTTTTAAAAGGAACCACTAGTATAATTCATAGTGAAACTTTTCTAGCTTTTGCACTAGGAAACCTTTCAATTATATTACTTGTGTTTACTTCATCTAATTCTTAATATTCTCTTGAAATGATTGATAAATTTGGCAACCGTTCTTGGCTCATTGATGATCGTAAATATTTTTTTTATAAATTTTTATTTGGAAAAACTTTTTTCTGAGGAAGCGACTGTAACTGGAAGTGATAAATATATTCATAACGAGATTGCGGTTTTTGGGAATGTGTCATTAAATTATTATTGTAAATAAAATTTAGTACGTCCTTTGCTGTCATAGTCTTATGAAAAAAAAAAATGAACGATATTAGTTCCTCGAAAAGAGATTCGCCATCTATATCATCAATTAATTTTAAATGCAAGTCTTTGCAATGTTTTAAGATTTCTTTTTCACCCCAATCAGACAACATGCTTATTTGCAATATAAGTTCAAACATATCATTATATTACACAAAAATTTCGAATAAAATTGTTGAATTAACAAGATTGTTTATGACGAATATATACAATAATAACAATAATCCTTCGAATTATCTTGCTCAATCACCTATTGGAACAATTCCTTTGTTTAACGCGACAGAAACTGCCAGTTTAATCCTTTCTTTGCCATAGTTCACACAAGAGAAGGTGTAATTAGTGTTGAATACATAGTTTTGACTTCAAAAATATAAAAAGTGTTATTAAAATGCATTATTCAAAAGTCAATAATATTAATTATTATTTTATTTTACAATTATATCTACCTATGGTACTCCTTACTTCTTTATAAAAACTGTAGTTGTAAAAAGGACAAAAATAATTTACTACTCTATACACGATCGGAGAAAAGTAAATTAAAGTTAATAGTAATTACATACCTTAATTTTGAGTAGAATCGCGAATATAAAAAAAAATTGTGTGGAAGGAGCTAATTTTAATGAAAAACCTTATTTGACCTAAATAAATTGTACATTAAAGCAAAATTTCACCCTGAAGCAATAATTCGTTTTAGTTTGGTCTAATTTTTAAAAAAAGCTTATTTTACCTATGCAAAATGCATAATAAAACAAAATGTTACCCTTTAGATTTTTTTATTTACAGTAGAAGACCCAAAATCCGCAAGGCTCTAAAATCCGCACTGTCTGTTCAATGTAAACAATGAAATCTGCCCTGTCAGTTGCAAGTTCAGAAAACTACAGTATAACCACAAAGTAAAACTAAATAAGCATTTCCCACTTGAAAAAAATTTTTTAGGAGTCTGTGAGATCTAATCTTAACATTGATAACTTTCAAATAACTGACAGTGACATAATTGACACTGAATTATGATCACATGATACAGACTCTGACACAGTAACAAGTGAGGATGATCAAAAAGTTGATAAATTAACATTTAATGAAGGTTAGCCTGTGAGAAAGAAATATCTCAGATTTTTAGAGCAACACAGCTGTGTTACGAACAGAAAATAATGATTAAAAAAAATAAAAACTATAATTAGAACATCCCAAAGTCCTAACCTATTGAATATACATGGGTCATTCCATTTCAAATCAACCAGGCTATGTCACCCACCGACTCGGATTTCTTTGAAAATTTTTATAAATGTAGCCATTAGTGTTCTAACTAACAATGTAAAATTTTACTTCAATATCTCTAATACTTTTTAAGATAAAAATTATTAAAATAATAGGAAAGTGACCATAAATGGCGTTTTTGCATACACTTATTTTAATGGTGCTTTCTCAGATAAAAAATCATAACTTTCTTTATTTTCAATATATTAAATTGAAATTTATACCAAAATGGTCACAAAGGTTTGGAGATTATAGAAAAAATTAATTTGATAGTGCTGTTTAAAACTGGAACCCCCCAAAAATTCATAAACTTGGTTTTTTTCAAAAAAATTTCATAAAAACAATAATTTTGCAAAAGCTGTTTCAGAAAAAGGCACAGCTCTTAACAAAGCAAACTATTTTTTTACTTACATGTAAATGCATAAAGTAAGATAATTTAAAATAAAAACGGTGGTATTTTGAGTCCTAATAGGTTAATTTAATTAAAAACCAAATATTTTGATGATTTTTCTTAAAATGTTATGCTGCATGCAAATGTTATTATAAAATAATTTTTTATTTATTTAATTTAAAAAGGTGCTTATTTTATTTAAAAGTTAATAATGAGTTAAAATTATTTTACTTAAAATTTAATTTTTTTATTTTTAAAATATAAAACTTTTTAAACAAAATATGATTATACATATAGTAAATATGTGTCAAAACTTGGAAGTTTTTCATTCTTTCTTTCTTTCTTTTTTTTTTTTTTTTGTTATTGTCAACTACAAGTCGAATTACTCATTCTGACTTATTTTAGATCAGTAATATAACTGTTAATTTTATTTATTTTTAATGTAGACAATGCTTTGTTTATAATGGGAATCTCCTCACCTGTCAGTTAAAAACTTTGTATTTATTTATATTTAATTGTGTGTCATAGGAAATCAAGTTAAAATAGTTTATTAATGTTTAAATTAGTATTTTTTTAATCAGTTCAAGCAAAAAGGAAAAAGAGAGAGTGTGTCAATAACAAATAATAAAAAAATGGGGGTTGGGGAGAAAAAGTGGAAACAGGTTGGGGTTTTTTTTTTTTTTTCTTCTCCAGAAATGATGCAACTTTTTAAGTTATTTTTATGCAATTAAGTTATCCTAATTTAGAGATTCAAAGATTTTTTTAATATCTCTTCAGAAGTTGTACTATGCACTTTTAGGAACAGTTATTCTAACAGTAATGAAACATGCAGAAAAAGAAATTTAGTTAAATTTAAGTGCTCCATGGTTGGAAAATTTTCAAATTTAAATGTTGTCTCCGCCAATTCTGTAATTTATTTTTTTTGGGGGGGGGGTGTAAATTGCCTGAGGCATGAAGAAAGCATATCTGCATATTGTTTATATATAAAACAATTTTAAAAACTTTTGTTTTTATCGTAATTTTGTTTATTTTTACATCAGTTTAAAAGAACTATGACAGTAGTCTCTTTTCAGTCAACAGGCTTTTGGACTGTAACTAGATCAGATCACATGCTTTCTGTTTGTTGTGTGGTAAGGAGCTGGTGTAATATGAGTAGATGCAGGGGGAGATACTGAGTAGTTTAAGATAGTAAAGGCCATTGCCCACACCCAGTGATTGCTGCGGCTACAATGTATTTGAAGGAGGATATTTGGCCACGTCTTAAGGCCTCTGCCGATATCCAGAGACTGTCGCGGGTCGCTTGTCCAACTATCACTTGTAAGCAATCAATTTTTCGCACTCAGAAGAAAGGGGGAGATACTTCGAACAATAGGTAATTGAGGACTGTGGATAATATTGCGGTTTTTACGCTTGTGGTTTCTACCCCATCTATTATTCGGAGATGACACCCCATGTGTCGCTGCCAGTCGCCGCTTCCAAACCCCCTCAAATACATTGTAGCCGCGACGGTCTCTGGTTATCGGCAGAGGCCTTTACATTGGGTGACACGTATGCTGTCCTCTACCGAACAATAGATGGGGTGTGAAACCACAATATTATCCATGGTCCCCAATTACCTTTTGTCCGGAGTATCGCTTTCTCTGCAGTGCGAAAAATTTATTGCTTACACCTGATAATTGGCCAAGCTGCGAGCGGCTCCCTCTCGATGTGGAAAGCGGCCTTAAAGGGGTGGGGTCCACTCCCTCTTCCAATGAGTCACCCTCTTGTTTGCAGGTGTGAATATCTCTTCCTTGGTCAGATGCTTTGAGAATTGGAATCAGTTTTGCCTTTCTTTGATTAAGTGAAGATGTTCTTTGAGTAATTTGGAATTGTTTTTGATGTTCTCTGGGATTGTTGAAATTATTTTAAAGAGTTAAACCAATAATCTAAAGCTAAATTATTCAGCTTTATATATAAGCTCATTTTTGTTTATCTAATTGAAAGACTTTAAATTAAAATGTTTTTTTTTTTTTTTTTTTTTTTTTTTTATAGTCCTGAATATCAGTTCCATTTAATATGGCAGCAGAACATTCCCAAACATGCTTTAGTATTAGCTAAGAAAATTGAACTGAATGCCATAAAAGGACTTATACTCAAGTAGAAACTGTATCAAGTTCTACATTATTAAGCCCTTCAGACTTGAACTTAATAAGTTTGAGAAGTAATGTACAATCTGAGCTTTTACTTAATATTTGTGAACATCACAAATTATTTTATTTCAATAAATTTGAAATACTTCAAACATCATGTTTTAACCCGTTTAAGTGCCATAAAAGAAAGAAAAAAAATGTTTCAGAACCATTAATTTAAATTTATCTGAGGTAATTAACAAATTGCCGAACTGTGAAAAATCGATTCCTGGACAAAATAATATGTAGTTTTTGTAGGAAGAACGTAAACAAACTTATTTCTGAGATTGATGACAAAGTATCAACTGTCAGGATACCAGTGACAATGTATCTACTGGCAACTGGCAGTGATGAAACTGTCACAAATTTCAAAACAAGAAGCTTTAGAAGATGTTATAATGTATCATTACAAAACATAGGTGAATCTCAAGAAAAATGTTTAATTTGTAGTTGACAATAAAAAAAGCTAGAAAAATTTTGATGCATGTTAACTATATACAGTTGAAGGCCAGAAATCCGCCGACCTAAAATCCGCAAATGTCCGAAATCCGCACACCTTCTCTGATGTAAATACTGAAATTCGCAGTATTCCGCCAATGATGAAATTGTTGAAAAGTTTCTTGAATCCAGATAAATATGATTCTGATGATGATGATAAAAACTTGGGTAATAATAATACTAATAAAAAAATCCATTTGATAAAGTTTAAAGTTAAGAGAAGAATACCTTAAATTTTTATAACAGCTAAGTTCTGTAACAAAACAAGAATTAATGATAATTCTGTTTAAATATTCTAATGAAAATATGCAGTTTAGACAGTTATTGTTTAAACTGCATATACAAACAGTTATACAATTTTCAAAATTAAATAAAAAGAAAGAAACTGAAAGTAGAAAAAAATATTTTAAAACAAATCACCATAGAATATGTTTTCAAAATTAGAGAAAGGAAATTTTGAAACCATTAGCTTTGCGAGTCTTCATGTAATTTCCTTTTTCTCCTATGCTTTTGTATTTAAAGTGAAAATTAAGTGAAATACGTTTGACTGTGTTTTTATTTCATCGTAATTGTATTTTTTTTTCTTAAATCAGAAATATAATGATTTATCTTTTATGGCCTGAAATCTGCAAAATCCTAAAATCCGCACAAGCCTTGGTCCCAAGCTGTGCGGATTTCTGGCTCTCTACTGTATATTTCCGATTTTGTTTAAAAAATTTTTTATTTCAAAATAATTTAAATTTTAAGTAAAATAACTAACTCATTAACTTTTAAATAAAATAAGTTCTTTTTAAAATTAAATAAATAAATAATTATTTTATAATAACATTTGCATGCAGCATAACATTTTAAGAAAAATCATCAAAATATTTGGTTTTTAATTAAATTAACCTATTAGGACTCAAAATACCACCATTTTTATTTTAAATTATCTTACTTTATGCATTTACATGTAAGTAAAAAAATAGTTTGCTTTGTTAAGAGCTGTGCCTTTTTCAGAAACAGCTTTTGCAAAATTATTGTTTTTATGAATTTTTTTGAAAAAAAAACAAAGTTTATGAATTTTTAGGGGATTCCAGTTTTAAACAGCACTATCAAATTAATTTTTTCTATAATCTCCAAACCTTTGTGACCATTTTGGTATAAATTTCAATTTAATATATTGAAAATAAAGAAAGTTATGATTTTTTATCTGAAAAAGCACCATTAAAATAAGTGTATGCAAAAACGCCATTTATGGCCACTTTCCCATTATTTTAATAATTTTTATCTTAAAAAGTATTAGAGATATTGAAGTAAAATTTTATATTGTTAGTTAGAACACTAATGGCTACATTTATAAAAATTTTCAAAGAAATCCGAGACGGTGGGTGACATTTTTGGAATTTACTGGTTGATTTGAAATGGAATGACCCACATGTTTAAATAAGTTGTACTATAATCTCATAATTTTGTATATTGCATTAATCCTCTGTATTTTTATATCATGATTCTAATTATAAGTAACAATTGTTTCCCTTGATCTCTATTGTATAAATTATTTTCTATTATTTTCTCAGGAGGGGGGGGGGGAAATAGAATAAATTTCCTATTATGACCCAAAATCCGCAAAATTCTAAAATCTGCACAAGGTCTGGAACCAAGCTGTGTGGATTTTGGGTCTTCTACTGTATTATTATTACTTTTGGGGAGGTGGGTGGCAGTACTGTTTGAATACGTAAATGTAAAGTACTACCAGAATCAAAAGTTATTTAAATATGGCTCGACTTGTTAAATTGCTGATTAGTAGTGGATTCACAGAAATGCTTGAAGGAGGGGAGAGATAAGTATCACAAAGAATTTTTCCACTGTTGGGTCATCCCGCCCAATTCATTTTCAATCTTGAATGCAGGTTTATTCTGTTTGCTCTCATAATTGAAAAGATATATTGGAGAAGGTCTCCTGTGACCAGTGTTGATTACAAGCTTGAGTCTTTGAATGCTGTCAACGATTTTACAATTGCAGGGTCTAGGTTCTGGCAGAGCATTCAATAACCCATGCTGGGAGGCAACACTAGTCACAGAAGGAGAGCTTTCTCCATTGCAACTTTTCAATGATGAGAGCAGACAGAATAAAAGTGGGTTAAACTCCCTAGCAACTCCACAAAATTTTAAATGTGTTCACGGGAAGAGAGATCGCCTTCCTTTGGATACGATACTTCGGATTTCAATTAATGTATAATACAAATAAAGGAGATTGTATTTATATGTTTTAGAAAGTTATTAATATTTGAACGCCAATTCATATTACTTTACTGTTAAGTTGGTAAAGCTTTTCAAATTTTGAGATCCCCCCCCCATGCAAGAATGCCTATATTAGTGTTTCTACGAGGGGAATTCTCTTATCAGGATGTAAAATATTACAGACTGTCCTAGCACTAGTACAATACAAACTTCAGTAAAAAAAAAAAAAAAGAAATTAACTTTAGGAACACCTAAGGAAGGCCACGATCTACCTTTCTATATAAGCACTCATTTACGTACCAAGCAACTTCGATTAGGAACAAATATAAAATGTACCTCTCTTTGCACCACTTTTGTGTCCATGTGCATTCCCAGATTTGTATTGTCATCATGGACTCCCGGATAGCTCCCCCCCCCCAGGCCATCGGTATAGGGAATAGTATACTGATTTTTTTGTATTATTTTAATACTAAAGTGCGGGAAAGCCTAAGATGAGCCCCTTACCCTCCCACCAACAGATGCAACAGTACTCTTCTCTGCAACATCTCGGGAACTCGGGCAGACGCCCATAAAAGGAAAGGAAACTGAAAACGAAGAACGGTCATCACCAAAGCATGGTATCACATATCAGTAAATTTGACCTTGTGGATAGCTCTGAAAAAAAATTTTGGAAAACTCGGAGAAGTTTTTTGTCTAAGGGATGGGGGGAGGATGCCAACAAGCAGTATACAAGAACTTGTAAGATGGAACCTAACGATAAAGCCCTAAATTTGCCAAAACATTGTAGTTGGGAAAGCCCTTTCCTAGGTGTCTGCACTATAACCTTTTTAAAAAAAATTTATTTTTTTGATTTTTTTTTTTTTTTTTTTTTTGAAAAATATTAATTTTTCGCTAAACTCTTCTTCAGTTGTCTTGATGCCCCCTTTACCTTGGCGCCTTTGCGCGGTGCACAACCTGCACACCCACTAGCGACGGGCCTGCATACATTAACCAACTGGTTCTAAGCTATAGTAGAATAAATCATACATAAAAATTGCAAACAAATTTTCAATAAATAATATAAATTTTTAATTTAGTTTCATCACCAAAATTGATACGATATATATACAGGATGCCCAGTTCTAACGATGCCCAATGTATATTTCCTAAATCGTTAGTCAGCGACACATAGTTCCTATTGCGAAAATTCTTTAAATCAGGTATGGGCAATCTTTGGAAAGTTGCAGGCTAAACTTGAGGATGTTCACAAAGTCACGGGCAATAATATTTGGGATTTATATGCGATTTTGAATGGTTTTATATGGGGTTTTGATATGTTCCGCAGGCCAGAAATTGCCCATAGGTGCTTTTAATTTTATAATCTATCATATCAGAAACAATCAAAGTCAATAAATCAATTCCTTTAAAAATTACGAAATTTAAATTTTTATTGGGTCCCCCAGTCCTATCAGTTATACCGTATTTACTCGTGAATAATGCACACTTTTCAATAAAATTTTAAGGCAAAAACTCAGATTTTGTGTTATGCATGGAATATTTTTTTGCTGCTACATATAATCCACGATGCACATATGATTCAAGAAATCTTATCTTTCTCAATAAAAATACTGGAGCATCTTCATTTCACTCCTTACACATTTTTTTTAAAACACAAAATTGCTAGTAACATTATTTTTAACAATAATTATCAATTCTCATTATTGCTACCAGTATTATTATCACAGTCCTTATCAACATTGGCGAAATTAGTGTCCTCGTAAATGATATCGGCTTCTGTTCCATCCATTTAATTGAAAATTTCAGTCACATTCGAATTCACTTACATGTCAAATTTATGATGTGTGTCATATGACATAAAAAAAAATTCGCCTGTTTTACTTGTGAAGTTAGGAGTGCACGTTATACATGCATGCGTGCTTTACACGAGTAAATATAGAAAACTTTTCTTTATACAATTCCATGCACAATAAAAATAAATAAGTAAATAAATAAATTAAAAATTGAAAAAAAAAAATCCTAAGACCAAAATTCACTGAGTTACAGCTGCTTAAAGTCAGAGGACTTTTCAAGCTGCAAAATAGGGGTTTTATGTAGAATGAAGGGGTGCGCAAGGCCCGCCTCCTCATGGTGCACCCTGGTAACGTTGCTGGCAACGGCAACGGCTAAGTGGCCTTACCTGTTAATATGGATGTGAATATTAACATTGAAAATGCTGCATCGCTCGTCGCACAGTCTAAAAAGGAGCGCGTTGGGGGTTTAGGCAGAGGGCCCCCTTCGAAAAATGTTTTACAGTCTCCCGACGCTGAGGATTTAGGCAGAGGGTCCTCTTCATCAGAAGTTCTATAGTCTCCAAAGGAGGGCTTTGGCTCTCAAACGGGGGTTGCGGCGGTAGTTTCCACTGCCCTCCCTTCTTCTAAACAACCCTGCCCCACCACGGATGAAGGCAGTGCCGCTCACGAAAGTGAGCGACCTCCTGAGGCTGTGGGAAAGTGGTGGAGTGTTGTTTCTAAGTCTAAAAAGAGGCGGCTAAGGAAGAAGGCTAAGGCCATGACTGAGGCTCAGAAGCCCCGGTCTGACCAGTTGGCTCAGTCTAAGGTCGCAAAGAACGATGAGGGTCGCAAGAGGCAGAGGCCTGTCTCGGGCACCCCATCTCCTGTAGTGGCAAAGAGGAAGAAGTCTGGTGCGGGGTCTCTCCAATCTTGCTCAGGCCCTCAGCAGTGTCAAGTTGGCTGTTGTCAAGGTCTCCTTCCCCAAGAGCAATTTGCTCAAGGAGTGCGAGGAGAAGATTAATGCTGAGATCCTTCGGTTAGTGGACTCGATCCCTTTGGACGGGCAGCTGCCGAGGATCTCCAGTACTGGACTGCAGAATGGAGCACCGATTGTTCAGTGTGATGATGTATTCACCTCTGGGTGGGTGAAATCTGCTTTTGAAGGCAACTCTCGGGTTCTGGATGGTGAGGCCTTGAAGGTCTTGAAGGCCAGTGAACTGCCCAAGCCCGTTAAGGTGGCTTTTAAGACCAAAGATAGAGTCACGAAGGAGCCGGAAGTTTTGCTGAAGCGGCTGAATCGGTTTAACCCAATGCTGAAGTCGACCGAGTGGCGCGCTCTTCACTTTAGTGAGGAACCCCACTCGACTCGATGGATCTTTGAGGTGGACTGTGAGGCTGCTGAAGCGATTCGGAAGGCAGACTTCAGTGCTCATACGGGGGTGGACCGGGGTGTCTTCAAGATACTCCGGGACCCTAACAAGAAGCCTGCGTCGGCTGCGGCTGCTTCGGAAGCTGCTTCAGATGTGGAGGAGACTGAGGACGTGGTTACGTCATCCGACGAGGGCCATGCCTCTTCTAAGGCGAGTAGTGTTGGTCTTTCTGGGTTGGGTGAGTTAGATATTCACTCAGACTCCGATTCTACTCTTCAGCCTCTCTCTGGTGATGAGGCTGACAAGATTTTGGCTGTCAAGGGTTTGGAGGAGTCTGTGCACTGCCCCAGTCCTACCAGCTAATTTACTAAAGCTTTGTGCTTTTTCTTCCTTCCTGATTGTGCTATGGATTGTATTAACGTTGCTCAGATTAACCTCCATCACAGTAAGGGTGCCTCCGCACTCCTGTGCAAGCGACTTGCTGATGGATTGGTTGATATAGCTCTTGTTCAGGAACCTTGGACTCTCAATGGGAAGATCCTTGGTCTTAATATTAAAGGCTTTAATATACTGTATGATATTACTGCTGTCAGGCCTAGAGCCTGTATTGTAGCTAATGCTAAGCTTCATGCCTTAGTCTTAGCCAATCATCTTGATGAAGATAATGTTGCTGTTAAGATTAGTCTGAACGACGATAGCGTGGTTCTTTTGTCTGCTTATCTTCCATTTGACAGAAGTGATCCTCTTGCGGTCAGTGCTAAATCTTTGATTGAGTACTGTATTGCGAACACAAAGCTTGTCATTGTTTGTGACGCTAATGCTCACCACACTGTCTGGGGTAACACTAACTGCAATCCTCGGGGTGATGAGCTCTTGGAATATATTTTGTGGTATAATTTATTTATTCTTAACAAGGGTAACAGACCTACGTTTGTTACCAGTCATAGAAGTGAAGTTCTTGATATTTCACTTTGTAATGGTCATTGTTATGATCTCATTGAGAATTGATGTTATGATCTCATTGAGAATCTCAAATGATATTACTTTATCTGATCATAAACTAATTCTTTTTTCCATTAAAGGACTCATCCCTGTGAAGAGTCAAGGTAGGAACCCGCGCAGAGCTGACTACAGAAAGAAGCTCAAACTTTGTTTGAGGAATATCAGCAGTAAGTTATCTTCTCCTAGTGATATTGATGACACCGTTTCCTCCCTAACTGGTGCTATCTGCTCTTCTTATAATGAGTCTTGTCCGGTGAACACAGTTGTTGCCCGGAGGCGTGTCCCTTGGTGGACGACTGAGCTCACTCACTTGCGTAAAAATTGCAGGAGGCTTTTCAATAAAGCCAAGAAAATGGGTGACTGGCAAGCTTATAAAGCTTGCCAGCCTTAATAAAGCGATTAGGTGTGCCAAGAGATCTTCTTGGCAGGACTACTGCAGCAATATCAATGATTTGTCTGCTTCTGCCAAATTGGTTAAACTTTTGGTTAAAAACAAATCATCTAACCTTAACTGCGTTAAGATGAATAATGGTCACTTCTCTGAGTCGGGCAGTGAGACTTTGTCTGAGATGTTCAGGATTCACTTCCCGAACTATGTCATTCTTGACAATGTGTGTATCCCCTCTCCTGCTCCTGCTTTTGTCAGTGATATAGAGGCTTGGGATGTTGCACACAAGATTGTAACCTATGATAGGGTCGTTTGGGCTATTAAGTCTTTTGGACCTTATATAACTCCGGGTATGGATGGTATTATTCCTATCCTTCTTAGGGAAGGTATTGCACTGCTTTCTCCTTTTTTATGCAAGATCTCTAGAGCTTGCATTGCTTTAAGGTATGTCCCCACTTTGTGGAGGCACACTCGTGTTGTATTTATCCCTAAGCCCGGGAAAGACAACTATTTTGAGGCTAAGTCTTTTAGACCTATTAGTCTCTCTTCTTTTCTCCTAAAGGCTCTTGAGAAGCTTATTGATAGGCACATTAGTGATACGTTGCTTAGTCGTTCCCCTTTGTCTGTAAATCAGCATGATTATCAGCCTGGCAGATCTACTACTACTGCTCTCTATGATCTTGCTTTTACTGTCGAGAAAAGTGTCTGCTGTAAGGAAGTGGCGCTTGCTGTTTTTCTTGACATTGAGGGAGCCTTTGACAGGGTTCCCTCTGGTACGATTTTGTCTGCCCTTGCTTCCAAGGGTGTTGATAAAACTGTCTGTCAGTGGATTGATAATCTACTCTCGTACAGGCTTATCTCTGCTTCGCTTCTGGGGGATACCTTGGTGGCACGTCTTTCTGCTGGTACTCCCCAGGGTGGGGTTCTTTCACCTTTATTATGGTGTATTGTGGTGGACTCCTTGTTGGCTAAGTTATCTAGCATTGGGTCCACTGTATTGGCTATGCTGATGATATTGCCATTGTGGCCAGGGGCAAGTTTGGCCCAGTGGTCACTGGCTTCATTAACTCGGCCTTGAAAGCAGTGGAGAGCTGGTGTTCTGACACTGGGCTTTCTGTCAATCCCCTGAAGATATGTTTAGTTGCTTTTCCTAGTGCAAAGAACTTCAAGTCTTCTAAGCTTTCCTTTTTTGGACAGCCTATTGCATATTCTTCTTCGGTGAAGTTTTTGGGTGTTTACTTTGACTCCCATTTGGGGTGGAAGAATCACCTTGATTACTGCCTTGCTAAGGCCAAACGAGTCTTTTGGGCTTGTAGGAGTGCTATTGGCAGGACTTGGGGCCTGAGTCCTCGGTCTATTCATTGGATCTACACCATGATTGTTCGCCCGATCATTGCGTATGGGTCCATTGTTTGGTGGTCTAGATCTTCCTTAGTTTCATCTAGGAAGGATCTTACCAGTGTTCAAAGGATGGCGTGTTTGGCTATCACAGGTTGTCTTCGTACAACTCCTACTGCAATCACTGAATTGCTTTTAAACCTTTTGCCTCTGCATTCTTTTATTGAGGCTGAGGCCCTGGTCTGCAGAAAGAGTCTTATGGACCTGGGTTACTGGAAGGGTTATTCGCAATACCTTTCATGCAGTGATCTTGATTCATCTATGTTGACTCATCCTTTCTGTAGCATGCCTTCTGCTTGTCAGGCATGTCTTTGACGGATCTTTCTCTGTTCGTTTCCCCTCTAGAGATGACTGGCGAAAGCCTCCTAATTATAGTAAGAACAGGTGTAGCGTGTGGTACACTGATGGCTCCAAGCTTGGTAATCGTACTGGAGCTGGAGTTTGTTGTCCTGACAATGGCATTAAGCTTTTTTATTCTCTATGCTTCTGTCTTTCAGGCAGAGGTTTATGCTATCCTTATGTGCAGTGTTTTTTGTTTAAATGCTCGTTACTCTAGGAAGCATATCTTAATCTGCTCTGATAGTAGGACTGCTCTGTTGGCCTTTCAAAGCACTGCTATCTCCTCCTACTTGGTTTGGGAGTGTTATTTGGGGCTTTGCAAGCTTTCTCATCTCAATAAGGTTACTCTGTATTGGGTTCCTGGCCATTCTGGCAATGAGATGGCTGATTTTCTTGCCAGGTCGGGCTCTGGTTCCTCTTTTGTTGGACCTGAGCCGGTTCTTGGCATTTCGGGCAAGAGCTACAGGGATACTATTTTTAACCACTTTTGGAGGCTTCAGTATTCTAACTGGTTTAATTGCAATGGCCAGAGGCAGGCCAAAGAGATAATCTTGGCTTTCCTGGTGTCAGATGCAAGGAACTTCTGTGCCTTAACAGGTCCAGTCTCCGTAGGGCTATTGGCCTGTTAACTGGGCACTGTTGCCTTAAGAGGCATCTAAATATAATGAAGGCTGTCGATGATCCCACTTGTCGGGGTTGTCTTCTTAAGGAGGAAACTGCGTTGCACATCCTTTGTGAGTGTGAGTACTTCTCGGCTTACAGGTTTGAACATCTTGGGTGCCATATTATTGAGCCCTGGGAGCTTCACAAAATGTCTGTTAGGTCTATGCTGATGTTCGCATCTGCTACTGGGCTCTTTTCATAGGGTCCTTCAGGACTTTCCATATTTACAGGACTTCGGGATGGTAAAATAGACCCATGGTCGCGGTGCCTGGCCCCCTGTGGGCCTCCCTTCCATAAGTCGTAAGTCATATGTAGAATGAATTTGAGAAAAATTAATTACATGGTTTCAATCAATCATTCAAATTAAAAAACCCCATCTATATTATCATAGACAGCTTGACTATAACCCTCAGCTTAAAGATTAGTATTCTAAAATTAGTTTTGCTTCTTTTTCGGCATTGTGCCAGAAAATGAAATTAAAACCTATGATTAAAAATTTCAATATTTATATGGTCCTTTAACGGTTTACCATAATGGGACATTTCTAAATGTGGAAAAGTGACTTAAGATAAAACGTTTGTGCTTCATAACTCTGTAAACTTTGACTGTAAAAGGGTTATTTAAAAAAAAATTTGCATGCAATTCTATAAGGAAAATTTTTCTAAATATAATTGATAGGGCTGTGGAACTGTAGATTTATTGACTTCGGTTGTTTCTGATATAATAGATTATACAATTTAAAGCGTTTTTGCAACTGGAACTTCATGCCTTTGACTAACAGTGTAGGAAATAACCATTGGGCACTGTTAGCAATGGATACCCTGTATATCATATATATATATATATATATATATAAGAGCTTTCTAATCTTTATGTTCGCTACTGGCATCTAGACTATTTGTCGGAATTTGGTACACTGGTCATCTAGACAAAATTTGGTACACTGACTAAAAAAAGCAAGAAAAAGCTATTGATGAAGAAAAGAAAAAATGATCTGATTTTTAGTTAATTTATGTTTAGTCCATTTTTCATGCATTTTATTTTATTGCAAGTTTTCACTAAAAACTATACTTGGATCATTGAAAAGTCGTACATAAATTAGTTTTTTAATTAATTTTTAAAGCATTATAAAAAAATCACGATTTTGCAATTCTGTAGCATAACTATTTATGAACAGATTGTTTCAGAAAGTTGACTTCCATATGTATCAGACATTTAGCTAGCTATTAAAAAAAAATCTGATGTGGACAACACGACTTCCTTGCACGTCTATTAAATCAAAAATATTTTCAACGCACTTCACCTAAACTTATTCTGTTTGAAAGAAATAAAATACTGCAGTAATACTAAGGTTTAGCAATTTCTACCCAAATATTTTGATATCGCCAAGCTGCGATCAATTTGAAAGATTTGCTTCTGACACTTAATTTGACGATATTTCACCTACAAAATTTCAACATTCTACAATTAAAAATTTTAGAGTAATGCAAAATGCAAAATTATTCTTGGTGCCAAATTTGGCAAAACTCATCAAAGTCTATGCCACATGGCGAGATTTGGAGCATGGACCAAACAATGACTGACTCCATAGAAATTAATGTATTAAAATTATTTTAGGTGGTCCCGTAAATAAATTCTCCAGTAGATTAGAACCAAAAATAAAGATACACAACTAGATGTTATAACAGTCTTATAAATGAAATTTCAACGTTCTACGACTAATAGTTTTTAAGATGTGAGAGTTAATACGTACATGCATACACCAAAAGTCGTCAGGCTTGGCGACTTTTGACGTAATTCTTGAGGGAGGCACGTGACTATGGTCGGACCATTACCTAACTATATGGTAGGACGGTATTGTGCTTGAAATGGATGAATGCCTCAAAACTGCCATTGACCGTAATGTATTGGAAATCTTTTGAGTGTTCCTGTAGCAGAACTATAAATGATAAAGACATTTTTTTTAATGGAGAAATTCATTTTATGACCCATGACAGTTCATATCACTTCTCAGTCATTTGAAATAGCCTAATACCTCTAAAATACTCTTTAATGACTTTCTGCCCATAAAGTGTAATGTATTTAAAATCTTTTGGGCGGCCCTGAAGATAAACCATCCAATTGAATGGGACTGAAAGGGGAGGTGCACAAATAGATGTTACAACAATTCTAAATATAAAGTTTCAACATTCTACTACCAATAGTTTTTGAGATATGAGAGTTATGTATGTACATATATACAGACAGATTGGAAAAACTGGTCAAAATAGAATCACGATCAAAATCGGTTTTTCGATGAAATCTGGCCCCCGATATTTTTCGGGATGACATTACTTCCTTATACTCCATACAAGGAAGTACAAATAATAATTTCCCTCTCATTGTGTTTCAAATGTGGAACAGACTGCACACTTGAACATGCTTGACTGACTGTGAAAGAAAAGTTTCCTATTGAAATGGAACAACTGTCTATCATGCATCTAGCTGAATGCTGCACCCACCAATGTCTCGATAATTGCAAATCACATGAGTAAATGCTGAAAATTTAATTCAGGATAAAACTTGGAAACACCATTTTGTGATTCTTGTTTTTTTTATTTATGGACTAGAAATTGGGCAGGTTTGTTAATTAATAATTTTTAAACTATTATTTTATTTTTTGGGATAATGGAGGACTTTGAGAATGTTTTTACTTCCTTGGAAGTAATGTGATTCCGGAAAATTTCGGGGGCCAGATTTCGACGAAAAAACTGATTTTGACCACCTCTAATATTAAATTTAAATATTAAGATACTTAAAATTGTAAATGACAAATTAGCTTTTATTATAATAATTCTGGTAAGAAGTGGTAAGGATGCTGTAATAGTGTAAATTATTAAGTAAATGCTTGCTTGGATTCGTTCTGATTGTATTCCTTGCAATGCAAAAATTCCTAAATTAACTTTTAGGAATTTTTGCAATGCATCTCATCATATGCTAGCATGCATGTACATATAAATGCATGTGCAACCCATTTTGAAGAACTGAGAATCTGAGCAGAGGAAGATGATAAATGCCAACGGTTCTAATGCGAGAAATTTCATCTAGGAATCGTCCCAGAGTAGCTCAGTGGTAGAGCACCCGCACGTTATGCGGCAGGCCTGGGTTCGATTCCCAGCTCTGGAATATTTCGCATAGTTGGTAAAAAATAAAATTGATCAGCCTTAAACACTCCAACTTGCCTAATAACCTAAGAACTGAGAATCTATTTTGACCAGTTTTTCCATGCGTCTGTACGTACGTATGTATGTAACTCGCATATCTCAAAAGTTATTGGTTATAGAATGTTGAAACTTTATATATAGAATTTTTGTAACATGTACTTGTGCACCTCTCCTTTTGGTCCCAATTAACTTAATAGTTTATCTACAGGAATGCCCAAAAGATTCTAAATACATTACGCTCTATGGGACGAAATTTCTTAAACTCTCATATCTCAAGAACTATTAGATTTAGAATGTTGAAAATTTGTATTTAGGATTGTTGTAACATCTAGTTGTGCACCTCCTCTTTTGGTCCTATTTGACTGGATAGTTTATCTACAGAACCGCCCAAAAGATTCTAAATACATTAGGCTCTATGGGCAGAAATTCATTAAAGGGTATTTTAGAGGTATTAGGCTATTTCAAATGACTCACAAGTGATATATGCTGTTAAGGTTTACAAAATGAATTTCTCCATCGAAAAAAGTGTCTTTATCATTTATAGTTCTGCTACAGGAACACTCAAAAGATTTGCAACACATTACAGTCAATGGCAATTTTAGGGACATTCATCTATTTAAAGCACAATACCGTCCTACCATATAGTTAGGTAATGGTCCGACCACGGTCATGTACCTCCCTAAAGAATTACTTCAAAACTCGCCAATCTTGGTGACTTTTGGTGTACGTGTGTATGTATTTAACTCTCAAGTCTCAAAAACTATTAGTTGTAGAATGCTGAAATTTCAAATATAAGATTGTTGTAACATCTAGTTGTGCATCTCGATTATTGGTTCCAATTTACTGGAGAGTTTATTTACAGGACCAATCAAAAGAATTTCAACACAATGCCTGTGGACATCTTCAAGATATAGCATCTGTTGTCAGTCATTGTTTGGTCCATGCCCAAAATCTCGCCATTTGTCATCGTCCTTGGCGAGTCTTGCTGAAATATCATCAAATTTGGCACTAAAAATAATTTCGAATAACTCTTAAACCTTTTAACAATTGAATGTTGAAATTTTGTATTTAGAGCTATTGTAACATCTAACTGTGCATCTCTTTTTTTATTGCAATCGACTGTGTAATTTATTTACAGGGTCAGCCAAATGACTTTAAATACATTAAGGTGTATGTGTACATTCAGTTCATTGAAAGTCTGTGGTCAGTTCCTACTTTGGCTATCCCCAAAATCTTGCAAACTATCTCAAGTTTGTCGGCTTTTGGTAAAATATCGCCAAATGAAGTGTCAGAAGGAAATCTTTCAAATTGAACCCAGCTTGGCGATATCGGAAATATTTGGCTAGAAATCGTTAAACCTTAGTATTGCTGCAGTATTTTGTCTCTTTCAAACGAGGTAAGTTTAGATGAAGTGTTCCAAAAATAATTTTGATTTAATAGATGCACAAGGAAGTCATGTGTTGTTGATTTTTTAGTTCAAAGATTTAGTTTTCAGTGCATCAGATTCAGTGGTTGAAGAACTGCACACATGCAGACTAATGATTTTAAAATTCAAATTCACTCACTTTAATGAATTAGTGATTGTGAAAATAAGGCATAGGGCTAGATAAGCAGGTATTAGTGAACATTTTTTTTTTTTTTGGGGGGGGGGGGGGGAGGGGGGGCTGCCTTAATACCTAATGTTCTTGCAACACAACTAGTTAAATATAGAATGTTGAAAAATGCTATTAACCAGTGGCAGATCATGGCTTGTTTTAGTAGTGGGGACGGGTAAAAATAGTGTGAATTCAAACCAAAAAGAAATATTACATACAGAGCAATCTATCCCCTGTGCATGCAGTATAAACAATCAAAATTTTTAAAAACAGAAAATGATTATCAAAATTACAACTTTTTTTGTATTTAACCTAACTATAGTATCCATTGCAACCAATATTCATTTTCATGAAATTTTATTGGCAATATCTTTCTGAAAAATAGCTTTTATTTATTTACTAGCTGAAGTACCCGTCCTCGACGGGTTAGTGAATGAAAATTTCCAAAAAGCAAGAACTTTCGTCAGCATTGTAGGAGTACACAGAATGGATGTAGTATGTTGCCAAAGTAAAGAAAGCGAAGTTATAATTTTCATGTATTGTTAAAATATTACAGGTTAGAGTGTAACTAAGTAATATCATTTCCTTCGCTTTAGTCGTAATTATGGGATGCGCGAACGAATATTTACGCATATTGAAATAATTTTCGCAAAATATTAAAATTTAATCAACATTTTTGAAAAATTTGAAGCCTAGAATTTAAGTTGAGTGACAACCTATCATGTCCCCCAAATTCGTTTCATTCCCTGCAGTCTTTATTTCATGATGCTGGAACAAATTTTCAGCATTTTAAAACGATTTTCGAAAAATCTCAAAATGTAAGCAAAATATTTTTAAAATTCAACGCCTATAAATTAAGGTTAGCAACTAACTATCATATCACTCAATTTCGTATCATTCGTATTAGTCGTTATTACGTGATGTTTGAAGAAATATAAACGTATTTTGAGAGAATTTTCACAAAATCTCAAAATCTAATAAAAATGTTTAAAAATTGGACTGGTATAGTTTATGTTGAGCAACCATCTATCGTGTGACCAAATTTCATATCATTCGCTTTAGTCGTTATTACGTAATACGGGAACAAAGATTCACTCAGTTTTAAACGATTTTCACAAAATCTCGAAATCTGATGGATTTTTTTTTATTGGATGCTTATAGTTTAAGGTGAGTGACCACCTATCATTTCACCAAATATCATTTTTTTCACCTTTGCAGTTATTACGTGATGTGCGAACACAAATTTACGCAGTTTGAAATGATTTTCGCAAAATTTCAAAATCTAATCAAGATTTTTTTTTAATTCGACGCCTATGTTTTAAGTTGAGTGACCACCTATCATGACACCCAATTTCATATCATTCGCTTCAGTCGTTTTTACGTGATGCTTGAACACAAATTTATGCAGTTTAAAAGGATTTTTGCAAAATCTCAAAATCCAATCAAGATTTTTTTAAAGTTCGATGCCTATGTTTTAAGTTGAGTGACCACCTATCATGTCACTCAATTTCATATCATTCGCTTTAGTCGTTTTTACGTGATGCTTGAACACAAATTCACGCAGTTTGAAAGGATTTTCGCAAAATCTCAAAATCCAATCAGGATTTTTTTAAAATTGGACGCCTATGTTTTAAGTTGAGTGACTACCTATCATGACACCCAATTTCATATCATTCGCTTCAGTCGTTTTTGCGTGATGCTGAAACACAAAGTGACGCAGTTTGAAACGATTTTCGCAAAATCTGAAAATCTAATCAAGATTTTTTAAAAATTCGAAGCCTATGTTTTAAGTTGAGTGACCACCTATCATGACACCAAATTTCATATCATTCGCTTCAGTCGTTTTTACGTGATGCTTAAACAAAAAAAGCGTCACGGACAGAATGACAAACTTTTTTTTTAGGGTCGTATCGGATTCCCGGGTGCTTGAAACGGATAGAAATTGCAAAATTTTTGAATTCCAAGAAATGTACAGACAAAAGTCTAATTTTATTTATATAGATTGAAGTAAAACTTCTTTAGTCGCGACTAGGGAGTAACTCAGATTTTTTTTTCTGACAGAAGTAACGCTCTGTAAAGGAAGTGACGTATGTGCAGTTTCCACGCCAAGCACGCCTGAAAAGAAGAACCACAGAAAATCCTACATTTTCGACCGCTCGCTCCTTTCGCCGATTTCATCGTGTAAAAATACGGAGAACCTATTTGGGAAAGAAATGGAGAGAAAAACAATCAAGAACCGTATCTTTGAGGCATCAATCTTTATTTATCAACTAGCTGTTGTCCGCGACGGCTTTAGAATTAGATCCAGACAGAAATGGAGCATGTGTGAATAACAAATATGTTTGCACTATAGACAAAAGTGACTGTTTTTAAATATTATTTATTTTTACCTCCTTGTGCAGAGTATAAGGAAGTAAGGTGATCGCAAAAAATTTCGGAAGCCAGATTTCGACGAAAAAATCGATTTTGACTTCCTCTAAATTTACTTTTAAAAATTGTTGCGATGCATCTCATCGTACGCTAGCATGCAGTTCATATAAATGCATGTATAACCCATTTTGACCGACAGCAGGTCTTTTTTGACCAGTTTTTCCATGCTATCTGTTCATACGTATGTATGTACATACATCGCATATCTCAAAAACTATTGGTCGTAGAATGCTGAAATTTTATATTTAGGATTGCTGTAGCATCTATTTGTGCACCTCCCCATTTTGTCAAGACCGACTGGATAGTTTAGCTACAGGGCCACCCAAAAAGATTTTAAATACATTATGCTATATGAGCAGAAATGCATTAAAGCATATTTTACAGGTATTAAGCTACTTCTAATGACTCAGAACTGATATATTGTTAAGAGTTAGAAAATGAATTTCTCCATCGAAAATAGTGTCTTTATCATTTATAAATTTGTTACAGGAACACTCAAAATATTTCCAACACATTATGGTCAATGGCAGTTTTGAGGCATTCATCCATTTCAAGCACAATACCGTCCTACCACATAGTAATCACCCGACAACGGTCACGTGCCTCCCTCAAAAATTACACCAAAAGTAACCAAGCTTGGCAACTTTAGTGTACGTGTGTATGCATTTAACTCTCATATCTCAAAAACTATTAGTAGTAGAATGTTAAAATTTCATTTATAAGATCATTGTAACATCTAATTCTGCATCTCGATTTTTGGTTCCAATATGTTGGAGAATTTATTTACAGGACCCCTAAAAGAATTTCAATACATTAATGTCTACGGACATCTTCAATATATTACACCTGTAGTCAGTCATTGCCTTGTCCTTGTCCAAAATCTCGCCATTTGCGATCGACCATGGTGAGTTTTGCCGAAATATCGTCAAATTAGGTGTCAAAAATAATTTCGTATTTCGTATAACTCTAAAACTTTTAACTATAGAATGTTGAAATTTTGTATTTAGAAATATTGTAACATCTAACTCTGTATCTCTTTTGCAATCAACTGAGTAATTTATTTACAGGATCTCTCAAATGACTTTAGATATATTAAGGTCTGTAGATACATTGAATTCATTAAAAGTCTGTGGTCTACTACTTTGGCTAAACCCAAAATCTCGCAAACTGTATCAAGCTTGGCAGCTTTTTGCGGAATATCGCCAAATTAAGTGTCAGAAGCAAATCTTTCAAATTGAACCCAGCTCTGCGTTATCAGAAACATTTGGCTAGAAATCACTGAACCTTAGTATTAATGAAGCATTTTATCTCTTCTAAACAAAATAAGTTTAGATGAAGTGCGCTGAAAATATTTTTGATTTAGTAGACGTGAAATGTTTTCATGTGTTGTCTACATCAGATTTTTTTAAATGAAGTATAATACATGATAGTACACTTCATTTAAAATAAAAGAGTATGCAGAGATACTAAATTTAGATTTTTTTTTTTTTTTTTTTTTGTACGCATTTGGTGAATAGAGATAGTTACAACAATATTTGCGAACTATTTTGAGTGCTCTTGTAAAAGAAATATATATGCTATTTTTGTTCCCGCAAGTGCCGACAATCCAGGTTAAATTTGGGAATGACAACACCCGGGAAACAAAATTGGTGTTGAGAAGTGATTGGCCATGAGTGAAGAGTGTTATGGAAACAAGGATAGCAACTGAATTGAGAGACATCTACTTTTATTTATAGCAGTCTGGCACAGAAATGTATCACAGTCAGAAATTACTTGTAGAACAGGATTTCATTGCAAGAGAACTATTAAATATCACAGCTATGCTTTATCACAGTTAGGCACAGAAAAATATCACAGTCTGAAGAAACTCATAAGTACTGGCAAAAATGGTTTAATGAATTTAAACTTCACAAGCCGTTTAGATTTCAATTTCAAAAGCTGCTTTACCTTGAAGAGAACAAGTCCACAGGGAGAACTTCAGATCCTTAAATTACGATGAAACACGATGTTCTATATAACGGCACTTCAAACAGAAATTCTAACATCTATTTCACTTTAAAAACAGGTTAAAAAATCGGCATTAAATGTTGATTAAAAACGTACTGTCATTTTAAAGGTTAAATAGAAGCAGGTTTAGCTGGCTAAAAATAACATGTCTGGAGCTTAAAGAGCATTACCACTCGCCAAAAACGTCTGTCAACTGTTAATACAGCCTGACTGTCTAATTGCTTAACGGCGACGATCGGCCATGATCGGCCTAACTGCCTCGACCTGCTATCGATCTGTTTAACTGCTTATCTGCCTATCTGCTCTGCTTCGATTACGGCGAAAGCCCCTCCTTTTATCTGTCACTGCCGACTGCGCATCTCATTTCTGAGTTGTTCTCCGGCTGCGCGGTTGAACGGCGTTTACCGGGCTTCGGGAGCGCATCGGCGATTGGATGAACAGTTTTCTCCGGGCGATACTCACTTCGCCAACCAACCATCACGCCCGTCCAAGATGGCGACTGTTGACGAACTGGAGATCGGAGCCGTGCGTCTTAAACGATTGTTGACGCAAGCCACGGTTAAAGCGAGGTTTAAATTTAACAAAAAGTTATTAAGTTTATTTAGCATTTGAATTAAACTGCTTGGCTTTAGGAGTTTATTTAATTAGCTTTAAGTTGTTGAAATTTTATCTTAACCTTTTATTGTGGCGCTTAGAGTTGGAGAGTTTCACAATTCAGGTAAGTCAGAAATTAAATACACATAAGAGTTGGGATATTTATTGTTCACAAATAACCATTGGGAACAAAAGCCCCTCCTCCCAGCTCTTATGGACTGCAATTGCCAGCACTTAGAAGAATATAACAATCAAACATCATAACCATTTACAAATGCAATAAAACAATGTGCAAATCAATTCATACCTGTAGGCGAGTAACGAGCAAGCAACAATACTTCAAAAGATTAATAAAACAATGTACCAAGAAAACTTTAAAACAATGTTCCATACAATTCAGAAAAAAGAAGGCATGTAAAAGTTTCAAAAATTAATTTTTTGCAGTTACATTACGTAATATCAGAAAATTTTAAAACAATGTTCTCAAATACTTTTCAAATATAAAGTCCCTTTTTAAACCTTAAAAACACCTTTTTACTAAAAACCACAAATAATTCCAACAGATTCAAAATTAATCATGCAAAAAGGTTTCACTAAAGCATTACAAAAATTTACTATACTTCACACAGTTGCATATGTTTAGTTTCACAGTTAGGATTTTAACTAATCAGGTTGTCCCATGCTCGAACGACGCGAACGGCAATTAAAAAGATTCAAAAATTCTACTTAATCAAAAATACAAAGATTCTAAATGTTAATTTTGATACCTTAAACTTTGAATTCTAAGCACAATTCTAAACAATGAAAATCTTAAACGTTTAAACTCTTAAACACTGATCCAACCACCAAAAACCTTAATCAACTAGAAAACACAGTATATTAGTGCAAAAATCGTTAAAAAGAAAAATACGATATATAAGTGCAAAAATTTCAAACAACATTATGACATGATAATGATTAATGACCTGGTGATCACCAAAGATTCAAATATGCACAATCTCATACCTTTTACGCATAACTTACACATAATTCACACATACCTTGGCCAAGGATTTTCACACACCAAACTTTCATTCAATGACATGAAAAACAGTTGCTTAAATGACATATTTACAAAATGAAAAATGACACTTTTCAAAATACATTAATACTTTATCAAACATTAAATATCAAAATTCAAAAATATGGTGGTGGATCAAAAATATCAAAAACTTTAGATCTCAAACACATCCTCAACAAACTTTTTCAATTCATTTTGAGTGATAGGCTTAGTAAAGATGTCAGCCATATTAGATTTACTTCTGATGAAGTTTACTTTAAATTTATCTTTATAAAACAGATCTCTTACAAAAAATAATCTAACATCTATATGTTTAGTTCTATGATTTTCTATCGGGCTTTTAAGGAAATCAATAGTAGCCTGGTTATCCACAAATAGAGTAGGTTTAGAGTTATATTTGATTAACCCACAATCATTACCCTCTTTTAGAACGTTATCTAGCCAGGTGAGTTCTTTGATATTCTCAACCATGGCAAGAAATTCAGCTTCCATAGTGGATAAACTAACTGACTTCTCCTTAAATGTACGCCAAGTTATGGGTGCTTTATCTAAACATATGAACTCTCCCCCCATGGATATTCTGTCGTCTCTATTCGCTGCGAAATCTGCATCCGAGTACCCAATTAAATTCATATTTTCACATTTTAGCTTTAATTTGTATGATTTAGTCTTTCTTACGTATCCGAGTAATTTCAACAGTCCGTTCCAATGTTCCATGCCCGGGTCACTCTGGAACTGGGAAAAGATATTTACGGCGTAAGAAATGTCGGGTCTCGTGCGGCTAGCTAGAAACGACAGGCATCCTAAGACGCTTCTATATGGGTAGATTTGCATTTGATATTGTTCACTGTTGGTTTGAGGCGATTGTAATTTGCTGTACTGTACGCTTTTTGTGATTGGGAGTGATGAGATTGGTAATTTAAATTTATCAAATCTTTTGCAAATTTCGTCAATGTAGGGAATTTGGTGGATTATAAGACCGTTATCAGCCTCTTCAAATTCTACACCGAGTAACCTTTTGGTTTTTCCCAAAATTTTTAAATCGAATTTGCTTTGTAGTTTGTTTAAAATTTTTCCTATCTCATCTTCAGTCCTTCCAAAAATGACTATGTCGTCTACATAGACTAAAAGTACAGCAGAATTATTAGAGAAGAAAGTACAATTGCACCATTCGAATTTTCCAAGTCCAATTTCTAGCAAAACATTCTTGAGTTCGAAATACCAAGCACGACCGCTTTGGTGAAGGCCGTATAAAGCGCGTTTTAAGTGACAAACTAAATTTTCCCTACCAGCCTCTACGTACCCTTCAGGTTGTTTCATGTAAACTTCCTCTTCCAAATTTGCATACAGATACGCACAGGCAACATCGCACTGCACATGTTTCCATTTTAACAAGACCACGAACAGAGAAAAAAACAGCCTAATTAAAGAAAAGTTTATAACGGGAGAAAAGGTTTCGTCATAGGATTCGCCCTTGACCTGGTTGTATCCCTGTGCCACCAAGCGGGCCTTATATCTCGCGACGTTTCCCTTCTCATCTCTTTTAATGTTAAATACCCATCTGCACCCCAAAACTTGTTTGCCTGGAGGCAGGCTGGTTAAAACCCAAACTTTTCTATTTCTTAGATTCTGATACTCTGTATCCATGGCCTCTTTCCATTTTTCAATTTGTGGGGACCTGAGCATCTGCTTATAGGTACGAGGGACTTCAGGTACTAGTCAACTTTTGTTTTTAACTTTAACTTCCGCGTTGCTTGGCTTAGGGTTAATGACACCTTGGAAGGAATCCTTTCCTTTAAAACTGAACATACTTTTAGTTACATCATCAAACTTAATATTATTCTGTTCGCAGTATTTCTGGATTTCGTTTAAGCTTTTCAGTTTACGCTTCTGACCCTCCTCATGAAAGTAAATATCTGTCCTGGATCCATCCGGTCGAGGGACGGCGGTTCTTACCCAAATCGCATCTCGAAAAGTAGGAGAGCTAATTGTACTATCATCCATACTTTCATCTGCATCAGATTCTTCATCAGACTCTATACTGGGTGTGGGAGAGGAACTCGGGAGACTTTCGTCTTCGACCGATTCTCGACTCTCTTCACCAATTTGAGAAAGGCTAGAATCATCTTTGGGCGCCAGCACCGCTCCACTGTCACTTTCCGAAACTTTTGGAAATGACACGTTACAGGTTTCTATCACCCTTTCCTCCTCCGGGATCCAAATTCTATACCCTTTGGTACTAAACGCGTACCCAACTAAAATGCCTACTTTGGCTTTCGGGTCAAGTTTTCCTCTCAAGGGTCGAGGAGTACCAACGTAAACTTTTGATCCGAATTTTCGAAGGTGTCTTACTGAAGGTTTGATTCCTTTAAACAACTCTATAGGGGTTTTAGACTGTTCTGAATGGCATAACCGGTTCCACACATGAACAAAGAATAACACGGCCTCTGGCCAAAAGCTTTTTTCAAGACCACTTTCTGAGAGAATGGTCCTGGCTCCATCTACAACAGTTTGGTTGAGTCGTTCAGCCGATCCATTTTGCTCGGGCGTGTAAATGTTTGTGTGTTCATGATTTATGCCCTTTTCAGTGCAAAAGTCTTCAAAGTAATTACTGGTAAACTCACCCCCATTGTCGGTTTTTACAGCTTTAACTTTTAACCCAAGTGATCTTTCGGCACGGGAAACATATCTAGTAAATATGTCAAAAACGTCTGATTTTTCCTTCATAGGATAAATGGTCATATATTTAGAGAATTCATCGATAATTGACAGATAGTATCTTTCCCCACGTTTGCCTACCACATTTGATGGACCCCAAACGTCCAAACAGATTAGATCTAATGGACCTCTCACTTTGCTCCCACTAACGGACTTAAATGATACCCGCCTGTGTTTATTTAATTTGCAAAGTTCACATGAAAATTCTGGGTGTTTCTTTAGGTTAGGCAAACCTTTAACAGCATTTAGAGTACTAGTTTTTGTGATGAAATCTACACCTGCATGACCGAAACGTGCATGCCATGATTCGAGTTCTCTCAGGTTATTTTTACTTATTGCATTACAAGCTGGCTTAACGGGACTGGGGTATACGTGGTACAAGCCACGTTCGAGTTTAGCAGAAAATACAAAAAATTTTTTCTTAAAGACTTTAATCTTTCCATTTCCCCCTACAAATTTAAAACCGTTCTGATCGAGCATGGGGCCTGATAGTAAATTTCTCCTTAATTTTGGAGAGAAAAAGACATTTTTCAAAACACATTCATTTTTACCGAATTTAAGTTTTACATCCCCTTTTCCATTAATTGGAAACTCTAGATCCTCCAGAGCGAGCACCATATTCTCATTCTCAACAGTCACAAAATTAGAGAAGATGCTGCGATCATTACAGAAATGGTGGCTGGCGGCCGAATCCAAAATCCACGTATGGTTGTCAACATTACAATTTAGATTGGCCTCTGCCACAAAAAAACTTAAATTGTTACCTTTAATGGTCTTGGGGATAGTGTTCTTATTCGACTGGTTACCTGGGTTCTGGCGTCTACCTCGGGACCTTTGCCGCTCGGTTTCTGCTGGGCTGGATGTTGATTTGGAGACTCTGCACGCACCCGGACTATGAGATCTGTTCCTGGGACGACTCGGAGACCTTGGACGGACACGACAGTTCCTTTGGAAATGTCCCAGACGACCGCACCGGAAACACCTTGCCTGGTTTCCCTGGACACTAAAGGCTTCCTTCGTTGACGTCTTTCTATCGGAGTCACGGAGGTTTAGTCGAGTCTCTTCAGCCACAACTTCCAAGACGATATCTTTAAACACAAATCTTTCACTGTCCCATCGTAGAACACTTTGGACAATTGAATCAAATTTTGACGGCAGATTTCTAAGAAATTGGTATGACAGAAAAACTTCATCGAGAGATTTTCCGCTGTCCTTGAGCTGGTTGGCTAAGCTCTGGATCCGTGAGGCAAAAAGATTGACGTTCTCATTCGGCTGAATTCTACTTTGCATCAATTCACTAAAGATCTGCATATGATGACTGCGGTTGTCGGGCTTGAAATTTTTTCTTAACAGGTCCCAAACTTCACACGGGTCATCTAAATCACCGATAATTTGTCGGAAATCACTGTGCACATTGAGGTACAGCATAGATAATGCAAGCCTTTTTCGGACGTTAAATGCCTCCACATCCTTTTCTGTGACAGCGCCCTCTTTGATCACCGGGCTTTTCTCCCTACCGCACACAATTTCATAGCAATTTCTCTCCAAGAGTAGGAACTTCATATCAACACACCATGAGGAGTAATTTGTAGCATTTAACTTCTCGGTTTGGTAGAAAGTTGAGATCCCTGGTGAATTAGCCATCTTTCTCAAAAATTCTAAGTTTCAAAGAAATGTACTAAATTTCAACTTCAAAAATGTCAAATTTCAAAGACAAAAATACTTCCAAGGGTTAACTTCAAAAAAACTCTCAATTTTTAAACTTCAAAAGCATCAAAAATTTCAGCATTAAACTTCAAAAACTTCAAAATTTCAGCTTTAAACTTCAAAAATTTCGACTTTAAACTTCAAAATCGTCAAAAATTTCAACTTTAAACTTCAAATTGAACTTAAATTCAGAATCATCTCTAATTTCAGGATAATCATCGAAGTCCTCCGGAGATTTCAGGGTAAGCTTTAAACCTCTTTAAAGAATTTCTTCAAATATTACAGTTGCCCCTCCATCTCGGCACTGGGGGTTTCCATTCAATATCTTCAGTCACGGGCTTTCACTCTACAACGCAAGCCCATAACCCTTATTGTTCCCGCAAGTGCCGACAATCCAGGTTAAATTTGGGAATGACAACACCCGGGAAACAAAATTGGTGTTGAGAAGTGATTGGCCATGAGTGAAGAGTGTTATGGAAACAAGGATAGCAACTGAATTGAGAGACATCTACTTTTATTTATAGCAGTCTGGCACAGAAATGTATCACAGTCAGAAATTACTTGTAGAACAGGATTTCATTGCAAGAGAACTATTAAATATCACAGCTATGCTTTATCACAGTTAGGCACAGAAAAATATCACAGTCTGAAGAAACTCATAAGTACTGGCAAAAATGGTTTAATGAATTTAAACTTCACAAGCCGTTTAGATTTCAATTTCAAAAGCTGCTTTACCTTGAAGAGAACAAGTCCACAGGGAGAACTTCAGATCCTTAAATTACGATGAAACACGATGTTCTATATGACGGCACTTCAAACAGAAATTCTAACATCTATTTCACTTTAAAAACAGGTTAAAAAATCGGCATTAAATGTTGATTAAAAACGTACTGTCATTTTAAAGATTAAATAGAAGCAGGTTTAGCTGGCTAAAAATAACATGTCTGGAGCTTAAAGAGCATTACCACTCGCCAAAAACGTCTGTCAACTGTTAATACAGCCTGACTGTCTAATTGCTTAACGGCGACGATCGGCCATGATCGGCCTAACTGCCTCGACCTGCTATCGGTCTGTTTAACTGCTTATCTGCCTATCTGCTCTGCTTCGATTACGGCGAAAGCCCCTCCTTTTATCTGTCACTGCCGACTGCGCATCTCATTTCTGAGTTGTTCTCCGGCTGCGCGGTTGAACGGCGTTTACCGGGCTTCGGGAGCGCATCGGCGATTGGATGAACAGTTTTCTCCGGGCGATACTCACTTCGCCAACCAACCATCACGCCCGTCCAAGATGGCGACTGTTGACGAACTGGAGATCGGAGCCGTGCGTCTTAAACGATTGTTGACGCAAGCCACGGTTAAAGCGAGGTTTAAATTTAACAAAAAGTTATTAAGTTTATTTAGCATTTGAATTAAACTGCTTGGCTTTAGGAGTTTATTTAATTAGCTTTAAGTTGTTGAAATTTTATCTTAACCTTTTATTGTGGCGCTTAGAGTTGGAGAGTTTCACAATTCAGGTAAGTCAGAAATTAAATACACATAAGAGTTGGGATATTCATTGTTCACAAATAATCATTGGGAACAATTTTTGTGTGATTCAGTCACAAATATCCAAGTGCACACATTTATATCAGGGGTTCCTAAACTTTTTTCGCTGCGGCACCCTTGTGAGGCTAAAAGCATTTTAGGGCAGCCTTCTCGGGCAAAAAACTTTCACAGCGGGTTACTTATGAATAGGATGGCTTAGAAAATGATAGGATGGATGAAACAGTTGAGATGCATTTTTCATTAGTTCTTTTCTGTTTATAATGGCGAACTATCAAGAAATTACTCTCTTGGGAAAGGACTATAGGATTTTGCCTCACTCGCCCACCCCACCCCCAATCTCAGGGAGTTCCTGTGAAAGGAGACTGGACACTGAACTCTCTCCAACTTGACTGAAATATTTTTTGTTTTCGCCTGCTTGATAATCGGCTTGGCCAACCTTTTTTGTGGGATACCTATTTAGATGAAATTTTTTAATTATAATCCCCCTGGCCCAGAACTTAAGACTTTTCTTGATTATCTCCATGGCACCTTTGGTGTACGCTCGCCAAACCCCAGGGTACCGCAGAACAAAGTTTGAGAACCTGTGATTTATACTATTGGTAGGATTTGGAAATTTATTAACTTTAAGAAACACATTTGTACTTTTCTTTCTTATACTTTATAATTTGGCAAAAACTAACGTAACTTCCATGCCATTTCATTTTTTCAAATGCACGCTATCCTGCAAATAGAATTTCTGCTTTATTTCAAAAGCATGAATCATTTTGTGCTGGTGAAACTCGCCAAGTATGACCACCTAAATATACGATTTTTAATTAATAGTTAAAAAAGTAATTAAAATTTCAAAATTCTGAGCCTCAGGTGCACATTATCGAAGTCATATGCTCAAATGAATTTTCAAAGCTCTACGTGCTGTAGATTTGTCTGGAGAACATTCATTTTTATTATTATAGATACATTGATTTGGTGTAAAGCTGGCATAATTTCCATGGTAATTCATGTTTATTGAATGCACGTGATTCTTTACTGAAGTAATAGTATTTCTGTTAGCTCAAAATATGAATCGTTTTATACGGGCGAAACTCGCCAAGCATGGCAATGTAAAAACGGTTTTTAATTAATAATTAAAAAAGTAATTAAAATTTCAAAATTCTGAGCCTCAAGTGCACATTATCGAAGTCATATGCTCAAATTTTCAAAGCTCTACGTGCTGTAGATTTGTCTGGAGAACATTCATTTTTATTATTATAGATACATTGATTTGGCGTAATTTCCATGGTAATTCATGTTTATCGAATGTACGTGATTCTTTACTGAAGTAATAGTATTTCTGTTAGCTCAAAATATGAATCATTTTATACGGGTGAAACTCGCCAAGCATGGCAATGTAAAAACGGTTTTTAATTAATAATTAAAAAAGTAATTAAAAATCTAAAATTCTAAGTAGCCTATAGCCGTCTCCAGGGTCCCATCTATCTTTATACCAAAATTCATCATAATCGATTCAGCGGTTTTGGCGTGAAAGCGTAGCAAACAAACAAACAAACTCACTTTCGCAGGGAGCGATAGCGTTCACTTAGTTAGGATAAGCGTTTTGAAGGTACATCCAACATAATATTTTACATGTAATCCCAACCTTACAGGAGGTTCTCGATAATCCTTATTTTTAGATGAATAATATACCTGGTTTTGGAAAAGCACAAAAAATGGAACCTGTCTGCAATCGAACCGGAACCGTAGTTGAAAACGTCAGTTTAAGAACACTTTTCCTGGATTCTAACCCAACATCAAGACAGAACAACGGTTTAAGAACAAGGAGATGGAACACCACAATTAAAGGGACAGTGGCTGCAAATGAACCTAAACAGCAGAGGGAAATTTTCATTTAAGAACACTGTTGGAGGATCATACTTCGATCCCACGAAGATAAATTTATAGGAGGGGACATTTCGCTTAGAAAGGTGGATAACGCCGTTGTTGCAAACAGATGGAGCTACTCACACTGGGTAACTGCGCATCTCAGGTTGTTTATATTTCCATCGAGGCAAAGTACATGGAGATCGTTGAATTAGCAGAACTTCAAAAAATTAAATACATAGACTTATGAGCGTGTATATAGTAATTACTGGCTTCAGATGTGTTTTAATTACATAATTGTCTTATAATACTATTTCGTAATGAATATAGACAATAGTTTCGAAGCGAAGTGATATTATTATTTGTCAAATGCCCAGACCCTGGCTGCAATCAATCCCAAACAATGGACAGAACCTGCAGTTTAAAAACATGGATACAGAATAATAATTCAAAACCTACCAGCAGAGTAAATCAACACTTAAGAACACTGTGATAGAAAAACACAAAAAAATTTACACTACCTGCATTCGAACCCAACAAACAGAGGAAAACATCAATTAAAGAACACAGTTAAAGTATAATACTAGACTATGGACATTCCCCCATTAGATCCAACCTCCAGACGGAACAATGGTATACGGAAACAGTTAAAGAAGAATACTACAACATGGACACTTCCTGGATTCTAAGTAATTATCATGAATTACCGATGATTCTTACTGGAGATTTTAATGTTAATTTTCGCTCTCAAGAATCTCAGTCGTTAGTTGATTTTTTAAAAGAAAAATTTGATCTAACTATGAATACTTCTTGACTTCAATCAACAACGCATTTCGGTACAACATGGACACTTCCTGGATTCTAAGTAATTATCATGAATTACCGATGATTCTTACTGGAGATTTTAATGTTAATTTTCGCTCTCAAGAATCTCAGTTGTTAGTTGATTTTTTAAAAGAAAAATTTGATCTAACTATGAATACTTCTCGACTTCATTCAACAACGCGTTTCGGTACAACGATAGATGCTGTATTTTTAAGAAAATTAGCAAATTTAGAGAGTTAAATTTATGTTTCACATTATAATTATCACAAACCTATAATTTAAAAAAAAAAAAAAAAAATTATGATGACATCCAAGTACCTACAGTAGAAGACCCAAAATCCGCACAGCTTGGTTCCAGACCTTGTGTGGATTTTAGAATTTTGCGGATTTTGGGTCATAAAAGGAAATTTATTTTATTTCCCTCCACCCCACCCAGAAAAAAGAAACAATAAAGATCAAGAGAAACAAATCATGTTACTTATAATCAGAATCATGATATAAAAATACAGAGGAATAATATAATATACAAAATTATGAGATTATAGTACAACTTACTTAACCATGTATATTCAATAGTAGTTTAGGACTTTGGGATGTTATAATTATAGGCTTTTTTTCATTATTTCCTGTAACACAGCTTTGCTGCTCTACAAATCTGAGATATTTCTTTCTCAGAGCCTAACCTTCATTAAATGTTATTTTATGAACTTTTCGATCAACCTCACTTGTCCCTGTGTCAGAGTCTGTGTCATGTGACCATAATTGAGTGTTAATTATGTCACTGTCAGTCAGTTGAAGGATATCAATGCTACCATCAGAGCTCACAAACTCTTAAAACATTTTTTTTTTTTTCCAAGTCGGAATAGCTTATTTCGTTTTACTCTGTGGTTATAGTGTAGTTTTCTGAACTTCCAGCTGGCAAGGCAGATTTCATTGTTTACATTGAACAGACAGTGCGGATTTTAAGAGTCTTCCCAGCAAACACACTACTGCCTGCAAAATGCCGGCCGGGTACCCGTCGTGCTGGCAAAGTGCCGTCTACCGGGAGCATGGTAGATTGCCATCATCTGGAAGTCACTTGAGTGCCAGTGTCTGAAAAGTGCATATTCGCCAGTACATAACTGATAACGGCAAGCTGCCATGTGTCTATGACATGCACAGAAAAGTTAACGGCGTGGTACTGCTTACAATGAACCGGACCAGCACTATTTGGCAGTAATGGGCCTGTATATATTTCATAGTGTTGGCATAAAATTTCGTTATTTTAATTAAATAATGTTGTTTCACATTCATACTGTGTAGAAGTGTTAGGGGATATAAGTTCCAGGCACCCAAAGGCAAGAGTCACTGCTAAGATTTTTTTTTTGAGGGAGGGGTGTAAGGGGAGAAGTTCATATTGTGCCTTCAAATATTTTATTACTAAAAACTAAAATAATACAAACGAGTTCAGTATGCTATAAAAATGTTTACTACAGTGACAGTGAAACCCCCACTATGTACAGAATTATGAATTTTATTCTTAAAATTTTTATAATTTATATTAATTTTTTACAATTTTGCTAAACTTTTCCTGAAAAACATATTTGGAGACTTTTTTCTATGTTAAGCTCCTGTAGTTATTTTGTTAGAAATTAAGCCAGTATTTTCATGTAATAGTCAAAGATAGAAACGCAATGGGGTTCATTTAGGAATTATATTTACTTTATTCTATGTTTTGATTTCCCTTACGGGGCCTCATAAGCCGTCTCTCTCTGCCGAGGAATCCTTAACGATCTCCAAATGAAGGCAGCAAAAATCGAACTGTTATCTTTTTATTTGGCAGAAAATGTTTGTGAAACGTGGAGTTAATATTAGTAGTGTGGTGAGGGGTCTGTCGCCAAGCTATTTACTGCTTCAGTCATATTTTGAAAATTGGCGAATTACATTCCAACGGAAATGGCAACCCCTCTTGAAAGCCATTTCGTGAATTGTAAAGTGCTCTTTTTTCGGATCTCAAGGGCTTTAAAGTTTTTATTTGTTTCATCGATTTACAGCTTTCCAAAGTGTTTAATTGGTATTTTTAAACTGTTCCAGACTAACAAGATCTCATAGTTAGGAATAGTTACTTTAATAACACTATTTCAAGGGTGAGGTTCTTGTTAGTTCACATTTGCATGCCTTGGATTTAACAGGATAATGCCCTGGATTAATTAGAAAATAACAGGTAAATTTTTACTTACACTGTTTTTAATATACAAAATCTCATTGCATATTATAGTGTATAAAAGTATTTTCCTTCAAAAAATTTGAGTCATGTAGGTACAACAGGTATATAGAAATTTGTTTTCAGAATAGCTAACATCAAAAAAATCATTTGATCAAAACAAAATGTACAATAAAGCAAAATGTTACTCTAAAGTTATGTGTAACCATATATATCTAATATATAAAATTCTCCTGTCACAGTGTTAGACACCTAACTCCTCCGAAACCACTCGACCAATTTTAATGAAATTTTCAATGTATATTCGTTAGGTCATAGAATAGGTTTTTAACTATGTCTCATACCCCTAAGTCATAAGGGCGGTCCACCCCAAAATGTTTAGCCCCCGAGTGCTATTAATTTCAATCAGGATTTCTGTGTAGACATTAGCGTGTCGAGTCACTTTTCAAATGTGTTTGACAGATAATGTGGAGAGGTGGGGGGGGGGGGAAGTTAATAAAATGTTGAAAGTCGCACAAGGTTTGCAATCTTTGATAATTTATTGCTAAATGTGGTGCCAAAACGTGACAATTTATTATAAATATATTTCGCGTATAGTTAGAAAACGCCTGGCGTATATATTGTAAAAGAGTTTTATTAGGCGATTTTAATAAAGATTTCTATTCCGAAGAAGTACTCTATGGAACAAGAAAGTAAAACATGGTACACTCATGGATTATGATGCCCATTCCAAACAGCATTTAAAATGTCTTTGCGGTATAGTTGGAATATGCCTACAGGAAGAATATGCCTGGCGAAGATTGTAAAACAGTTTCAGTAGGCGATTTTAAGATAGATTTCGATTCCAAAGATGTGTTTTATGGTACAAGAAAGAGTTGATTCCTATTTTAACACCCTTACTCTCGCCAACCTAAAAAATCCCCGTACTTTGGCGAGCTTTGCAGTCATGGGTCTCTGGGAATTATGCACAAGTTTCAACGGTACTTACGTATTATCCCAGCGGTCCGCCAAGACAAGCAATTTCTCACCAAGATAAATGCCGGGCACATGAAATTATTGATGGTTTGGAATACGATTGGCAACGTATTTAAAATCTACGAAAAAGTAGTTTGGCGGAAGTGACCGCCGGGATAATACGTAAGTACCGTTTCAACGCACCCAAACTAAAGTAAACAAACTAGCGATAAACGCGCCAGTTAAGGAATTTGAAGACATTTAATTACTAAAACTACATTAATTGGTAATCCAAAATAAATAAAAATGTAGCGGCATGCTGTACTTACATGTTGTTCCAAATCGCCATTTTAATTCTAAATTACGATTTAATCATCGCCTCCTTGGCGAGAGTAGAGGCGTTAAAGTAGGAAACAATATATAAAACGGTGAAGTATAGTTGTGATATACTTGGCGAAGATTGTAAAATAGTTTTAGTAGGCGATTTTAAGATAGATTTCGATTCAAAAGATGGGTATTATGAAATAAGAAAGAAAAATACAGCACAGTCATGAATAATGATAACACTTTTCAACTTAATGGAATAAGGACGAAAAATAGGGACGACGCATAAATTATGATTCGATTTTAATATATAGCACTATAGTGCGTATTAAAAATCTGAAAGTGTTTCAGATTTTCATCCTTTTTTTTTGGGGGGGGGGGGAATTTTTTATGGAATGACTATCAATAAGTCTCAAGGCCAAACTATGTCTGTTTGTGGATTAGATTTGAGCACACCATGTTTTTCACACGGACAGTTATACGTGGCATGCTCTTGAGTGGGCAAACCATACAGTGGGCATCCAGTTTGTGTTATCTAAAGATGGGAATAACAAAAAATATTGTATACTCTATTACGTTAAGGGATTGATATTATTTTTAGCAAAATTATTGTAATTAGCGATATATATAAATTTAAAGAATAAATTACAATGAATTTAAAATATAAATGATTGGTATTGTGTTATTTTTATATTACAGCATCGTTCACAGCGCTCCATGCCTCTTCCACTCATCTACCACATCCTCACAAACTTACAATAAGTTAGTCATTTCTTTCTACTAAAATAATCCTAGGAATAATTTATATGGCAAAACAACGTTTGCCGGGTCAGCTAGTATATATATATATATATATGTAGTGCAACTTTATTTATTATAGCCTATATGATTTTGACTAATATATACATATATATATATATATTATATATACATACATATATCAACCGTTGTTGTATTGTTGTTGGGGGATAATGTTTTTACAAATCAAATGCAGTAATTTTTATTTTAATTGTTTTAACCATTAATTATTTATTTTCTAATGCTTGTAATTAACTTGGAAGTTTAATTTAAATACCTTTTGTCAGGAGATATAATGGTCTGGGTGACTCTTCTTGTATAGCTCAATTGCTTGTCTTTTTAAATTACTACTAATTACCCCTTTTTTTTGTTGGGCCTTTCTAAATAATTACCTTTTCTTTAATTTAATTCTGCCTTTGTTTGCCCTGTCTCCGGAGGTGTAATTTTAATTATCTTGTAAATTCTGTCGATTTTCTGCTGACTATTAAGTTTCCCTCTCTCTTCAATAGCCTAACTCATTTCTTGCAATATCTCTTGTTCATGTCCGGTTTTTAATTATTTTTACTCTCTTCTAATTTAATTTTTATTCCAAATTTTACCCAGGGTTGTCTCGGACGATTAGCTATCTCCCGCTAAAATTTTAGGAAATTTAATAACGTTTTTAATACCTTTTTGATCAATTAAGCTTTTTTTCCCATTTCAAGATGGCCGTTCTTGCCTGCGTTTCTTCTCGGCCAAGTTCGTTTCTTTCCCGCGTGTAGTAGTCGCTGGCCGCCATTTTCTTCTTTCCTCTCTTCCTTCCCCCGACAATCGAATGTTCTCGAAGTTTCCCAGCTGAGATGGCGCGCTCTGATTGGTCCCCGCGGTCGGCGTCTCAGCGAAGCTCCTCAAGCGTGGGGCAGAAAGCGTCATTCTGAGAGCTGTCGTGGTGCTGCTAGGACGTGTCTTGACCGGTGTTTCATCACGCATTACGGGCCCAACTCGGCATTTTTGTCGTGACATACAACAAGTTCATTATGTGATTGCTAGCACGTAGGCCAGAGGGCCAGCTACTCCATGATCACCGTATAAATTTATTCTTTTTCTTCTTTTTTTGTGCGTAAGCACCCGGTGGCCCCACCACGTTTGTAACATGTTCGGGTTTTTGGCCATCTGCCTCTATTTGGCCACCTTGCCGATGCGTCACCGTCACTGCCAATATGCTTCCCCTCACTTTTGATGTGAATTGGGCTTAAGGCCCCCACCCCCTGTTTTCGACGGAGATCAATTACCAGTTTCGACGTCCCGTTTCAATCTCCTACGCTGTGTTCATCTTCCCCAAACCGGGAGCCGCTAGTGCTACATAGTATGCTCTGTGTGGATCGCGAGATCTCCGACGCCTGATTGTGCCGGCCAAAAGTCCGGGATCCCTTCCAAGGAGAGACCAAGATGCCGGCTCCGGGAGCCACCAGCGTCCGACCGTCAGTTCCCTGAAACACAGAGACCAGGCCTGCCATTGGATCCGTGGGTGAGATCGCTCTGATTTCCTTTTCCTCTATCATCCTTATGCTACTATTTCTCCACCATAAGCTGGATCAGCGTCATCATGCTTCAAGCCGTGCTAGAACTATCTTTTTTTTTTTTGAACTTGTAACGTTTAATAGGAGGGGGGGGGATTTAAATCAATAGCTAAATGACTCTTCTCTTCAAGTAGTAACCAGTGGTATAACTTCCAGTAACGCCATGTTTAAATTTTTTTTTGTTAAATGATGATTGTTGATGCTGTGTTATTTTTTTTCTTACCTAGTTAATTTTTGGAGTGTCATAAAATCTGTTTTATTTTCTGGCTTGGCCTATGCTAATCTCTGTAATTACTTGTTTGAGTTGTTCTGCACATCAATGAATTTGCTGCACCCTTTGGTGTAAAATTTGCAAAGTTCACCTTTTTATTTATTTTGTTAACTATTTAAACTCATCTGTTGGATTGTAAAAGTGGGGTTTCAAGTAACAGTTAAGGATTTTTGTGTGGGATTTTCATTAGATGCCTTGTGTGGCTTGGGGAAGGTGGGGACTTGTTTGCCCAAATATTTCTTTTCTTTTTTTTGATAGGATAAATTTTTTTTAAGCTGCAGCAGAGCCTTTAACTTAAATTTTGGATCCAATCGAACTACTTTTGTCATGACAATTTTAATTATGCATTACCTTTTTATTTTGATTACTTTTTTTTTTTTCAATTTACAAGGGCAAATAATGGGAAATTAAAGCACTCAAATATTTTTGTTTTTTTAGCATTACTACCACGCGCTGTAGTACCCCTGCGCTGTGTTTTACTTACTTTTATGTCTAAATACTGATGTCGTGAGGCCACTAGTTGTTTACCCCTGTTATTGTTGAATAAAATTTGTATTTTGGTGATCTAATGCAATGTCTCTGTGTTTATTTTACCACACTTCTAACACACACTTCAGGCAAGGCTGAGATCATTGGGTTATTTATCTATTTAAACCGCCACAACGCATGGTCAAATCTTAATTCTGTTTTGGGTAACTTGCTTAATTTAAAATCTAAATTTTAACCTAGCTAAACCTATTTTCACGGCAGTAGTAGCTAAAATACTACACCGTAAAGTATTATAACTCATTTATAAAATTTCTCTAATTATGAAATAATGCAATTAAACTGTTTACAAATGATTTTATGTAGTTTTTTAAATGTGTTACCGACTCTCTCATAAAAAAGTATCTTTTGCAACTGGAAATTCGCAAGAAAATTGCAGTTTTTGAAAACTGCACACAATTCACTAATTTTGGGCGAGCATAATTTGCAAACGATAAACATTTTTGTTGTTTTTTATCTTTTATGTATGTAGTTTTTTATCTTAAAATGTTACCCTTAAGCAATGTCTTTTTTTTTTTTTTTTTTTTTGAAATGGGTTGATGAATAAGCCCCCCTACCCCGGATCCGCCACTGGCTCATATTTTAATTATAGCAGCGTTACTGTAAATAGGCACTAATCCGGTACCGTGCCATTGTATTGTAGTCACTGTTAAGGTACCAGGCCAGTGCCTTTATATTTAATAATAGCCGGTACCCGGCCATTTCATTTTGGGTATTATAAACTCCATGGGCCAGTGCCTTTATTGTAAGTAACGGCCGGCACATGCAGTATGCCAGCAGAGTGCCGTTGCCTTCCCGGGCTTCCTGCAAGGTACTTCTCGGGAGACCACTTTTGGTACGATTCAGTTACTTTTTGCAGTGCCGGGCCAGTGCTGGACGTAAAGGCAGAAAGGCACTGGCAAGGTACTCCGCCAGCAGGTGTGTGTTTGCTGGGTTGTAGATTTCGGGTCGGCGGATTTTGGGTCTTCTACTGTATTTCCAATGATTAATATGAATATAACATTTATATAATCTTTGTAAAGTACATGAATAATAAATATAATTAAATTATAATATGATATTTATTTTAAGTTAAATCATTTCAGTGATATGTGTCGTAAACGTCAAAGAAGTTTTACTTCAATCGCGTGTAAAGATTACACGCACACACCTTTTTTTTTATATTATTTAATTTATTCCTAAAATAGGTTTGAATTTCTTTTGTATGTACATTGAGATAAATTTAAGCTAAATGTAGTTTTTAAATAGTTCAAAGTATTACTTTTTAAATAGTAGTTTTTGTGACTTAATGATTTCAACAGAATTTAAGAACAAAAATAACTCCATTTATTTATTTATAGCAATCCTTCATCAAGAAACATTGGATCAAAGTTTGGAAATTTTTGAAAAATCAGATTTTTCATACAAATATAAGTAATTTGAGAATACAATAAAAATAACTGAAGTTTATGGACAGCTGAATAGAAAACAATATTTTGATGTTATAAGCATCACTATAAATGAGTTCAACTGTACTAATTTATATATTTTTAAAAAATATATCATACCAATATTTCTTAAAAAGGGGATGCTCTTTAAAAGCTTTGACATGTCTAATGTCATAGAGTTGCTTAATGAGATCTTCATGATTTCTAAGATGAAAGGCGAAGGAATCATAGAAAAAATGTGCTGCATGAAAGAAATGAATTAATATCTTTATTCATAACTTAAATCAATCAAAAAAGTATGCATATCAAAAAACACTATTAGTAAAGTAAAAACTATTTAAATACACCTCAAACCTAGAATTGCAAGAAAGTATAGAAACAAAAAGCAAAAACCTATAAATTCAAAAAACACTTCAGCACTTTTTTAATGTTATAGGTAACAAAGTAATATAAACAAAAGTAGCAGAACACTTTGGATATTAGACAAACTTTTTTGAATTTTATCAGTACCCAAAAAATATTCTGTTACTTTGACCATGTGAAGAATAAGGACTTTTCAACTTACCCAAAGCTATACATGCTTATTATGCTCTAACTCATTGCAGAAGCAATGGATTTTAGCCACCTACATAATACTTTTCCTTAAATTTTAATCCATGACTTCTTTTCATGAAGAATTATTCAATGCTTTCTTTGCCATGACAACACAAACAAAAAACTTTTGTTATGGTATCACAAATCAGCTAATTAAATTAAAAATATTGTCTTATTTTGAAATTCGTAAAAAAATCTTATTTGTATTTTTTTTTTTTTTTTTTTTTTGGATTTTAATAAAGGTCTGAATGTGCATTTATTATCTGACAAAATTAAAAAACGATTTGATTGATAGATTTCAGAATGGGGCAATTTGAAAGTTCATAAATGATACATAATTTTAAAGTAGTGGAGAAAGCAGATTTTTTTCCAGTGGACCCTTTTCTGTTGCATCTTTTCAATAATGAGATTGAACATGTTAAGATGGGTTCAAGATTAAATGAATAGGAGGAGTTATTTAAAGAATGACCAATGGTAAAGATGCTTTGTCATGTACATGCATATTTGTGTACATGTATCAATAACCATGTACATTGTATCAATAATTGTGTACATGTATCAATAACCATGGTCCATGATTTATGCAGAAAACCATTAACATACCTTACCTTTTTTTTATGACTTTTACATGGATTATTGAAAAAAAATTGTGGATACTTACCAAAATGCCAAATCTTTTAATAATACCAAATCTTTTAATAACAATAAAAATACAGTCTATAAAATTCACAAACCTAAAAACTTTATCATTTATATTAAAAATTTATGAGAATTATAAGTTCAAATTTAAATTTTAAAACAACTTTTGATATTAGCTGACCCTCATTTTTTAGCCAGAATCAAGGTATTGAAAAAAAATTATGTTTTTTTAAAATAAATTGCATTTTTAAAATTTAAATCTGATTTTTAATTATTTTTTAAAATCAGATTTTTAAGAAATAATTAGATTAATAATTAAATAAGTTTAACTACTTTATATAAAGAGTATGGACAACTGGTAAGTAACAGGAGAGAGGTGCATGTGCCTGTGCTTTTGCTATGGATCCGCCAATGTAAAGGGCCAATCAAGTAATGTGTTTTTAAAATATATATATATAGTCTTATTGCAGAAAAACAATGCATTAAAGACTAATTGATGGATGTAATGATACAATTTCAAACATGCATTTATAGGTTTCTTAGGATATTAAAGCTCTTGAAAATATGATGGCACACATAAAAGAGACAATTGGGTGATTCCACAATATTGTAAGCGTTATGCCCTATCGGCAACAAATTTGATTAATCATAACTAAACAAAAAATTGAGATGCATGAATAGTTTTTTTTTCTTCTTTTTTTAGGTTCTATTAAAAAACCCAAAGATAAGAATAGAAAAAAAACAGGTTTTGGGGGGCAAAATTAAAATATTTGGTACTTGAAAATTTTTACATATAGAAATGTAAACTTCAAACTAGGGATGCAACGGATATCCAGTAAGTATCCCCTATCCGGCTGATTTTTCAATATCCGAAATGCCGTCGGATATCCAAATCATAACTACCAGATATCTGACTTCTCTGCCAGATATTCGGCTATATACTACTGTTACTGAAGTTCTACTTATCATGGGACAGGATGGAAAATTATATTTGATATAATTAAACTTCCCCTATAAACAGGATTATACTACTAAAGTGGGTGAACAGATAGTAGCCAAATTTTTTTTATGGACTATACTTGAGAAGTGCTTAGGGAATTTTGATTAAAAAGCTCACGTTAACATGCAGCAAGTTCATATGCAGCACTTTTCAGTAAAATGAAAATGACTCAGATAACAAGATTAATTTTGAACTTTTTTTATGCCAGTGCATACAGATATTGCACACAGTGATGTGAAAAAGCCTCCAAAATTGTAATCTAGGATAAATTTTCAATGAAGGAATCATACATTCATAAACAGATGATGTTTTCTTTTCGACAAAGTAAAATATTTTTTTTTTTCTAATTTGATCTAATTATCGTTCCTTATTTATTTATATTTCATCTGTTGCTAATTTTCTTTATGTAAAACTTCATAAAATATTCATTTTTTATTCAAATGAAATTAATTTATGAAATAAAAATTCACCATTAAGAAGTATGTCAAAGGTTACATAAATATCCAAACAAAACAGACATGACAGGGAAGTTATTAATTTCAGGGATGAGAATTTTCCACGTATCTGCTAAATTCTGCTTAAAAAAAAGAAAAAAGCATTATGACTGACTTGTGTGTATAATTATATAGGATATCTGTTTTTCATAACTTTTAGACCATTCATTTAGACTAAATGTATATTTATTTATGTACATCAGTGTTTCACGACCTTTTTATATCTGTGGTGTAGAAAAAATGTATTTTGCATCAAGTAAAAACTAATAAATACATAACCATGTATTTATTAGTTTATTTAAATAAAATACATAAATATGTATTTTATATACTAAATCATTATGAAAATATCGTTTTTAGTTAGTAGCACATTTGTAAGAGATTTTTTTTTTAAATAAATATAATATACATGGATCGGCACCAGTTTACAGAACAAAGGTTAGAAAACACTGACATAGATATACACTAATAATATTTGAGAGAAGGTTAAAAAGTAATAATTAAAAAAACTTTTTTTTCAAATATGATTTATCACACATAATTTATTTGTTTTTCATCTCTTGCTAAATTTCTTAAAACTTAAAGAAATATGCATTTTGTATTACTTTCTCATGTAAATGGCATATCTATCTAGATTCAGACTGTCTAATAACGACAAATACAGTACATCTCATGATTGCAAAGGGAACTTGAGATTGTTTTTTCCTTCACACAAACAACTTAGCGGGCCCACAAATTTTCCTCCATGCCCACAGGGGATGAAAAGAAAAGCAAGAAAAAAACATGGGATGGTTGGGTTATACAACTTTCTCTCCTGCCCCCCTCCAATCTATTGGAAGCGTGGATTTTACAAGACAGAACATAACTCTTTATCAGGTAAGTTTTCAAAATCCATTGTCTTTTATATGTTGCTTCCACTGTCGTTTATATATATATTTAAAACATTTTATATAAAAGTAGCTCAGATTTAGGTCATCTGAAAATTTCAGCTGTGTAGTTAACATTTAAAATTTTTTAAATCTTTTCTTTTTTTTTTTAAATATATAATTGCCCATATAGCAAGCTCTAATATGCACAATGCAAAAAGAATTACTTGAAAACATTGAAATGTTTTAGAGTAATTCCAAAAACTGTTTACCATTGACTTAACATTGACAGTGGCCTTGGGAGTTCAGTCAAGAAGACTCTTAAGCTCATCATACAATCTGATGATTTCGGTACGTTTTTCTTCATTGATCATCCGTAATGTCTTTATATTACTGTGTGCTTTTTGCGCCACCTGTAAGCTATACAACTGGTAACGGAGTACATGAAATATTCCCAAAACTCTTTCTGGTAGACCAAAGTTTTGACTACCTGATTTTTACATTTTCAATGATAATCTTCCTTTTTTTTTTCAATAATATAGTAATATAATGGTCATATGTACAGATTATTGATTTATCATTGTATTTTATATAGCAGAGCTTTTTATTAATAATATGAGCCAAGATACAACCAAAAGTTCTGTCCAGCAGTGTATATACAAGAAATTATTATCAAATATTTTCTAAATAATACAGGACACTCCCTCTAATCTGCAACCCTATAATCTGCAAATGCCAATAATTCCCCATACATTTTACATGTAAACAAATAATTTTACATTTCAGTTTTTCTATGCAGACTCTGAAAGACAGATGAAACTTTCACTTTCGTGAAAAAAAAAAAAAAAGACCAGAAAAAGGAGATCCACTGAAATATTAGCCTATTTATGTTAATAACTCGAATTGTGGAAATTCACTATTTGTACTGATACATGGAAACACATGGGATTAGATTTTCATTCAGTATAATTTTGCATAACTCTTAGTAAAACTCTGAGACTGTTATGGGCAGAAACAAACTAGTAAATCTATGTATATATAAATACGTTAAGCAAAACCTTAGTGTCCCTTTTGTAGCACACTGCGAACTGATGACTGCGAAATTCGGCACAGTTAATGTTCGTATGGAGTTTGTGCGAATGTTAAAATTTTTATGTAGTATACTAATGCACCATGAAAAATTAGAGAAGTAATTTGGCATGCAGTATTTCGTGCAGTAAGTCGGACGATGGTTCCATTGTTGCGTCAATTTTGAAATAACAGTACTTAATTTCAGCAGTACTATAGGGTTATAGTATTACAACAAAATTTACAAAAATTGGAATTAGTCTCCAGTTTGGTGATATGCCAATGACTAAAATGTGCTTTAGCAATATGCTTGGCGACTTTTTTTAGAAGGCGATAAGTACACGAAGTGTTGCAAATTCCATGTTTTAAAGCTGTAGAAAAACCTTGGAGGAGAGAATAATATTTACTATTCGTTCCGGGAAGGTTGCAATCCAAGTGACGCAACACAAAAACGTGCCAATTCGACAATTTCGTCATAACTTCCCACCAGGCAGTATGCTAAAGCAAATTTTCTCCAAAAATATTATTGAAGAATTATCTCAGCAATTAAGAAGGAATGAAAATAATATCATTAATGAAGTGTATGGAAATATTTCCTAAAACATACTCTCCGATAACATATTGAAGTTAGTTATAATAGAACCTAAAAATGATTGAACTTTTATTAATGTTGGCATAATCGAATATCTGATGAATAGAGAATATATCACCGTATCTCCAATAAAATAATTTGCTATGATGAGAGTGAAAGTTTTTCCCAAGTCCAGTAGAGTTTTTAAATTCTTTCACTGCGAGTGTTCTTTTTTTTTTTTTTTTTTTTTTGTTATCCGGGAGCAAGTGAAAAATTGCCAAATAATAGTGATCTGCGCCAAATTCTTACAAACCTAAAGCGATTTGCTGTACATAGTTGTTTATCCCTTTCCATATTTTGGAGTTGTTTGTTTGTGTTTTAAGGCAAACCTGCACGTGGGGTATCTGCCAAGGGGGGGGCGCCTTGGTAGGAGGACTTTCTAAGGGGTTCTAACGCGTATTCACGTTACATCTGGAGAAAACCTACCAAAACTCGACCGTTAGATCGACAGCCGCGCGATGGGACCCGAACCCGGGACCTTCACACCTCGGCCGTCTACCATTTTCAGTGGCATAACCACTGTGCCATGGTGAGGCACTCCATATTTTGGAAGTTTAATTTAATTTTGTATTTCTATTCAACTAGGAGCCAAGGCCCCTAGACTCGCTATGCTCGCTCTTCGTATGAGGCATTTGGCCCATAATAAGGCTTATTTGTAAAACAGGCATAATTTCAACAAACAAAACCCAAAATTGGATCAGAGAGAATGTTACCGAGCTACACATTGCTTGGTTATGCATGTTCCTTGGAACATAAAAATTTAAACTTCTCACTATTTTTAATTATGTAAAACCTATGTAAAACCTTGCGTATTTGCCACCAATGGTGATTTTTTATAATTTGGCAACTTACATATATGTATAGTTAATAATTAGTTCGAAGAAAACCGTACTTTATATGTTTTCCTTGATAAAAACTACGTAACAGCTAGAATAGCTTCCCACCATGGCGACTTTTCATTATTTGGTGATTTACACAAACTCATAACCAATAATTATTGCTCATGTAAAGTTACCGTGTAAATCATTATCCATATATTCATATACATAATTCTTTGCAGATTGGTATACTTAGCAGCACGAAATATATCATCTTACCACACTGTGTAGTATTTTTTTTTTTTTTTACTACTGCCGCGAAAATTAGTTTAGCTAGGTAAAAATTTAGCAGGCTACCAAAACAGAATTAAGATTTGTCCATGCGTTGTGACTGTTGAAGTAGATAAATAACCCAATGATCTCAGCCTTGCTTGAAGTGTGTGTTAGAAGTGTGGTAAAATAAACACAGAGACATTGCATTAGATCACCAAAATACAAATTTTATTCAACAATAACAGGGGTCAACAACTAGTGGCCTCACGACATCAGTATTTAGACATAAAAGTAAGTAAAACACAGCGCAGGGGTACTACAGCGCGTGGTAGTAATGCTCAAAAAACAAAAATATTTGAGTGCTTTAATTTCCCATTATTTGCCCTTGTAAATTGAAAAAAAAAAGTAATTAAAATAAAAAGGTAATGCATAATTAAAATTGTCATGACAAAAGTAGCTCGATTGGATCCAAAATTTAAGTTAAAGGCTCTGCTGCAGTTTAAAAAAAAATTTATCCTATCAAAAAAAAGAAAAGAAATATTTGGGTAAACAAGTCCCCACCTTCCCCAAGCCACACAAGGCATCTAATGAAAATCCCACACAAAAATCCTTAACAGTTACTTGAAACCCCACTTTTACAATCCAACAGATGAGTTTAAATAGTTAACAAAATAAATAAAAAGGTGAACTTTGCAAATTTTACACCAAAGGGTGCAGCAAATTCATTGATGTGCAGAACAACTCAAACAAGCAATTACAGAGATTAGCATTGGCCAAGCCAGAAAATAAAACAGATTTATGACCCTCCAAAAATTAACTAGGTAAGAAAAAAAATAAATAAATAAATAAACACAGCATCCACAATTATCATTTAACAAAAAAAAATTTTAAACATGGTGTTACTGGAAGTTATACATCAGGATAGTACTCAAAGTAGAAAAAGAAAAATTAGCATTTACAGTTGGCTTCAATTCCCCCCCTTCTTTTAAAGAGAAAAGTAAATAAAAATTTAGGGATCTTCAATCGGTACGGTGAACATGGTGGTAGGGAGAGTAGTGAATCGACTTCCTGGGTGGGCCGGATACTTGCAGAAATAAAAGGCAACGATCTTACCGGGATTCAGTTGCTGGAGCTCGAAGATTTCCCGAGGAGATCGTTCGGCAGGACATACAGGCATCTCCCGATGTGGCTAAGATGACTCGATCGTGGGCCAGGCAGGTGTCACGCGCTGCTTTACAAAATGGAGAAGGCGCTAGCTGTGCGTGAAATCACATCAAGGGGGTTCGCTCGCTTGCCACGCCAAAAAAATATAATGGGTTACCCGGCATTGTAAAAATAAAATCTGCTGTTCTGATGATCAAACGTTTTATCAGGCCCTCTGGCCTACATGCTAAAACTTCACATAATGAATTTGATGTAAGTGACGATAGATATGCCGAGCTAGGCCCCTAAAATTCGCGATGAAACACCGGACAAGACACGTCCTAGCAGCACCACGACAGCTCTCAGAATGATGCTTTCTGCCCCACGCTTGAGGAGCTTCGCCGAGACGCCGACCGCGGGGACCAATCAGAGTACGCCATCTCAGCCTGGAAACTTCGAGAACATTCGATTGTCGGGGGAAGGAAGAGAGGAAAGAAAAAAATGGCGGCCAGCGACTACTACACGCGGGAAAGAAACGAACTTGGCCGAGAAGAAACGCAGGCAAGAACGGCCATCTTGAAATGGGGAAAAAAAGCTTAATTGATCAAAAAGGCATTAAAAACGTTATTAAATTTCCTAAAATTTTAGCGGGAGATAGCTAATCGTCCGAGACAACCCTGGATAAAATTTGGAGTAAAAAATTTAAATTAGAAGAGAGTAAAAATAATTAAAAACCGGACATGAACAAGAGATATTGCAAGAAATGAGTTAGGCTATTGAAGAGAGAGGGAAACTTAATAGTCAGCAGAAAATCGACAGAATTTACAAGATAACTAAATTTACACCTCCGGAGACAGGGCAAACAACGGCAGAATTAATTTAAAGAAAAGGCCATTATTTAAAAAGTCCCAACAAAAAAAAGGGTAATTAGTAGTAATTTAAAAGACAAGCTATTGAGTTATAGAAGAAGAGTCATCCAGACCATTATATCTCCTGACAAAAGGTATTTAAATTAAACTTCCAAGTTAATTACAAGCATTAGAGAATAAATAATTAAAGGTTAAAACAATTAAAATAAAAATTACTGCATTTGATTTGTAAAAACATAATCCCCCCAAAAAAAACAATACAACATATTATCCTTCCTTCTCCCCCAAAAAATTTTTTACGAAGTAAAAAATTTTTCGTTGAGAAGCCAGGAACAGACTGGCGAAATGTCTTGAGAAGCAGCATATAATTCCAATTTGACAATCAAACCTGGGGAAGACCAGCCATGGCAGCAAGAAAAAAAATTTGCATAATGCAAAATACCTCAAATAAACATCAAGAACCCGTGTCCCAAGTCAGGACACATAAAAAAAAATTTAACCCTATACCTACATATTCCACAAAAGAAAAAATCAATCAAAAGGTAAAGTTTTACCTGCACATTCCTTCACAACAAAAACATACAGTATATATGTAGTACGACATATAAAACATGACAGAACAACATTAAACGAAGACAAAAAGGTAAAAAATCTTTGGTACAAAAGGGTAATATGCAATTCTGACCATGATGATTTAGAGTCCAAGGAAGTGGTCAGTAGCAAAATCGTGTAAAGTCCTCGTATAAGTAGTCACTACGTGGAGTTTGTTGTCACAAGCGTGGGTAAAAAATCAGTTCAGAGATTTCCAAAAGTAAATAAAAAGCTAGTCAGTGTCATGTATTGAATACAAGACCACTAGCAGGCAAGGGCGGACAAGTACCTAGGATGTTGAACCACCCCCCTTTCAAAGAAAGCTGAGGAAAAAAAAAATTTGACAGGGGCATGACAATCCCAAATTTGTAGAGAAAGAAAAAAAACCCAATTAATGCATCAAATTAGAGGTTAAGTTGGTAAAAACATTAGGAGACAGGAGAGAAATGATCCTTGAACAACCCCACATCCAGCAGCAATTGGTCTGAGTACAATAGGCTAAACACCAGCCCAATTGTGACCCAAGATCAATTACCACCAAACATGGAGGTTAATTCAAGTGACCAAGAAGGATCTAGAAACACATCTGGACACTAATCATTTTCTCCAAAGAGGAAAACAAAACAAAACAAGGTAATTTTAAGAAAACAGCTCAAACCAGCATGAATAACTTAAAGCAAAAAAATTTTGAACCCTAAGTTTCTTAGATAAAGGCCCTGGGATTGTCTACACCAGCAAAGTTAACAACTTTAAAATTTTCCTCAAGCCATTACAGAGAGAACAAAAGTTTGAACCCAGAAATTTCTGCACTGATTTGACAATTCCAGTACAAGTTTTTTTTTTTGACATAATCAGGTAAAAAGTATTTTAAGAAAACTTTCATGTGGTTATACAGTAATAAAAGGTAAAAAAAAATATCACATGAATTATTGCAATGGCCCTTAGCCATACACAATTTGTACTACCAAAAGGGTACTACATCAGATTATAACACTTACACAAAAACATCAAACCAAAACAAAATATTTACTTCAATATAAACTTGCATAAGGAATGTAACAACATATAACACAGATTGTGCAGGTAAATTTTGATTGATACCAACAAACAAGTAAACAAAACACCCCACCCACAAGAAACTAAAAGTAAACGAAAAAGGTAAACACAAATGCAAACACTAAAAAAAAAAAAAATACAATACTAAAATGACACCAAATTCAAAAAGGAAAAAAATGATTCGCAAATAAAAGACCCAGCACTACTTTTTAATTACAAAGCCAAATTGATCACGTGACCTAAGATTATACCCATGACTACTAGTGGAGCTAGACAGGCCTGGAGAAATCGAAGATGGGGTTGCGGCATCAATATCATCACCATTTGAACTTAAAAAGGAAACAGGGGACACAACAGTATCTCTAAAAAAATCAGTATCAGGTTCTGCATCAGACAGGGCTACAACAGGCGGCATAGGAGAAGTTTGAAAACTACCAAAACTGTCATCCCAAGTGGGATCATAAGGAAGAAAGGGGTTTGGGTACTCTTTCAACATCTTCGCTTCCCAATCCTCAGTTGAAGACGAAGGGGTAGACTCAGGTAAAACAGACTCAGGAGTGTGTGGCAAGATGTTATTACTAGTAGGAAAAACATCTCTATCAACAACTTTAAAAATTCTATTGACATGTACCTTTTGAACATCTGAAGGGTTAGTTAAAAGAGAAATCAAAAATAAAACAGGAGAACATTGCTTTAAAACGCAATAGGGACCCTTATTGAATTTACAAAGCTTTTTTGACAAATTAGGTTTATGTGCAGGTGTGTGTAAGAAGACAGTGTCACCAACCTTAATGTCTTTTAAGTTAAATTTTGTAGGAGTAGAGTTAGCTTGGTTATGAGAGGCAACTTCGAGGCGATCTTTAATTATTGGAAAAGTGTTCTGGAGATTGGTGACAATTTCCTGAGCATAGGATCTAGTGTCGGCATATGTCCTGAATTTAGATGAAAAAATCAGGTCATATGGCAACACCAGATCTCTACCATAGGTGAGAAAAGCAGGAGTGTTTTGAATAGTTCTGTGGTAGGCGGTGCGAAAGGCCAGCAAAGCAAAAGGAACCTGTTCGCACCAATCCTCCTGAGTTTCACTAACCAAATGACTTAAAGAGTCTACTAAAACCTTGTTCAACCGTTCAACGACCCCGTTGCCTTGCGGATTATAGGCTACAGTGTGCATTTTCTTGATTCCTAGGACCTTATAGACTTCCTCCATTGCCTGCGAGAGAAAATTGGACCCCCTGTCTGAGTACAGCACATCCATAGTGCCATGTCTCGAAATAAAGTCCACTAAAACCCTAGCTACTGTGGCACTTTGTATGTTTTTAACAGGGTAAGCTTCAGGAAATCTAGTAAAATAATCTGTAATTACAATTAAAAATTTGTTCCCATGTTTTGAGGTAATGAAGGGACCAACCGCACATTTCTGGAAAGGTCTATCAACAGTGCGGATCTCCTGGATGGGAGCCTTTTGACCTTTTTTGAAACCACGTCTTTGTAAACAAGAATGGCAAGACATCACATAATTTTTAACATTACGGTACAGACCTACCCAAAAAAAAATTTGCCTAACCCGATGCAATGTTCGAGAAAGACCTGGATGCGCAACAGTTTTGTTGTCATGGCAGGCTTGAAGAACTTTCTGAACAAGAGAGTGAGGGACAACAAGTCGAATATTGGAAAAATTTGCATCAGTAGATTGGCAAACAAGAATATTTTGTTGAAAATAAAATTTATTTGACTTATGAATGAAAAAAGGATCTTGCGAAATATTACGCGCCATCTTTTGGCAAAAAGAGTCTTCCTCTTGTAATTTAATTAAGTCCTGGTTAGGCAAAGGTAAAATTTCACACTTAAATGGAACATTATCAACAACGTTAACTTCTCTAGAAAGAAAGTCTGCCATTAAATTTAACAGTCCGGGTTTGTGTACAATAGTATAGTCATATTGTTGTAACGTCATAATCCAACGAGCTATGCGAGAGGTGGGATCAACAAGTCGAATATTGGAAAAATTTGCATCAGTAGATTGGCAAACAAGAACATTTTGTTGAAAAAAAAATTTATTTGACTTATGAATGAAAAAGGGATCTTGCGAAATATTGTTGGAGCTAAATAATTTTTATTAAACTAAATATATTTAACTGAATTCAAATTTAAGATGCTAAAAATTTATTTTGCCCAATTGTTTTCCCCTGGCCTTGCATCAGCCATCTATTTCATAAAGTTTTTTTTCATGTGCCAATTAGGCTTAAGTTTTGTTTATGTTATTCACCCATGGGTTAAACCTATCTTAATTGTATTAAAGTTCAACTAAAAGTAATTAATATCAGTTTAAAAATAAAATTCAAATGGTTTTAAACTTCTTCATAACCCTAAATAGCAGTAGCTCTAGTAAGTTAAAAATGTAAACAAACAAAATAAAACCCCTAATTCTTATTGAAAAAAAAAAATTAAATAAATAAATAAAATTGAAATAATATACTTTTTATTCATTGAAGACCCAAGACAACTTCAAAGTAAAATTTAAAAACCTAAGCTCAATATTCAATAAAGTTGTTGTGTTTAGTTGTTGACTACTGCTGCTGGATGGAAATAGCCTCTGAACTATGGCCCAGTAGTTTAATGATGTCATGCTTCCTGAAAAATAAGGGTCTTCCTTTTGACAAACAGATGCTTAGGTTCTCTAAAGAATCATGGGGGTAAGAGAATTAGTTCTGGTTAGGGTAGGACTTTTAACTAATGTTTAAACCATAGGTGAAGAGTGAAAAGCCTGAAGTGAAAGGCAATTTTCTGAGGTTGTTTTCAATATGCAAATTTATTGAACCTTTATTTTATGCAAATGTTGCATACTTTTTTTATTCTGTAACTGTGAAATTAACCTGTTTTATATAGTATATAAAGTGTCTGCTTTATGAGAAAACACACAGCCCAGGCTGCTGATACAGCTAGAAGGTTGCCCTAGTCATGGGAAGGGCATGATGTATTTCTGCCAGATACTTTATAAAAGGCTTGCATTGGAACTGGAAATTTTTCCATTTAAATTTATTGCAGATGGCCTGGTTTATCTTAAAATCTGAAATTGTTTTTAAATTTTTTTGTTTTGTAAGTGTTCTTTTGTGCAATGTTTAAATAAATTTAAGTAGAGAAAATATAAAGTGTTGTCAATTTTTTAAGCCTTCACCTCTAGTGGTACAACTGAAACTGTGGGTCATTTTTATGACATACTTGGCATTTCATCCACGGACCCAACAGTGGTAGCAGAGCGTGGTTTTGCTCAGCCACCTGGGGTGAAGAAGACTTAAGAAATATGGTTTCTACTAGTGAACCCATAGGAACTGTAATGGCCTTTCCAAAGCTAAACCGGGACAATTACAAGCTATGGAAATATAGCATCAATATGTACCTAGCAGGCCAAGATCTGTCAGAATATTGTTCAGAGTCTCTAGTGGAGGAAGTCAACAAAGCAGCCAAGGATGTATCTGGCACCACTTCAGAAGTTAAGGATTTGAAGAAGGAAAAGAAAACTTTGGCCATCATCTGCCTTAGTATAGAAGAAAACTTAAAAAGCCTGCTTTATGAAGCCAAAACTCCAGCTGAAGCATGGACGCTGTTAAAATCTGCATTCGAGCCCTGTAGTCGAGCTAGAATAGCTGCTCTTAGAAGAACTTTCTTTCAAATTCAGTATGAAAAGTCTGACGGCATGGACAATTACATTGGTAAAGTTTTGGAAGCTGCGAAAGACCTAAAATTGGCAGGGAAGGATATTGCTGATGATGAAATCGCTTTCCAGCTGTTGGACAATCTGCCAAATAGCTATGAAAATTTAGTCGTCCAACTGAACAGGCTACCTGATGAAGAATTTATAACTTCAGAAATTAGAAAACAGCTGCTGGCCGAAGCTGATCGTCAAAAGTGCAAGGTAACGGAGACTGTTAATCATCAAGCTCTGGTCTCCGTGAAAAAGAGGAATACCTGATCCAGAAAAGAAATAATATGCTACCAGTGTGGGAAGCCTGGGCATTTAAAGAGGAGTTGTTTTCAACTAAAGAATCGACCACCCCAGAAAAAAAGACTCTCAACAAAGGAAATTCTCAAACAAGCTTATTCATCAGGGTCCCCAAATGCAGACTGAAGGAGACAAGCAAGCACATTTTGCAGCCCTCCTAAGTGAATCGCCCTCTTTAGAAGTTGTGTTAGACAGTGCTGCAACATGTCATTTTATCACTACAGGAAATGCGTTCCAGAACCTCGAGCCAATGAACAGCAGTGCCGCAACAGCAGAAGGATCTACAAGAATACTGGGGGTTGGTGATGTCAGTCTTCAAATCCCTTCAGGTACTGTTACTTACAATTTGACTTTTAAAAATGCTTATTATGCACCTGATATGTGCAAAAACTTGGTTTCAGTCAGATGTTTATGTGAGGAGGGTTTTAAAGTGAATTTTTCTAATGATAAAGGAAGTGTCTGTAATGAAAAGGGTGAGGTTGTGTTTTTTGCCCCTCTCAAGGACAGATTTTATTCAATTTTAACAAGTTATATAAATAATGATTCGGCAGATGGAGCTTTTATTACAAATAAAAATTTAATGTTATGGCATTCTCGATTTGGCCATTATAATAGTAAAACTCTCGTAGAGTTTTCAAAATCTTCAAATGTTATTGGTTTAAATAAATTAGAAAGTAAGGCTGAGGAATGTGAATTTTGCAACCTTGCCAAGAGCACTAGAGCGAGTCACCCAGAAATAGATAGGATCCAAACTTCTGAAATTCTTGAACTTTTACATTTGGACCTTTGGGGCCCTTCCCCTGTCCCTTCTTTGGGTAATGCTAGATATTTTATGTCTATAGTAGATGATTTCTCAAGATATTCATTTGTGTACACCCTTCAAACAAAAGATGAAGCTCTAAAATTTTTTAAACAGTATAAAGCCTTTGTAGAAAAACAGAAAGGTAAGAAGATAAAAGCAATTAGAACCGACCAGGGAGGAGAGTTTATCTCAAATGAATTCGAGGAATTTTTAAGAGAGCAGGGAATAAGGCATGAAAAAACTAACCCATATTCGCCCCAAATGAACGGGATTGCCGAGAGGCTTAACAGAAGTTTATTGGATGGTGTTCGTTCTGTATTATTCCAAACTGAATTGTCCCATTCACTTTGGGCAGAATTAGTGTTAACACAGAATTATCTTAAAAATAGATTCCCACATAAAAAGTTAAATGGTAAAGCCCCTTTAAATATTTGGATAAATAAAACATTCTCAGTGAAACACTTAAAAATTATAGGTAGTAAAGTTTTTGCCCATATTCCTAAACATAAAAGCAAATTTGATAAAAGAGCCCGGAAGGGAATTTTGATAGGGTATGCTTCCAGCACAAAGGGATACAGAATATGGTACCCGGGGACAACTTCGGTTGAAGAAACTAAGCATTTAAAAATAAATGAGAATGATTTCAAATTTGAAACTGAAAACAAATATTTTAGTACAGTTGATATAAATTTATTTAATGATTTTAAAAACTTTGATAGTGATTCACTGAATTTACCTAGTCATGATTCAACACAATTATCACCTCCTAAAATTGATTGGAAGAGGGTAGAAATACCAAGAAGGAGGGGGGAAACAAAAGGCTGTATAGATATTTATTACTATCCAGAAAAAGGGGTCAGGCTGCGAAGTAAAAAAGAAGTAGAAGAATATTGTAAGGAAAGGGACATACCATATGACCCCAAAGACTTTAGTTGGACACCCCAAAGGAAAGTAACATTCAGTGATAGTAGTGTGGCTGAGGATGAATCTGAGGGCGAGGCACTTTGTGCAGATATAAAAATTCCAAAAACTTTTAAGGAATCCCAGGGTCTACCAGAAAAACAAAAATGGCACGAGGCCATGAAAACAGAAATAGAGACTTTAAAGAAAAGGGAAGTTTTTGAACTAGTTCCCAGACCTGACCAAGCTAGAGTATTGGGCAGCAAGTGGGTCTTTACAGTTAAAGAAAGTGAGTTGCAAAAGGTTAAAGTCTTTAAAGCGCACCTTGTAGCTCAGGGATTCCGACAAATAGGAGGGATAAACTATTTTGACACTTTTTCACCTGTAATTTCATTTTCCCTAGTCAGGGTTTTCTTTGTCATTTTTAGTATATACAAAAATTGGATAACTTTACATTTGGACATAAAGTGTGCATATCTTTATGCACCACTAAATGAATTGATTTACATTGAGCAGCCTGAAGGATTCCTTGAGAGAGGTAAAGAATCTTATGTAATGAAATTGGTTAAAGCCCTTTATGGGCTTCATCAAGCAGGTAGAGAATGGTTTTTAGAATTAGACAGTACGTTCAAAGAATTGGGTTTAATAAAAATGGGTAGTTGTAACTGCTTATACATGTATAAATTTAAAGTAATTCTACTAGTATATGTAGATGATTTTGCAATCTTTGCTGAAAATAACAAAATTTTAAATGAAGTGGTAAATCTCATTAAATCAAAATTTGAAATTAAAATTCTAGGAAAAGTTAAAAACTTTTTGGGTGTTGAATTTGAAGAAGTAAATGGACGGGTTCTTATGCACCAACAAAAATATATTGAAAAATTAACAGAAGTTTTTAAAGATATCCCCAGGGTTAAATGCAAATTACCGCTTTCCCCGGGTGCAATGTTAAATAAAACTTCTGAAGCAGTAAACATTGATGTTCCTTATCGAGAATTAGTTGGCTGCCTCTTGTACCTTGCTTCAAGAACCCGACCTGATATTCAATAATCTGTAATAGCTCTGTCCCAATTTTCAAGTGCACCCTCGTGGACACATTGGAAATACTTGTGTCAAATTTTCCAATATGTAGTTAATACTAAACATTTTTCAATAAATTTATCTAGAATTTCAAACAATCATTTAAAAGTTTATTCAGATGCCAGTTGGGCTTCAGACTTAATCAGCAGAAAGTCAATTAGTGGTTATGTTCTCCTGCTTGATGAAGTACCAGTCATTTGGAATTCGTCCAAACAAAAATGCACTGCCTTATCTAGTATGGAGGCAGAATACATTGCTTTGTCAAATGCTATTAAAGATGACTATTAAAGATGACGCTATTAAAGATTATTTCAGATGCTATTCCTGGGTGGGCCGGATCCTTGCAGAAATAAAAGGCAACGATCTTACCGGGATTCAGCTGCTGGAGCTCGAAGATTTCCCGAGGAGATCGTTCGGCAGGACATACAGGCATCTCCCGATGTGGCTAAGATGACTCGATCGTGAGCCGGGCAGGTGTCACGCGCTGCTTTACAAAATGGAGAAGGCACTAGCTGCGCGTGAAATCACATCAAGGGGGTTCGCTCGCTCGCCACGCCAAAAAAATATAATGGGTTACCCGGCATTGTAAAAATAAAATCTGCTGTTCTGATGATCAAACGTTTTTGAGGCCCTCTGGCCTACATGCTAAAACTTCACATAATGAACTTGATGTAAGTGACGATAGATATGCCGAGCTAGGCCCCTAAAATACGCGATGAAACACCGGGCAAGACACGTCCTAGCAGCACCACGACAGCTCTCAGAATGACGCTTTCTGCCCCACGCTTGAGGAGCTTCGCCGAGACGCCGACCGCGGGGACCAATCAGAGCACGCCATCTCAGCCGGGAAACTTCGAGAACATTCGATTGTCGGGGGAAGGAAGAGAGGAAAGAAAAAAATGGCGGCCAGCGACTACTACACGCGGGAAAGAAACGAACTTGGCCGAGAAGAAACGCAGGCAAGAACGGCCATCTTGAAATGGGAAAAAAAAGCTTAATTGATCAAAAAGGCATTAAAAACGTTATTAAATTTCCTAAAATTTTAGCGGGAGATAGCTAATCGTCTGAGACAACCCTGGGTAAAATTTGGAGTAAAAAATTTAAATTAGAAGAGAGTAAAAATAATTAAAAACCGGACATGAACAAGAGATATTGCAAGAAATGAGTTAGGCTATTGAAGAGAGAGGGAAACTTAATAGTCAGCAGAAAATCGACAGAATTTACAAGATAACTAAATTTACACCTCCGGAGACAGGACAAACAACGGCAGAATTAATTTAAAGAAAAGGTCATTATTTAAAAAGTCCCAACAAAAAAAAGGGTAATTAGTAGTAATTTAAAAGACAAGCTATTGAGTTATAGAAGAAGAGTCATCCAGACCATTATATCTCCTGACAAAAGGTATTTAAATTAAACTTCCAAGTTAATTACAAGCATTAGAGAATAAATAATTAAAGGTTAAAACAATTAAAATAAAAATTACTGCATTTGATTTGTAAAAACATAATCCCCCCCCAAAAAAAACAATACAACAAGTGACAAATATCCAAGCTGTACTATAACTCCTATAATAGCATGGTAAATGCCACCAAAAATTTCTACTGGTAGCAAATAAGCTGAACCTAACCGTCTTTACTATAATCTGCATTTCAATTATTTTTCATTTTCAAGGTATTGGGTTCTAACATTTTTGAACTCGCGGTTTAGATTCACCCTGTCTGGAAAGATACCATTTTCTCAGAGCATACCTAATGCCAAGATGGCACTTTTAAAATCAGTTACAATTAGTTAGTCGGTTTTGGAAAAACGAATAATTGCTAATTCTAAACTCCTGTTGTCTAAGCGATCTTACTATTTGAAAATTGTCAACTTTGTGTAACACACTTTCAGTTATTTATTTCATATAATTTTTAAATTGGCTTAAAATGGTTGCATTCTACTTCATGTTTGCCAATTTCACGAGATTCTACATACTTGGAATTGCTTTGTTACATGGGAATGAATGATTTTATGCCAAATCTGGCAACAATTAGGTGTATTTTTTCAGTTTTTTATTAACCTTTTCCCGGCGGGGAAATGTTGGCCGTGCTGTTTCAGAAGGACGGGACCATCTTAAACATGCTTTCCCCCATTTCAGTGACTCTTAGCTGAAGCTGCTATTTGAGCAACAATCATTGATGGATTACCTTTTCCCGTTCCCAAAGTAAAACGAACTTCTTGAACAAGGGGATTCCGTTTACATGTATATTCTCCTTTTCAGGAACTGGGGTGCAACGGAATTGATGGATGTGAATGCTGACATCTCTCCCTGCCGGTCCAGTACAGGTGAACAATTACACAGGGGGAAAGCATTACTTGGTCGAAATATGAACCTTGCTCGTCCTTTAAGGACAGCTCTCTCCTACAGCTTGGTTGAAAAGTCAACCGTCCATCTTCAAAGGGTTAATATCTTCTAAAATAATTCAATTTTCGAAATTTAAGTCAGCTTATCAGGCTCCTCAGAATTTTCAGAATCCGTGGACACCTTATTCAAAACTCAATTCCCCACGGTTAGGAGGAGATAGCCAAACAAGCTCTTGACAGCGGCAGCGGCGGTGACAACGGACGTTAGTTTTTTTTTAGAATAGAGAGATTCCACACATTTTCAGAAATTATGTAACCAATAAGCATACAAATTTCTTTTTAGTATATTGATATTTTTGTATTTATTTAATTCTGTATCTAAATACTATTTTGTGTATGGATTAAAATTTCCGCCTTTTTTTCGGGAAAAGACAGTGTTTCAGAAGTAGTCTTTAAACATTTCCCAAAAAAAAAAACAGTTAGCAGGATTTGCACCTGGCTAACAAAAAAATAACATAGTTCCCCACCACATAAGTTATTAAATTGCATCACTATACTAATAAGAAACTTAAATAGAAAGGAAGCATTAGTCAATGGAACAGGAATGTGCATCAAGTTTATACATCGTAATGCTATTGATTGCGAAGTTTGAACTTTAACCGCAGGCAATAAAAGAATTTTAATTCCACTTATAAAATACTCTGGTACTATTTTACCATATCCTTTAAAAAACTCAATTTCCAAATATACCTGCATTTGCAATGACAGTAAATAAATCTCAAGGACAATCATTCGAAAAAAGGGCAAATTTATTGAGGCAGCAAGGTTTCATATATGGTCAGTGGTGCACCTCAGCAAGTACAATTGAATCATTTGACTTTTTAAGATACCCCACACATAATGGGCCTTTAGTTGAGGATAGGTCCAGGCTCAATTTTCGGAGGGGGGACACTAGACGTTTTACGTTAGCTTAAATTGTTCAAAATGCAGACAGAATGTGTGAAATCCAAGGTCGGTAGAGGGAGATGACCCTATGACCCATTTGCTGGAGCTGCCTTTGCATTTAGTAAAATATGATTAGAGTTTTTACAAAAACACCGTCTTCACAAAAAAGTGTGGTGGTTGTAAAGTGAAATTGTACAAAAGTGGTCACAAAACAGATAGTCTCTTAGTCAAGGTGGTCACTTTAGGTTCCAGTGTATATGGAATGGTGAGACATATTTTTTGACCGAAGAAATTTATTCACACTCAAATTTAAAAAAATAATGCTTTATTGGCCGAATTTCGACCACTGGCAGACAACTAGTACAATTAAATACTTTTAATAAACACATATAAATAAACCAGTGTCTCCAAGCACAAAAGAATGCCTACTAATAATCTGCTTGACAAAATTGTCAAGAGCAATTTCAAATGTTATTAAATAACTAAAACATACCCTTTTAAATTGAAAAAAATGTTTTATACTACTTTTCATATTATTACAAAATAACTATTACGACCAGTTTGGTTTCAGTTTTGTCTAATTATATGAATTCTGTTGCCAATATTTCTTAGTAAAATACACATTTTTTCGTGTGTTAACCAAATGCCTATAATATGCAAAATTCTATAATCTGCACACCTCTTAATCCCAAACTATGTGGATTAGAGGGAGTGTCCTGTATTCTAATGAGGAAATACTGGTTATTATGTTTGCATAAATATTTTTCCCTTTCAATAAAAATTAACTGATGCATTTGTACAGCTTTACATACTTGATAATTCATAGTATGATTATGATTACATATTATCTTTAAACTTCCATTTTATAGAATACTGTTTGTTTGTTCATAGAAAATTTTATGACATAAATTTCAAGTATCAAAAATCACTAAAAGTTACTTTTAAGCACTATTACAACTGGTAGAAAACAAAGATTCCTACTTTTCATTAAAGCAACAGAATGGAATTAGGATTTATAGTTTCATTAATGATAAAAATAATCTTGAAGTGTGAAATAGAACATTTAAAATTTTGCATGCAATTAAATATTTCAACTATAAATTAAATTATTATCCAAATATTTCTTTTAAAATAATGCAAATCAAAGTTTTATCTTAGAAAAACCCATGGCCCCACATCCAATTACGAACCCTGGAACCAGGATCAATGACGAGGCCCCTCCCTTTCCATTTTAGTAGTGTGGTGGCATTATTATTACATCGTTATATCTTACCCATACATAAAATGCATATATCTTACCTTTTTAAAATGTAATTTAACCTGAAAATACAGGGTATAAAAGAAGAGTGGAAGAATATGTTAACTGACATTTTTATAAAATAATTATTTTCGGGCAGAAGATCTGGCACTGATATTCAAACAAATTCACACAACACATGCAATGACAATAACTACCACCACAATTTTATTATATGTTTATGATAAGCTGTTTATGCAGTGCACACTGGTTATAACGGACCTGGGATATAACGTACTATTGGTTATAATGTACCTAAAAGCTAAGTCCCGATTGAAGTCCTATATTTATAATGTTATTTGATTTCGGTTAAAACGTACTTAACAAAAGTACGTACTTTGGCTATAACATACTTTTTATACCAAAAATAAAATTTTATTTTTCTTAAGCATTTTATTTCCTTTTTAAAGTACCATCTGCTTATTTAAAACAAAAGAAAATTACAGATTATTTATCTCAATAAAATTGTAATAAAGAATTTTCTGTCTTTTATTTAATTTAAATTTTAAAAAATCAGACTTTTTAAAAACGCATATTACAGTGAAATTATGAGCCCATTTTCCTTTTTTTTGTGTAATATTGAATAATACCAGCGGTATTGCTTATAATGTACTACTTTTTTAGGTTCCATTAGGTCCATCCCCCCCCCCCCCCCACTTTTTTAGATCTCCATTTTAAGATTTTTTTTAGGAGTACGTTATAATCGGTGTCAACAGTAATAAATATATATTTTAAATTTTAAGCACAAATTAGCTGTAGAATCTCTTGTAAAATTTCACTAGATGAAAAAAAAAAAAAAAAAAAAAAATCTCTAGTTTGTATTAAAATAATTAAACAATTAAATTGCCTAAGGCTGCATTGGGCCCATCTCAGGCCATGGTACCTGAACCCAGGGGGCCATAGAAAAACCCTTTACCCAAAAAACCGTCCCAGTTGGGAAAATGGGGAGCTACCCAGGTAGCAAATCTGACAACTCTGGTTAGATAGTTTTTTTTTTTTTTTTTTTTTTTTTAATGCTCACTTAATTCAATTTTTTTGTGATGCTATAACACCAATCTAACTTATTGAGGACATGACATAAACAATCAAAATACTGTGAAATCACCCAATCATAAATAAAAGTTCTTGAAAATATGATGCCACATATTGATGATCTATCTTAAGAGCGATCGTTGCCACACAACTTTTGAACAGCTTGTTACAACAAATGATGTTAAACACTTGAAAAAATTAACAATCCCTATGACACTAACAATAAAACTGTATGTCTCATGCAACTTACAGAAAAAATTCAGTGGTACAAAAATCGGCTTAAAAAATGGGCCGAGGATTTATGTGTTTTGAAAATATCGCAAAATTTTATATATTTAGCATTTTTTACCGACAGTTTTGTAATTATTATAAGTTCATTGTGAGTGTCAGTTCACAGTGCAACTTGTAAAGAGACATTCTAATTTTTTTCAAGTCTCTAGCTCAATTAAATTTTTTTTTAAACTGTTCGAAAGTTGCATGATTTTCAAGTGAAATAGCCTTAATGGAAATTGAAAACAAATCTAAAATATTAAATTTTTTAATTAATTCCTTTCTTAAAAATTGAATTTTTGGATTTTGATTCGTGTTTTTCAAAGTGCGACTAAGTTGGCGGGTGAATGGTACAGGTGTCATGATCCAATAATGGTCTGTGGGCCAGAGGTTGTGCATTCTTGATTTAAATCAAAGACTTTTTTTTAAATCACTGATACCCTGGTCATAATTGTACTTACCTACTGAAATTTGTATAGTCCATACTTACATCAGTGATGTATGCAAGCAAGAAGGGGGTTGTTGCGAACCAACCAGCTCTAACCCCTTAGCCTAAATTTTTTTTAGCTTAGAAAAATATGAAGTCCATATATTTTTAATTTTTTACATAAAAATTATGTCAATAATCCCCAACCCCCCTCTCCTCTCTTGAAGGAAGTCTGCATACACTACTAACTTACATGGAAAGCAATTCATCTTTTAAATGCATACATGAAGCACTTTATACTTTGACTAACCTTGTAGATTCTAAAAATTGTACTTACCATTTCTAATAGCTTTGGCTTCAGTCTCTGCATCTTTATTTTCCCGTGTTGGTAATAATAAAAAGTAGAAATAAACAAATAAGGGTAAAACTAAATCTTTTAACTCTGAAGGTTTTGGATAATCTTCGATATATTCAATAAATCTAAATATATAAAATACCATGGTTAGCCTTTGTGCATTGCATCAGAAAAAATGAAAAAATACACAAAAATTTTATTGTTGAAATCAAGCAAACAACTGTTCTGAGTCTAACAAAGAGATAGCAAGTGTCAAAAAAGTCTGGGAAAAAGATAACAGGACGTTAATACAAATTGCAACACTTTAACCACCTAACACAAAAATATAATTTTTTTTTTAAGGGCCTCCTTTTTTTCTCCCCTGTCTCTCCTTTTTTTTCACTGACATCTGTTACCGTAATTTCTGGAAGAAACGCCATGGAATTTACGTGTTTAAAACTTAAAATTTGAGCAGGTGCGCGCTTCTTCTAATGTGGCACTTACATGTGCTAGAAGAAAATATTCCACGGATATCATGGAGAAATAGCTTATCACAATGGTGCTCTACAGAAAAGATAGGTCAGTTTTTTTCCATAAATTTTGTTGTGTTTATCCGGGTCCATATTTTTTCCTTTGAGTGCCTTACATCCTAAACAAGATCTTGGAAGAGTGACACTTTTTCCTTTCACATCAGGTTGAACAGATTCTGTTCTTATTTTCTGTCCCTATCAATGTTTCCTATGATGGACCGAACCCCTCCCCTCCCCATTTTATTGTAAATAAATCTACCGCAATTCTTTCTGAATGGTGACACAATTCCACCATTGTTTTGATCACATGGATGTAAAAGTGATCTACAACATTCTTTCTCTCCCTTCCCCCCCTTTTTTTAAATAACACAGAATGAGTATTAGGCATTTTTTTTTAACAACATAGTATGAGTATTACGTATATGAACATTCAGTGGATAAATATAAGTATATTCATGAACGTAAGTCCATTTTCATAATTTCTTACATAAAACTTGTTTTTCTATTATGATTTGATTTCATTCATTTCTCTTAAATTGTATGCCATACATTAGGACACTTCAAAGATTTTGTGACTGTGGTATTCACAGCAATGTTGCACACATTTGAACTTAAACAGCAATTCTATGCAGTTTTAATATTTTTCATGACATTTTCTTTGAGTGTGGCATTTATGCTGATGCGGCATTTCTTGCAAGAAATTACGGTACATTTATTTCAATACAAGACATTTGTTCTGTTCAGAGCAGAAAAAGCATTTCTAGCACAATTTCCATTTCAGATCAACAAATAAAACAAAAATTCATAAGTGTTAAAAGAGGCTCGGATCTTAAGGCTTTAAAATGGAAATTCGGGCTTTTTAATGATTCTTCAGATTTATGATACTGTTCCTATGAGTTAAAAGATTTGATGAAAAATCTAGAGACTATCAAATAATGAGGGAAAATTGAAAAGGTTGAATATCACTAAATTAATTTAATTAAAATTTTGTAGAAAAATTTTAGAGAAATTTTGTAGTAGTTTTTTCTAAACTTTTTAATCACTAAATTATTTTTAGCTGTGAGAGTTTTTATAAAAGATTATTTTATGATAAATTGTAAACGTGAACTATTTCAAAATTTATATTTTAAATAAAATAATAAACAACATGAATGCAGAAATAAATTGTCTTACTTGTAGAGAATATACTTACTCCAAAACTTTTCTCGACTGTCTATTTTACGAAAATATATACAAAGAAACATATCAAATAGAATACTTCCACCTACCTTGCCTTAGAATTTTCGTCAACAGTTTATTTTATAAAACTATAAGAATCATTGCACAGAATAGCATCAACTTTTCATTTTCTTCACTTTTATGAACAGTTGTATAAAGATAGTGAAATTTCATCTAATGGTCACCACTTAAGATTGGCCATATATCAATATATATTTGGAGATAGAACAGAAATTTCAACTAATGGCCACCTCTTAAGATTGGCCATATTAATATATGTTTGGAGATAGAATTGAAATTAAAGGCAATTCAAAGAAAAAATTGTCATCCCATTATTACATATTAGAAGAAAATTTTCTGGTTTGACAGAAAGAAAAGAATAAGAAGCAATAATATAATAACAAAGAGAATAAAAGTAGACAAAAATAATGCTTCAATGAAGATTATAAAAAATTAATGAAAACACTGACTTATTTTTAAGCTAGATATTGTGCTAGTATCAATAATCATACACAAAATTCCAATCTCAAAAGTCTAATATAGAAGCTCTGAGTAAAATTTAAAACAAAAGAGGATAACAATGTCATTAGTCCTGCATACCCCATTCATAAGTGGTCGTTTCGAGGCATGTATAGGTTCAACAGAAAGCGTTCACAATTTATGAAAATTGTATTTTTTATTTACATTTTCTCAATAGGATTTTCAAATAAAGATTTTGCACTTTGAGTTGGTTCTGTATTAGTATTTGTTTTGTTTTGCTTGGAATAAAGAAGAGAAAAGATTTGTTTTGTCAGTTGTAGGGATGTAACGGATATCCGGTATCCTGCTGATTTTTCAATATCCGAAATACTGTCGGATGTCTGGCAGTATTTCGGATATCCGGCAAAAACTAAAGTTCTATCTATAACATGCAAGGGACAAGATGGAAAATTATAACTGACATAATTAAACTTTCCCTATAAACAGAATTCTACGACTAAAATGTGTGAACAGATAGTAACCAAATTTGTTTTATAGACTATACATGAGAAGTGCTTAGGGAAATTTTGATTAAAAAGCTGAAGTTGAAAATGTTCAAGTTGCTATTAAACATGAAAAAACAGCAAATTTAACACTGGAAATGAATCATTGAAAGTAAACACACAATTTCAACATTTGCTCAGTATTCTTTGAGCACATTTATAACTAGTTAGGCTCATATTTAGAGCCGATTTCCTGCTACAAAGTGCCGCTTAGAAGACATTTTCTGAACTAAAAAAAAAAACAACTTAAGCACATTTCCTCATTTCCTGTAGTGTTCATGTGCAAACTTGGAGGCGATCTTCTCATCCTTTTTAGCTGTAGACTGCTGTTTATAGGGAAAGCTTAATCATAAGCACTGTGCAGAGTATCATTTGAAAAATATGTGCATTCAGTATATGCAGTTTCTCTCATGGTAATCCCACAAATAATGTAATTTTACACTCTCACCCCATGGAGTTTCTCCGATATTTTTAATTTGCTCTGGAAATCTGGTCATTAACAAAAAACTCCATGCCAGGCATGCAGGTGTGTATAAATAAATAATGTCTATAAATAATTTTGAAGGCAATATTCTGCCTTCAAAATTTATTTATAGAGGCAGGGAGAAATTTTCAATTTTCATCCTTTTTTTAAATGGCAATCTGTTACTGAGCATTCCTTTATTGAAGCCTCCAATACCTAATGGTTAAAAATTAACCCTTATTTTACATATTTATTTTCTAATTGAATTTAGTTAAATTCACTTATAATTTTCTGCAAGTTTCAATTGATTTCTAAAGTTAAGTCTACTTAAAAAATGTACATTTAAGATGTATTTGTGAAATATTTATCAATGAAAATTATAACATGACTGCTTGTGTTACGCAATGCTCAGCTGTATATTTTAGTACACACGGTATTTGTATTACATGGTATTTTAGATGTTTAAAATAGTTGTTATAGTTACAACTACAGTTTCATTCTAGTTACTACTCCAGTGTATGATTATCACTCCATATATAAAGTACTTTGACTAATCTTTTCTTTTTTGTGTGTGTGTGTTGCATATCAAAATCAAGAGTAAAAAAAGTAAAATTTTCCTAAAATTTGGAAACTAATGTTTGAATGTTTGAAACGATTTTTTAAAATTAATTTGCCTCCCCCCTCAACTTTTCCTTTATGGTACCTTATAAGTTTTTGTACTATGAAATAATGCTCATATATTTTAGAAGCTAAACAATTAAACAGATCTATTTTTATTTTTTAGCTTGTAGGTTTTTTTTTAAATTATTTTTGACTAAAGAAATTTAATGCATAACCATAAAAATTCTGTTCCATAATGTATAAAACTAAAGAAGATGTATAAACCAAAAGAAAGAATTATAATTTCATTATAAATATTTAAAAGGGATTTACTTTTTATTTATCAATCTCTAAAAGTAATTCAACTTAAAATAAAACTAAAAATGACTTAATGTAAATTAATATTAAATGATTAAAACAGAAAAAAAGGCATTAAACCTATGTTTGGAAAAAAAATAACTCATTTATCACAGGTATATCAAAAGTCATGGTTAAAATTTGTTTGCTTCTGCCAGTAATGTACGCATAAAAGAATATTTTAACTGTTTATATTTTAAGTAATATTTTTTATGTGTACATTTGCAAAGATATTTAGTTTTTTGCAAATTATAAGTCAATTATTAAAAAAATACTTTAATGATGTGTGAAACATGTTTGCCATTTATTGTTCTGATGTCATATTAAAAAAAAAGAAGAAACTCAATAACTAAATACATGTTTAGTGATGGATATCCATATTCGGCAACCAAAGGAGATTTGGATATCCAATATCTGGTATCCAGCAAAATCAATATTCGTTACATCCCTAATCAGTTGCTTATAAAATTGACATGGGTTCGTAAGTTTTATTAATTATGCACTCTCAGAGGGAAAATATTTGCATAGATTAATTGGAAAGCAGTATAAAAATTTAGGTTACATTATTTTTTTTTCAAAGAAAGGCAAGTTAAAATTTATCAGACAAAAAAAATTTTATTGGGAAAAATACGAATACTTTTAAAGAAAACTCTTTTACTTTTTGCATTTGGCATAGTAGTGCCATCTGCTTTGTCAAGCATAACTAATTTCAATTTGGAGGCCTTTTTTTTTAAATTTTTTGAAATACAGTCTGTGTTTATTTTTAAAAAGAGGAAGCTTAAAAATTCTATTATGTAATTTGCTAATGGCTAAAAATGACGAATGCATCCCTAAATATTGCATCAAAAGTCCCCAACCCTGGACGCTTTTATTCCAGAAAATATTCCCAAAGCTAAACCCACCTGAGCTATAATAATATTTCTTCTAAAAAATTGAGAAACTTTTATGTAGCCTAATAGGAATTTCAAAGATTCATAAATTGAGCTCTAATTAGTCAATATACATGCAACAAAATGCAAGCACCGATTATTATTTAATGAGTAAAACATTAGTTGAAGGACTACTTTGTTATTAAAATATAAACTTTCTAAACCCACAGAATACAAGGTGTCTACCAGTGTACCAGTGTCAAAGAAAATATTGTAGCATTAGTGGCCTCATTGACATAAAAAAGTCACCAGTTTAGTAACCATTTTCTTAGTTGCCAAAATAGTCGCATTTTTGCATGATCTTGTAATTAATAAATTAACATACATCATTTAGCTACATTTAAGAAGGAATGAATAAAATGATAAATGAAAAAACTATGTGCTGTATAACAGAGCATATAGTACATTTATTTTTATAGCACAATTTAAAAAATTTATTAGAATGTTTGATAAATGGCGAATCACAACCCGAAAAGGGAGTTGGCAAAAAAGAAATCTAATTTTTAAATTAGTCACCTGGAGTAAAGTACAAGTAGCCCAAAACTTGAAACTAGTATGAAAATGATATTTTTTATTGAAAAAAGTCGGCTTATCTTTAAATTAGGAGCAAAAGTTTCATTTTTAGTCACTGGGTCTTTTTTAACCCTGGAATATAGTTAAAAATTAGTCAGTGGTGTATAATTAAGAGTTTATTACTACAGAGTTTTTTTGCATTTAGAACCATTGCAATATTTAACTGTGCTTCTCTTTTGTAACTGCAATTGAATGGGAAATTTATTCCTTTTGGGTGACCTTTGAAAAGACTTTCAATACATTAAGGTATATGGATAACTTCAATTCATTAAAAGTCTGTAGACAATCATTATCTCTGCTATGTCCAAAATATAGTGAACTATTTCAAGCTTGGCAGCTTTAAGAAAATATTGCCAAATTACGTGCCATAAATACGTCTTTCAAACTGAACCCAGCTTGGCGATATCTCAAATGTTCACTAAAAGTCAATAAAACTTAGTATTATTCCATTATTGTATCTATTTCAAATGAAATAAGTTTAGATGAGTACACCAAACATATTTATAATTTAACATATGTACAAGTCATCTGTTAAATTATTCAGCAAGGAAAACCAGGAGGATAAGAAAGATTTGTGAATATAACTCAGCATACAATTTAAACAGTCCAAAGAAGCAAAAATAGAGAAAAACTGTAAGAAATGCTAAAATTTTATAGCATGTTTTTGTGCTGAGTTACAGTAATATTTCAAATCCTTCACATTGATTAATACTGTATAGTTTTCAACATAACAGTTACAATATTTCTAAACTAAATACATCCAATTCTCTTTTTACAAAGGGGAAACATTCAGCGCAATACCATGTAAAAGAAAACAGTGTAAAAAAGTATACTTATAAATAAAGAATAATGATAGATAGATTTTGTCGCATACTTTCTCATATACCACTTTGTATATACTGAATAGTAAATATACCCAACAGATCTAAAAATTCTCAAAAAATAATGGTACAGCAGAAGATCCAAAATCTGCCAATCCAAAAGCTCAAAAATCTGCACTGTATGTTCAATGCAAACAATGAAATCTGGCCTACCAGCTCTAAGTTCAGAAAACTGCAATATAACTACAGAGTAAAATTAAATAAGCAATTACCACTTTAAAAAAAAAATTATATTTTAGAATTTGTGAACTCTGATGGTAACATTAATAATTTTAAGGTGACAGATAGTGAAATAATTGACACTGAATAACAGTCACAAGATACACTGTGAAGCAGTAAACACTCTGAGGATGCTCCAAAAGCTTGATAACTTTTGATAAAGGTTTGGCACTGAGAGAGAAATATCTCGGATTTGTAGAGCAGCAAAACTGTTTTACGAAACAGGAAATAATGACAGCATAGAAAAAAAAAGTAAGAAAATCTGAAACAAAACACTTTCAGATTTTAAATATGCACTAATGTGCTATATATAAAAAGTGTATTATAATTTATGTGTCATCCTAATTTTTCTTCCTTATTTCATTAAGTTGGAAAGTGTATCATTATTCATTAGTGTGCCATATTTTTCTTCCTTGTTCCATAAAACCCATCGTTAGAATCCAAATCCATCTTAAAAAATTGCGACTAAAACTATTTTACAATCTTCACCAAGTACAGTCGAGCACCAAAAATTTGCCGACATAAAATCTGCAAACATCTAATATCTGCACGCCTTCTCTGATGTAAATAATGAAATTTGCAGTCATCCATTAGTGATGGAACTGTTAAAAAGTGTTTTGAATCCAGATAAATAAGATTCTGGTGATGATGAAAACTTGGGTAATAATAATAATGAAATCCATTTGATAAAAGTTTAAAATAGGAGAAGAATACCTTAAATTTTTAGAATAGCAAAGTTCTGTAACAAAACAAGAATTGATGATAATATACAATTTGCAAAAATAAATAAAGAAACTGAAAGTTAAAAAAAAATAATATTTTAAAACAAATCACAATAGAACATGTTTTCAAAATTAAAAAATAAAAAAGACATTTTGAAACCATTTGCTTTGCTAGTCGTCATTTTTTCTTTTTTCTCCTATGCTTTTGTATTTAATGTGAAAATATAACTGAAATACTTTTGACTGTGTTTTTATTTCATTATAGTTGTATTCTACTTTTTTTTTAAATCAGAAATGTAATGATTTATCTTTTATGGGCATCATAATCCATGAGTGTACCATGTTTTCCTTCCTTATTCCATAAAACCCGTCTTCGGAATAAAAATCTATATTAAAATGGCCTACTGAAACTGTTTAATAATTTTTGCCAGGCATAGTCAAACTATACTTTACCTCTATAAATACCATTTGGAAAGTGTATCATAATCTATGAGTGTACCATATTTGTCTTCTCTGTTCCATAAAACACTTCTTTGGAATTGAAATCTATATTAAAATTGCCTATTAAAACTATTTTACAATCTTTTCTAGGCATTTTCTAACTATACTTCCCCTTTATAATAAACTGTCGTGTTTTGGCACCAAACTTAGCGATCAATCATCTAAAAATTGCAAACCTTGTGCGACTTTCAACATGTTATTAATGGCCCCCCCCTTCCACGCTATCTGGCAAGCACATTTGAAAAGTTCATGTCTACAGATCCTGTCTACAAGATCGCATAGACAAAAATCTGGGCTTGAGCAAAATAGCACCTTAGTGCTTAGAACTATAAATAGAACATTCCAAAGTCAAACTACTGTTCAACAAATGTTTAAAAATTTGTAGGTAATCTCATTTTGTACATAATATAGGGTGCGCAACTAAGTTCTTGCTGTTTGTCAATAGATGGCTCCAGCAGTCAGTGCTGGTCGATTGCGAGCAATCGAAAACGGTAGGAACGAAGCTGAGACATACAGTAAACAAACTGCTGTCCTGCAGTTGTGATCGTATGTTTTCGTCAAATACTTTTGGGTGTGTAAAAATGTCTGAATTCATGCCAAATAATCGTCATTTGCAGGAAGTGCTGATTTTTCTGTTTCATTTAATGAAAACGGCAGCTGTGGCACATTGAGAGCGCCAAAACGTTTACGGCAATGCTGCTTTAAGTGAAACAACGTGCTGTGATTGTTTTCTTCACTTTAAAAACGGTGATTTTGATGTTGACGACCATTTCCCTAATGGACAGCCAAAAACCTGCTTAGTTTACCCTGGGAGGACCAAGAGGTGAAAACGCTAAATATAGGCTAAAGGCTAAATTTTTCACAAAATGGCTTCATTATTATTGTTTTGTTAACAAAATTTTAAATTTCGGGGGGGGAGGACACCAGACCCCCTGGGTACGGCTTTGGCCTTCCACAACGAACACTTTTACCGTTAGGGTATTCAAGCTCTGCCCGAACGATGGGAAAAGGTTGTGTCTAGCGATGGGCAATATTTTGAATGAATCATTTTTAACCATTTCTGCACAATAAAGTTGCATTTTCATACAAAAAAACAGCGAGAACATAGTTGTGCATCTTTTATTATTCCTCTCTATATATATTATGATTCTAATAATAATGTAAGTAATTTGATTTGCTTCTCTTGTTTTTACTGTATTTATTATTATTATTATTACCTGTTTAAGAGGTGAATTGAAATAGAATAGCTTTTCTATTATGAACCAAAATCCACACAATTCTAAAATTTGCACAAGGTTAGGAACCAAGGTGGGTGGATTTTGGGTCTTCTACTGTATTACCATTATGAATTGGTAAAATAAAAATCAACATGTTTTTTGTCCTTTTTTTTTCACCGTGTTTAAACCATGTAAAATGATAATCTAGTGTAATGTATAAAAATCTTACCTATTAAATTCATCCGAAATTGCACTATAATCAAGTCTTTGAGACAAGATTGTTACACAATTCGGCATTGATGTTAACTCCATAATATGATTTTTCAAAGCATATTCTTCAGTATTAAATAAAACAACATGTTTCCTTTTCCTCTTCTTCCTTCTCTTCTCTTTTTTCTTTCTTCTTTTCTCTTCTTTTTTCTTCCTTATTTTCTCTTCTTTCATCTTCCTTTTGGAATGTTTTTCCATTTTTCTTGCTTTTCTTTCCTCTCGTGCTTCCTTCTCTTTACTTGTTGAGGGCATTTCATCTTTTCTTGGCCACTGTTTCATCAAAGACCATTCCTTAGCAATCATAGCTCTCTCTTCAGCGGTCAATTCATTCATTAAGGCTGTTGATTTTTTTATACTCCATCCTTTCTTTTTTTTATCAGTATATTTTGTGTGTGTGTTTTTACAATGATAATCAGCCTTTTTGGTTGCAATTTTCTTAGATGCCATCTTCTTAGCTGGAATTTTCTTGATTGCTTCTTTCCTGGCTGACTGTTTCTTGGGACCCTTAAATTAAAATACTGAGTTATTTAAATACTCAGTATACTGCACATTTTAAATCATCAAAATTTAAAACTACAGAAATCAATCTCTCTCTCCCTATTATTGATTTTTAATTTACTAAAAAATTAAAAAATACATTTAAAAAAATTTGCAGTAAAATTGAAAAGGGTTTATGTAGTAATCAAGGATCAGCATTCAGACACAGAAGGGTACACTGGGCAATATAGCCTTAGTACCAAAGAAAAAAAGGCATCATTTCATTTTCATTTAAAAAAATATTTTAAGTAAAGAATATTTATTGTGTATTTCTTTTTTATTATTATTATTATTTACATTTTTTAAGCTTCTAGTTCCAAAAACCAGCTCAGTGTTTTTCTGTACAAGTTTATGATCCACTTCATTACCCTGCAAAGCCTAATGGCTCAAATCTGGTTCAAAATTGTAGAAAGAATGCTTTAAAAGTGCTAGTTTTAAATCAAAACTGGCTCAAGGGAAAATATTTTTTGTTTCCTGAAAAAATTAAGCTTGCATCGAGCTGGTTTTGGAATTATAGTATGTCTCATTTTCTTTTTGCGTGTAGTTTTTCTTTCAAGTGACATGTATATACTAGCGTCTATGGAAAGGCAGGAGTGACAAGGTGCTTTGGTGCATCTTACTTCTATTTTGTAACCTTCAAACAAATAATACAATTACAAATACAGTGCTGTAAGGGGGAAAAAGGATGCTTTGTTATGTAATAAACATTTTAACAAATTGGCTTATATTCCTTGTATTCTTAAGATTTTTTTTTCACATTTCCTAAAAAAATGCAACTGTAGCTTAATACTGGGTTTAGAAGTTGCAGTAGACTAGAATTTTTCCCGATTAACTCTTCACCACTAGTAAGAACAGATTTTCAGAATAAAGAGAAGCATTGAGAGGATTAGACATTCAAAATTTTGGTTATATTTGGTACTTGTGGATTACAGTGTCGACTAAAAATTTAATTAGCAACTAACAGATATATTGCCAAGACAGTGGTGGTGAAATCTCGTGAAAACATTGGCAGTCCTGGGGCTCTAATCTGCCATGTTTATTTAAATGAATGGTCATAATGTTTTGATATCTAATTGTCATATGTGTGAGTCAATATATTTTGATGCACTTTCCTGGATAAAATGCTGCCGGTGCTCTTGGATTAAACAATTAAAATAGGAGTTTGTGAAAATTATTAATGCATAAAGTGAATAGCTCTCTCCCCTCTTTCAATCAGAAAGAAAAGAACACCTGCCTTGCCTATTTGTCTTGGAAATGCTAGAGCAAAAGGAGAAATGCATGGGCCAATAACATTGTATAGGAAGGCATGCAAAGTTAATTGCTAAAAATTGACAAATGGGGAAATTTTTTATAAGATATTTTTTTAATTAAAAGTAAATATAAGTGTTTGTAATTTCTCAATTATTTTTTAATAGTAAGAAAATTGTTGACCCATATTATTATCCTTTTTTTTTTTTTTTTTAAGGATATTTTCACAGATGAATTTTTATCTTAGTGATGTAAAAAGGCTATTTTTTCACAATTTTTAAAAATTTGTTTAAAAAAGTAATTTAGCCATGATGTTTCATAATAACTCATTTAAAAATGTATTCTCTGGACTTTCTGATAATATAAGAAATATAGCTTTCATATAAAATTTAGCTTGAAATAATTCAAAATGTGCAAAAACTGGACAGAGCATAAAATAACTAAAAATCAGATTGACTTTTTTTTTTTCTTCTAAGAAATAGAGAGGAGTGTCTCTTGTCCTATTTAGTTAATGTGCCAAATTTGGTCAGATTCAATGAACAGTCTAGACACTTATAGAGAACAGACAAACAAACAAGAAAGCGATTTTATATATTTAGACAGTACATCAGGGAAAAATGATGTCTTAGAAGAATTGTTGAAAGCAATTTCCGAAATACAACGTAAATAATATGTTTTTAAAATAGGATGTTTTTGATTATTTTTCGAGCAAATTTGGAAATATGTCCAAATTAAGGTTTTTAAAAATGTCATGTTTATTAAAAATAGAAAATATCAGACTTAATGTCTCAGGGCTGTGAAGTCGGTAAAGAAATTTACAGACTCCAACTTTGACTCCTGAAATTTTAAACTTACAGACTCTATATATGTAAACATATATACATATGTGTTATAGCTTTTTTACTTCCTTGTACGGAGTATAAGGAAGTAATGTGATCCCAAAAAATTTCGGGGGCCAAATTTTAACGAAAAAAAAAAAACGATTTTGACTGCCTCTAAATTTACTTTAAAAATTTTTTTGGATGCATCTCATCATAAGCTAGCATGCATGATCCTATAAAAGCGTCGGCAACTCATTTTGACCAGTGGCGAGTCTATTTTGGCCAGTTTTTCCATGACGTCTGTACGTAATTACATATGTATGCATGTAACTCGCACATCTCAAAAACTATTGGTCGTAGAATGTTGAAATTTTATATTTAGGATTGTTGTATGACCTAGTTGTGCACCTCTCCTTTTGGTCTCAATCGACTGGACAGTTTATATACAGGACCACCAAAAAGATTCAAAATACATTACGCTCTGTGGGCCGAAATTCATTAAACTCGCATATCTCAAAAACTATTAGGCGTAGAATGTTGAAACTTTATATTTAGGATTGCTGTAACATTTACTAGTGCAGCTCTCCTTTCGGTTCCATTCGACTGCATAGTTTATCTACAGGGCTGCCCAGAAGTTTCTAAATACATTACGCTCTATGGGCCGAAATTCATTGAAGCGTATTTTAGAGGTATTGGGCTATTTCAAACGACTCAGAAGAGATATATGCTGCTAAGAGTTACAAAATGAATTTCTCCATTAAAAGAAGTGTCTTTATCATTTACAGTTCTGCTACAGGAACACTCAAAAGCATACCTGCCAACCTAAGAAAATTAACATCAGTAAAATTATGTCCTCATTTCAGTAAATTTTTACCTTCCCTCAGTAAAACTGAGTTCATTTATTTTTTTTTGGTACTAATAATTTCTGCTCTTGTTAAGCTAAGTTTATTTCTGGTCAAAATATTTTTTATTTTTATTAAATCATTTTCATTCATAACTGAGCCTGCTCTACATAGTGTTATTTTTCTTACCTGGTTTAATTAGGGAGGGGGGGGGGGTAAAAATTTAATTTAAAATAGGAATCAGTTTTCATTCTTACGGCATTAAAGCTTTAAATGAAAGAGTTCTAAAAGAAAAATATTTACTCACAAGAGCGATGGAAAAAGATTGAATTCAAAATCTGAACATGCCCCATTCAATAAAGTGTTTTTTCTTTATTGGTTTCCTTGAGAGAGGAAGGAGAGGGGGGGGGGGGGGGTTAAAAATTATTTTAAATTCAAAATGGGAGTCAATTTTTACTCTTATGGCATTGGATATTTAAATAAAGGAGTGCTGAAGGGAAAATATATATTCTCTAGACGGATGGAAGAAGATTGAATTGTATGAAATTGCGAACTTCGAAATTAGCCGAACAATCCGTAAAATTACTCCTCATCTCCGTACATCAGTAAATTAATGGCAAAATACGTATATTTTACGGATAATCCGTAAAAGTTGGCAGGTATGCTCAAAAGATTTCCAATACATTATGGTCAATGGCAATTTTAGGGGCACTCATCCACTTCAAGCACAATACTGTCTTACCATATAAGTTAGGTAATGGTCCGACCACGATCACGTGTCTCCCTCAAGAACTACACCAAAAGTCGTGAAGTTTGGAGACTTTTGGTGTACATGTGTATGTATTTAAATCTCAAAAACTATTATTCGTAGAATGTTGAAATTTCATATATAAGATTGCTGTAACATCTAGTTGTGCATCTCAATTTTTGGTTCCAATCTACTGGAGAGTTTATTTACAGGACCACCGTAAAGAATTTCAATACTTTAATGTCTATGGACATCTTCAATATAATACGTCATTGTTTGGTCCATGCCCAAAATCTCGCCGTCTGTCATCGACCTTTGGCAAGTTTTGCCAAAATATCGCCAAATTTGGCAATAGTCAGTCATTTGGTCCATGCCCAAAATATTGCCATTTGTCATTGTCCTTGGTGAGTTTTGGTGAAATATCGCCAAATTTGGTGATAGTCTGTCATTGCTTGGTCCATGCCCAAAATCTCGCTATTTGTCATCGACCTGGGTGAGTTTTGGTGAAATATCGCTAAATTTGGTGCCAAAAATTATTTCGTATTTTTTTTTGTATAACTCTAAAACTTTAACCCATAGAATTTTGAACTTTCGTATTTAGAACTATTGTAATATCTAACTGTTTTCAATATCTTTTTTGACTGCAATTGACTGTGTAATTTATTTACAGGGTCAGCCAAATGACTTTAATACATTAAGGTGTATGGATGCATTCAATTCATTGGAAGTCTGTGGTCAATTACTACTTTGGCTATCCCCAAAATCTTGCACACTATCTCAAGCTTGTCGTCTTTTAGTGAAATATCGCCAAATAAAGTTTCAAAAGGAAATCTTTCAAATTGAACTCAGCTGGCGATATCGAAATATTTGGCTAGAAATCGCTAAACCTTACTATTACTGATATTTTATCTCTTTCAAACAAAATAAGTTTAGATGAAATGTGCCGAAAATGTATTTTTGATTAAATAAATGTGTAAGGAAGTCATGTGTTGTCCACATCAGATTTTTTTTTTTTTTTTTAATATAAAAGAAGTAATAGGTGCTACAGAAAAAAACGATAGCATTGCAGATTATTTATATTACAATAGCATTTATTATGAAATGGAAAAACTAGCATTAGTAATTTCTAAGAAACAGTATAGCTTTGGCAAGATCTCCGATAGAGGACTGTAAATCTGATTTGATAAACTTTAGAGCTGAATAGTCTTTCCACACTAACATGAATAAGAGGAAGAGCTGTTATTGATAGGGTTAGTTGTGAAGTTTAGTAAGATGGACTTGTATAAGTCCTAAAAGAGATGTCTTGAAACAGTGATCATATTCTCTATTTCTTCGAAGGCTGTGCAGAAATCTTGTTTGTATTTTTTCATTTTTATATTTAAAGGCTCTTGGTTCTTTATTTTCATCAGCTTTTCCTTAGCCTTTAAATATTATCGAAATATTTCTCAAAATCTAATTCATCATTGGAAGAGGATGATAGACTCAGTTGCAATGGCTGCAGTCTGACTGTCCTGATTTGAATAATCCAATTGTTCTCAGAATAATTCATAGTACATGTTCATTAGGGTGAGCCGACAATATATGCAAAAATAATAAAATAAAGTATAGTGCTAAAATCTGTACACAACACAAATAAAATTTATAACTTTTTCCAAATAAAATAAGTCTTGAGGTCTCTTATCAGCTAATGAAAATAGAAATTAAGGTGAAGAAAAAGGAATTTTTAATGGGTTTTTGGCGAGTTTTGATTTCATAAAATAATGAAAATTTTACAATTTCAATAACAAAAGAAATTAAAATTAGGCAATGTTAAAAAGGAATTATCACAAATACAATGACACAATTATTAAAAAGGAACACAAAACTAATGTGAACACAAAATGCAATATTAAAGTCCTTGCTGTTACACTTTCAGAGTTTCTCAGGGTTTCATAATTGCTATCACGATTTTGAGGTCATACAACAGAAACTAAAGATCCCATCATTAATTTGGTAATTGGTATAATAATGTTTAACAGCTTAGGGCATGCCAAGGATATGAATAAATGTCAGGAGTTTCTTTAATTTTTACATATTCCTTCTGTTCATTATTTGAAATCTTTTCCAGGATTGGAGGGAAAGTGACAATACACATGTCCCATTTAATAAGTCGATGCAATCTTGAGCTTGAAAATATATCTTAGGAGTTTTAAAAACTCTCGCACGTTTTTTGTCTTAGTTATTTCTGGCTTTTAAAATATGCCTCAATTCTAATTCTCTGAAATGATGGTGGCCATCACTTATCATAACTGTGAGTCAATTCTTTGGATGACAGAAAAATGTATATCTTTGTATGACAGATTGATAACTGCTTTAAGATTACAGCTATAGTACTATACTATTATTAATTAAAGGTACATTTAATGATTTATGACTTCAAAATTACAGCATTTATAGGATGGTAGCATGGGTTAAATCTTATGGTGCATTATATTAATTAACTTTACAATTACTAAATAATTTAAATATCAATCAGTAACCAGAAAAAAACTCATAGGGACTATATTCCGTGTCCAGTGCTGTTTACATATCGATGATTATTTACAAAGGTGATTAATAATATATAAAGGAAACACTTGGGCTATTAAATTTTACAATGTTTTAATTTCTGAAGTTTATCACCATACGAAATATTAAATATTGTTTAAAAACAAACTAATTAAGTTAATCATTGTAATCAAAGATTAATGACAATTTAATAAGTTTAATAAATTGTAACCAAATATTCAGTATTTGGCCAAATATTCGATATTCATTATTTGGCAAAATGTGGTATTTGGTGCATCTCTAATGTGTATATACATCGCCACGGATTATCTGTTTTTTTTCCCTTGGAAAATTTTTAGTATGGAATTTACAACAATAGATGGCTCCAGCAAAATACATCTTCTAATTAACATTAAAATATTGAGTTTTTACTAAACTGTAAATACTTTTAAACATTCTGTTTAAAAAAAGTATCTATATTATTTTTTGTTACAGTGAAAAAATATCGAGTAACATATGTAATTACATGATGCATTTTCGCACTAATACTGCCCCAGTTTCAAAATATGTTATTTTAATTGCTGTGTTAAAACTATTATTTCTAATTTCTGTATAGCTTGAAACATTTTTCCTCTGCACTTAATTTACAATCCATCCATAAATAAATAAGCAGCTGAAAATAATTAATAAATAGCAAGCATTTCATTGTGAGTATAGTTCTGAAATAAAATGTTCGCGTTAACACTCAAAGATGGCTTATCAGCAAAATCATTGGGGGAGGAGGAAATCAGCCAGACATCGCAAGTGAGACAGCTGTTTTGGTTTGAATGCATCAGAGTGGATAAGAAAACCAAAGCTGGAGCGTTCAGTTAAAACCAATAAAAATAATTTTCCTTTTCAAGAGAATAATACTCATTAGTGATGTTTATTGCATTTTTTTTTACCAGTGCTGTGCCTGAGGTGTTTTTTTTTGGGGGGGGATGATTTAGAAAATAAGCTATTTAAGAAAAATTAATATTTTTATTCCTACTGGAAAAAGGGACAGTTCGGCAGGCTTCTCTTTCACTGTTTAGTGTATCTGAAAATGTAACTAAAAAATAAATGTTTTTGAATAATATGGATAGAAATAATTGAAGTTATTCCCATAAATATTTAATAGAGTGTAGCGCTGGCCCCGTATGTTTACTTGGATGAGTACTAAGTGAAACGATATGAGATGTTCCTGTTTTGACTGATTATACAGTGCTGCTTACTATCTGTAAACATTTTTTTCTTCACTGAAAACATGCATGCGAATTATACACTGCCGCAGATAATAGGCAAGAAAATATTCTGCATATTCTTACAAAATAAGTCTGAAAAAAGATTTGTATTGCTAAATAATTTTTTGATGCTAAACCCTTTCAAGCATAAGCATTTTTGCACCACTCTCCATTTTTTCAAGATGCCAGGACAGATTGTTGTATTTCTGACATAAATTTCATGCATAATATACAGTTATTCTTAGAGATTGCTATAAAAAAATTAAGGCTTCTCCCTTAGCTATGTCATGATTTAGCTGCTTTTGTAAAAACTATAGGTATATGTTATTTCTGTGACAGGAAATTTTACTAATGCTTAAATTTTTTGGTGACGATGTGACGAAGTGCTGGAATTAGGTGGTTTCACAGTGCAACCACCACACGTTAGAGTTAGAACACTTGGTGAAGAAAACTTCACCTGAGAAGACAATACTGTTCTCAGTCATTAAAGGTAATTTGGTACTTATATATTATCTCGACGGTCTGCCGAGATGAGCGATTTTTTGCCAAGATAAATGCCAGACAAATTAAATTATTAATGGTTCTGAATACAATTGGCAACTGTTTGCCAGCACATTTCATGAAAAAATAATTTGGAAGGGAATGACCGCCGGGATAATACTCAAGTACTGATAATTTAACCTTCCTGTTAAAGACAAATAAACTGGGTCACATCTAAAAAGTCTTTGTCATAGGATACAGCAAAATTATTCCTTTTAGCATTTCTACAACATTAGCACAGCAAAGAGCTACAGCATATATGGGCAACATCTGGCCAGCAGGCCGGATATGGCCCTCAGAGGCTTTCGATCTGGCTTGCGACATATATCAAAACCCCATCTTCTATACCATTCAAAATCCCATATAAATCCCAATTATACGGACCACAACTTCGCTAAGATCCTAAAGTTTGGCCTGCAACTTTCTAAAGGTTGCCCATACCTGATTTACAGTGTCCCGAGGGCTATAAAATTTATGTGTTGATTCCTACTTTAATGCCCCCACTCTTGCCAAGGTGGCGATAACTATACATATGCAGTTATCATGATGGCTTTTTGTATTGTATGTGGCAACAGTAATGTAGAATTAAGATGACAGTTTGGAACAACATATAAGTACAGCATTACTTTTTTATTTTTTTCTGGGGGGGGGGGGGAGGGGTGCCAATTAAACTGCCTTTAAATTCCTTAACTAGCACATTTATCGCTAATTTGTTTAAGTTTGTTTTCATCTAACTCCTTTGCGCGCATGTGTCATGACTCAGTAGTTCGACAACTATGGCAATTTTTTATGGTTGGCGAGGGTGGAGAAGTTAAAGTAGAAGTCAACCAATTTCTGAGGACCTTACTATAAAAAAGTTGACCAGGTTTGAGAATCTTATGTGAATTTCTTTCGAAAGCAGCACTTACGTATTATCGTAATGGTATTACGTAAGTACCTCAAAAGCTTTCTATATTCATATAACAAGTTTCTGAACCAATCTAACATAGGACTACCAGGCCCATCCAAGGGGGGTGCGAATGTGTCCGTTCGCCTAAGGCCCCCGCACTTGGGCCTTTTCTTGTTATCACATTAGGCAGAGCTTGGTAGGTGGTTGCAATATATCTCTTAAAAAGATCATAAATAAAGCCGATATGCACCAACATTGCTAGTAGTAACTGGGCCATTTTCAAAATTCGGTGCCATTTGCTGTCTGCGTGTATGAAACATTTTTTACAAGTTATAAAAAAATTTAAATGATTTTTCTTTTTATAATAGTTTTTATCAGACAGTTTCCAGTACAGAAACAATAGATTGAAAAACAAACTATTTAATAAATTTTTTAAAGAAATGAGTAGAGAAGATATTGAAATATAGCTGTCCGAATCATAAAACGTAAAATGTGTTATGCAGAATTACTGCCACAAAACTAAAATTTCTGCCCTGACGTGCTTTAACATTGTGAAATGGAGTTTAAATTACATTATGAAAAACTTTTTTTTTTTAAGTTTAAAAAAAATACATGACTTATGATAATTAAGTATAGCTGTCCGGTCATTAGTGTCATGTCTGTTACCACACATTATTTTCAAGTTTTTAAATACAAAATTGAAATTAGAGAATAGCAACACCTATTTACCATCAGAATGTGGCCAAGAAAGAAATGTAAGCAGACATCTAGAGTTTTTGGCATTTGACGGAAAAAGCAAAAGCGTATTTGTGATAAGTATTTTTATAGCATGTCATGTATGTTACCTTAATTGATTGTTTAAAATATATTTATTTATTTGTTAATTCAATTGATTCATTTATATCATTACTTTTTTAGTCTAAATTAATGTCTCTTTTCATGTTCTTGTGGAATTATTTAGACTAATGAATATTAAATGAGCTCAAAAAAGTAGAGTTATGGAAAGGGTTTGAAATGATGCATGCTGAATGAAATGCTTAAGAAAACAGTTATATAAGTATTAAGCAAATTTTCAAGCATGCTTTGATCTAAAACTTTTATTACTAATTAATTAGTTACCATTCCATTGTACAATTCATATATATTATAGAATAAAAATCTCTAAAATACAACACATACAGATACACCCGATTCCTCCAAACAGTGCGTATTCTTTAACTGCTGTTTTAAAACCAAAACGTGAGCGTTACCAAAAAAGCCATGCCAAAACAAAACAAAACCAATAACAACAGACAAACGAATAGGGGCAGGAAAATACCTTAATGCTACCGAACTTAAGAGGAAAATCGCACAGGGAAATTTCGACGCGAAGGGAAGGAAGGAGGGATTATTGTCCGTTACTGACTTACCGGGGCCTTCGCTATTTATAACGGGCCTGCGCGTGTATTTCGATGAGTCATCCAAAGAGGCCTACGGATGCTCCCGTCTTCACGTATACATCAAGCATTTTTTAAGCTTTCCAAGGCTTTGAAACGTTATTTAATGTAGCTTTATGTCGTAATTGTGCTACTAATTTTATTAGTTTCTTTACTATGGTACATGTGGACATTAAAGCAAATAGATGTGTGCAATTTGAAGGAAAAACAAAGCAGTGCTTACTCTCATGATTCATTAGTTTGGCTTGATTTTTAATACATATTAAACAAATTCAGCTGATTTTTATTATACATTAAAGTAAACATATTCATAAATGATAAACAGTTTATTCATACAGATATTTTTATGTATTTCTTTATACTGAATATTTAAGTTTAACATTTTAAAAGCAGTTACAACCATAACCACTTTTTAAATAAAATTAACTAACAGTTATTAAATTTGCGTTCATTAAATTTTATCCAGTTAATATATTAACAGAATATATGACGAGGTGCTGGAATAGAAATGAAGATATTTGATATTTACAATTCGCATATCATTTAAGTACTGCTACAATATTTAATTTTTATCTTTTGTAAGACGTGGTTATTTGACGAATGTTTGCTATAGTTAGAAGTACAACCTGGTCTACTGCATTTCCTTGGCATCTAACTTAAAAATAATGTAACTTAACGAGAAACATTTAGAATAAATCACTCAATAAAATGTGTCCCATAAATAGTAGTACGAACATTAAGGGAAGATGAAAGAAATCAAAAGGATTAAGAATCACGTAACATAGTATGGCCAAACACGTTGTTTTCATGTTAAGTTTATGTATTGAAAATTTTACCATTCGCGAAATTAAAAGGATTTATAATTTTCTTTTATAATTCCATATATTTTTTTTCTTCCAAAGAAAAATATTAAATTTTAGAAAACCATACTAGGAAATACCACGAATATTCCAATATATTTTTTAAAAGTGATTATTAACTGGTGCTTGAAGACACTGCTCTCGTCCTTGCATTGCTGTATACAGTGAAACTTCTATGAGCGACAACTTCTATTTAGTGACCCCCTCCTGCAACGACACATTTTTTAAGGCACCGATTTTTTACCCTATCTAGTTAATGTTAAAAGAGCCTCTAGAAGACACCACACAACCCTCTATAAGTGACCGGTACCGGTTCCCTATCCGGAAATTTTCTTGTATTTTACCGGAAGTAAAGTCAATAAAAACCACATTCTAAACCAGCCGCTCTTCCGCAAATCGACAGCAACGCAAGTACAGGTACACATTACGTACAAATCTTGTACGTTAGAGAAGAGAAATGTCTAAGAAACGAGTGATTTTACTACTGGCAGCGCACTGATGTGTTTGAATCACAGGAAAAAAGAAATTCGAAGAGAAATTTGGAGGTTACTTTTGATTGTGGGAAAACCTAAAAAGCAAATAGATTTTATTATGACAAATTCAGAATGCATGAAGATATCGGAATAAATGCTCTTTTGGCAGATGTAAAAAAAAAAAAAAAAAATGCAGCAGAGAGTGAAGTACACTCGAAGCGAGAATAAAGAATGGAACAATCTGAAATTCCTAAATATTTTATGAAAATTTAAAATTTGTTTATATAATTACTCATGCAATTTATTATGAAACTACATAAATTACAAAACAAACAATATATTTTAGCACTTTTCTTTCTTGGCTAACAAATGTTTATACTTCTTTAAGCGACCACCTCTCTTAACGACCGATGTTTCGCGGAGCGGAGGGTGATCGCTCCAAGAAGTTTCACTGTATTAAGGTTGTAGCTAAAAAAAACCTTGCTTAACGGCCTTTGAATACAAAATAAGATAAACCAACAGCTGAGACTCGAAAAATTTCAGTATACCTCTTTAAAAGCTGCACTAAACACTGTAGCAAACCAAAAATAAACGATTTCTTATTTAATTATTCTTTATTATAGCAATTCCAAGTATTATATAAAAGTTATTCTTTTGTCGCTATCTAAATCGAACTTTGGAATTGAACATAATGAACTCTTGTACAAAATATTAACTGTGAAGGGAGAACGTGCGGCGGGAGCTGGGTTTGAACCCAGGGACTTATGGATGGTAGAATGAGGCGCAATCCGGCTCGGCCAAAAGGTACCTATTTGACCGGCCTTCAATTGCCGGGTGGTGTGTGCGCGGAGGTGATCTCGTGCCGCCACACTACTCCCCCCCCTAGAGAGTCAGTCGGAGGCTGACGAACGATATTCCAAGCGTTATGGAATGCTGCCACTCGTTGTGGACTTTGTGAGGTTGCTGCCGCTCGTTGCGGACTTTGCGAGGTTGCTGCCGCTCGTTGCGGACTTTGGAAGAGCCGAGCGAGAGATGGAAGAGGGCGGTCCTGGCGCCATCTGTCGCTGTAGGCGAGAAGGAGAATGCGTGTTCGTTGTCCGGGTCGCCAATGAAGGGAGAACGTGCGGCGGGAGCTGGGTTTGAGCCCAGGGACTTATGGATGGTAGAATGAGGCGCAATCCGGCTCGGCCAAAAGGTACCTATTCGACCGGCCTTCAATTGCCGGGTGTTGTGTGCGCGGAGGTGATCTCGTGCCGCCACAACTGCATTTGAAGTTTCTACGTACACATATACAAAAATTAATAATTTATAATTTACTGTACTTCTGCACTGAAAGCGGGCTACACATGTCTAAATACTAAATCCCATAAGCAATACACATGTAACTGATAAATAACATTTTCGACTGAAAAAGTAAATAGACAACATTGTCTAACTAGTATTACAAAGACACGCTTATTTACTGTATAATAAACTATTCTAGTAGTACGATTTCAGATGAAAATAATTTATAAATAGCTCATGAATATTACTTGATTTACATACACTAAACTTGATTTACATATATATTTTTAGAACTTCTAAATAAATTATACAAATTTACACTTACCTTTACATTCAGAGCAAAATGTTCGAATTTTATGATAAATTACCATAAAAAAATGGCTCAATCTTCACAAAATGATTATCTACATCTAAAGTTCTATTATCTACATCTACGCAGCATAGAATAGATACAAGCAGTCATTCTCCGATCAAGCAACATCCTAGACGGCTTCCGTTTGCTAAGCAAGAAGAGGTGAGCAGACTTTTAGGGGAGATGCGGCACGGTGACGTCATACTAGTCCTTGGGCCTCGCCGATTGTTTTGGTCGGGAAGAAAGATGGTTCCACCCGGTTATGATTTGACTATAGATGTCTGAATGACATTAACAAGAAGCCCAGCTACCTTCTTCCCAGGATAGATGACACTTGGGACACTTGTCGGGAAGTGAATGGTTTTCGACGCTTGACCTCAAGAGTGGCAAGTAGAAATTCATCCCCACGACCGTGAAAAGACTGCGTTCACTACTGGAAAAGAATTATGGCAGTTCAAAGGGACCTTTTGGACTCTGTAACGCACCGGCTACTTTCGAGCGTCTAATGGAGACAGTGTTGAGAGGACTTTCCTACATAGCATGTCTCTTATATTTGGTCGATATAATCATCATCGGAAAGACTTTCAAAGAGCATCTAGAGAACATCCGAAAGGTGCTACAGAAATTGAAAGAAGCGAACTGGAAGCTGAGTCTCTAAGTGCAACCTCTTTCGTCGTGAAGTACGCTATCTCGGGCACATAATATTCGCCCACGGAGTCCGAACCGATCCCGAAAAGACGTCTGCAGTCACGCACTGGAGCTACCCTGAGAATGTCCATGAATTAAGAAGTTTTCTTGGACTATGTATCTACTACCGAAAATTCGTAAAGGGTTTTTCTCAGAATGCAAGGCCACTTCAGAAATTGAATAAGACTGGACAAAAATTCCTATGGACTGAGGAATGGGAGATGCATTCAACGAACTGAAGATGACCTTAACATCTTCGCCGATCTTATCGTATCCTCACCCTGACAAGCAATTTATCCTGGACACAGACGCAATTAAGGAGAGTGTAGGAGCCGTTTTGTCCCACCCAGGAGATAGATGACTAAGAACATGTCATTGCTTACTGGAGCAAATGCCTTTCGAAGGCAGAACGTAACTATTGTGTTACGAGAACGAGAAAGGAATTTCTTGCTATCGTCAAGGCCGTGGAGCATTTCCATCATTATCTGCACGGCCGAAAGTTCCTGCTCCGAACGGACCATGCTTCTTTAACCTGGATTTTAAATTTCAAGAATCCGGAGGGCCAGATAGCCAGGTGGATAGAGAGGTTACAAGAAAATGACATAGAAATATGTTATCGGAAAGGAGCATCTCATGGAAACGCTGATGCATTATCGAGAAGGCCCTGCATGGAAAGTTGTCGCTATTGCTCCAGGACGAAAAAAAATTACCATCTGAAACACCCCGTTGTCCGCCAAGTTACATCATCGGAGCAAATGCCTTACGAAGGCAGAACGTAACAATTGTGTTACGATAAAGGAACTTCATGGTATCATTAAGGCTGTGGAGCATTTCCATCATTACCAGTACGGCCAAAAGTTCCTGATCCGAACGGACCTTGCCTCTTTAACCTGGTGTGACAAGTTGCTACTCTCCCCAGAAAAATACGTGAAAGGTCTCCATGCAGTTTCCCACGATTTTGTAAGGAAAGCTTGACCGGTGCATCCCACGAGAGCAAGGCAGGGTCCTTTGATTTTGTCGACAGACCCCACAAGAGGCATGTGCAGGGGGCCCGATCATCAGAATATTGGGCCCAGGGCAAACACAAAATTTGGGGCCTTTGCACCGGACCATAAATATTTTACGGGAAATTGCACGAAAACAGTATTATGCATCTAAGTTATTTTAGATACATATAGCTACTTAAATATACTGTTTGTTTAAATACTAAATATAAATACTGTGCACACCGGTTATAAAGGACCTGGGACTGGGATACAACGTACTATCGGTTATAACGTACCTAGAAGCTCGGTCCCGATTGAAGTCATGAATGACATTTTTTAGATACAAAATTTTTTAAAGAATATAAATTTTTTAACAAATGAAATTTTTTTATCAAACATAAATTTGTGGAAAAATACAACATTTTTGGGCCCTTGAAATTGGTGGGCCCAGGGCAAAATGCCCCGGTTGCCCTGCCGATAAACGGGCCCTGGGCATGTGAACGCAAGAGTGGTTTTGAAGAAAAATCATCAGAGATGTTGAGATACTGGTTGACGGAGGTCGCTGAAGGAATTCTCTCAGAGGGAAAGTAGCTTCCCAGATTCCCATACAGAGGAATATTTTTGTGTGCATTTAGGCATGCAGTATACAGATGATAAATTGTACATAAATGCCTTTAATAATCAAGATTTATAACCTCAACTTCTGTCTAGAGTATTTTCAGTCTTTCGTTTTAGCACTTGTGACGAGCACAATATGTCACACTGGCTTCTAAATTTCAAGAATCCGGAGGGCCAGGTGGATACAGAGATTGCAAGAATATGATATAGAAATGCGTCATAGGAAGCAGATGCTTTCGAAACGCAGATGCTTTCTCAGAGAAGAGAAACGCAGATGCTTTCTCGAGAAGACCCTGCATAGAAAGTTGTCGCTATTGCTCCCGGGCAGAGAAAAATTATCATCTGAAACATCCCGTTGTCCGCCGAGTTACATCATCGGCACCTTCTCAAGATCCCTGGAGTGACGAACAAGTCCGGGCTGACCAGTTAGCTGATAGCGACATCAAACCTATTGTGGAATTTGTGGAAAAATCCAGTGATAAGATCAGTTGGCAAGAAATATCTTCATGTAGTTCCGCAACGAAACAATATTAGGCTTTGTGGGATTCGCTTCGCCTGTGAAATGGAGTCCTGTACCTAGGGATGGATGCGAGACGAGACAAACATTTTTAATATTACGATTTAGGGTTTTTGCGAGACGAGACAAAGTTTTGGGGCTGTTTTGCTAGACGCGAGACGCATATTTTCCGTTTCGCGTCCATCCTTATCTGTATAGTACATGAGAGTCGGACGATAGTAAGATGCTCCAATGGCAGTTAATACTCCCTCGTTCAAGGATTTCGAAGGTTCTAGAAGAGCTTCATAATGGCTTAACTGGGGGCCATTTTGAACTAATTGAAGACCTTGCAGAAGGTACGCGAGCGCTTCTACTGGGCTAGGGTTCGGGACGATGTTGAAAAATGGTGTCAAGCTTGTGACGCATGTGCTACCCATAAAGGCCCAAAGGAACGCAGTCGTGGAAAACTACATCGTTATTATGTAGGAGCGCTTTTGGAAAGAATTGCAGTCGATATCCTGGGACCTCTTCCGCGAACTACGGATGGCAACAAGTTGTTGCTGTTGTTGTCGTGTCCATAGATAGACGACACTATCCATGCAAAGAGGGTTGCCACTGCCCACGAGGGGGTTGGATTTCTACTTGTTGGCCTCTAATTCTGAATCGATTCCAGATGAGGGACCAACCACCACCTGAAATCGGAACCCCCAGAGGTATCGTTTAACAACTTGGAGGACATTGGAACCACGACGGATTTTACGTGCACCAGCTCCCATTAGCGTACACGGTTCCACAACGGACGAGCCGAGAGGGAGATGACCCTCACAAGCACTGGCCAAGCCGGATGCTGCTTCACTTGCCGTGTTCTTATAGGAACATTGTTTAGCGTCGCTTGACATGGCAACAAGTACATCCTAGTTGTCATTGACTATTTCTCAAAGTGGCGTATCGTATTCCAGATCAAGAAGCTACTACCACATCAGAGGTGGTAGTAGCTTCTGGTAGAAGCTTAGTGCAGGGATGGATTTCGAGATATGGAACTTCTCTGCAACTTCCTTCTGAACAAGGAACGAACTTTACCTCTGCAGTTTTTAAAGGAGTTTGTCAATTTCTCGGAATCAACAAAACCCAGATTACGCCTTTACATCCACAATCCGACGGCATGGTGGACAGACTGAGTCGCACTATTTTGAACAACCCTTCGTTCCTGGCATCTAGGAATCAAGAGGACTGTGAGAAGAAACTCCCCCCTCTTCCTGCTATCCAATAGGAGTGTCGCCCATGAGACTACCGGCTTACACCTTTTCAGTTGCTATTCGGAAGATATCTTAGTCTCCCAGCTAATCTAGTGTTTGGTCGCCCTCCAAATACGCATTCATCGCCAGAAAAGTACATGGAAAATCTTCAGGCACGGGTTGAAGACGTGCATCGTCTTGCTCGAGAGCAAATCCACCTGAACACAGAGGAAGTGAAGACTCACTACTACGGCGACACGAAGAGTACGACGGTACACGAGTTTAACGTAGGTGACAAGGTTCGGCTATGGAATCCTACTAGACCAGTGTTTCTCAACCTTTTTTGGTTGACGGCACACTGAAAATATCTGGAATTATTTGAGGCACACCTGAATATAAAAAATGACAAAGTTGTATCATACAGAATAGATAATATAAATAACTATAAAAAAAAATTACTGACAAAAAGGTTTTCCCAGTAAGAGGGCTGAGCTTGTTTTTTATAATAAACCTAAAAAATATTTACTTACAAAAAAAATTTTCAGTGAGAGCGCTGAGCCTGTTTTTTTTAACAAATTAAAATATATACGGGGTTTCAAAGTTGCGAGACAAGCTCGCATTTCATCAACTGTTAAAAGTCTTTCTCGTTTTCTGGACTTGATTTCAGTTAGAGCTGAAAATCCATACTCAGAGAACCACGAGGATGCAAGGGGTTCTCTGAGTATGAAGAATGCAGACTGCGAGGATGCACTTCTGCAATTCGTTCTGCGAAGATGCAGAAAGAATATTTACAGCTTTCAAGCTGATTGCAGTGTATGAATTTTTTACGGACAGCTAAAACTCATCCACATTTTTTTCGAAGAAAGTGGAACGGTAAAACATATCGTTTCTCAGATCAATGAGCTGTTCTTTTTCTGCTACTGTCAAATTTTCTGTTTTGCAGATTACAAAAAGGTTCATCAACCATTCGTATTCTTCAACGGAAAGTAGCTTTTAAGTGATGTTTGATGTTCACCAATTGTGCTAATAATTTCGTTGGCAATTTTGTTTTTTGACTGGGATTCATTGACACCGGGAAAGCATTCAAAATTTCCTTTTGATACTTCAGCTTTCCACAGCATTAATTTTTCTTCAAATGACTTCAGTTTGGAAGTTGAAATCACGATATTCTCAGATGGACCTTGAAGACTTAAATTCAGAGAGTTCAGGTTTTCAAACAAGTCCGAGAGAAACTGAACTTGAGCCACCAAATCTCGTCAAGAAAATAAAGATCAACAGATGATTTTTCGATCTCCAAGAACAAAATTACTTCTGCCTTCAGGTGTATAAGCCGTTTCAAAACCTTTCCTTTTGAAAGCCAACCCCAGTAGCAATGACTGCTTGTTTTCTGCTCGGTCGTTCATCGACTCATCGTTAACTCATCGACTCGTCGAATTCAGTCATCGGCAAGTGCACTTTTGTTTATCTACAATAGATGAATTTTTATTCATGGATAGAAGTGATCTAGACGAGCAGTTTCGCCGATGGGAAACCGAAAAACAATATCTTATCCGAAACTCCAGCTCTATCGGGCCTTGCAGGTGTCCCCAGTGGTTTACACTTTACCCAAATTCCTATAAATATTTGCGTAATTTAGATGTGCCTTTGCATAAATCTAAGGAAAATTTTGAACAATTCTTGAATTAATCGCATAATTTACTTCAAATTTCTTGTATTGGGGTTGGGAGGGGGCAGGGGGGGTGGTATCCCCCCCTTGCCCCCTCCCACAAAATTTAAATTTGAAAAGAAATATTTATAAAAAAAATGTAAGTGTTTATTATATAAAAATCGTTTGTAATATTTAAATAATTAAAAAAAAAGAAAAGAAAATCTATTTGAGCGTCAGCTGCATTATAAGAAAAACGGAAACTTCATTACAATGAGCAACTCTTTTGAAACCTCTTTAATGTAAACAGCAAGAAGAGAAATCAGTTAATTTTAAAAAGTTATCCAAGAAATATGAAAGTTAAAATCACACTAAAATTTCTATACAATTCGCAATATTGTTTTTTAATTATTAATTATGAATGTTGTTGCTACTTACATACATTGGTAAAAAGTGAAATTACTTTCTTCCTAATCGAATAATTTGACTATTATTAATAATAGCTGAACAACACTTTGTCAACATTTCACCCAAAGTCCCAATCTGAGACTAAAATAACCGGTACTTCACACTTTGCCTTACACATAACACGATTCGATGGTCTAGAGGTAGCGCGCTTATCTCGGAATCAGTACGCACACTGTTCGGGCCCCGGGGAGGAAGGATTTTTTTTTTCAGAAAAACGGAAATTTAGCATACAAAAAACGAAAACATAATAAACAGAACGGACATTTTTTGAAAATTTTGCTGCCAGTCGTTTATTTTTTATTAACAAATATATTTTAAACAGTTTATCGGTTTCTTTTCGTTATTTCATCGGAGTCATCGGGAAACGATGATCGGCCTTTTGGCCCCCCGGGTGGACATTTTGTACCAGTTGCCGATGAAATTTTCCCTTTTTTGGATGAAAAGCCGTGATCGGCCATTGCTCCTTCTCCTGGGATTAAACTCACCCGCCTCTCATCGACCGATGGTGTTACGTGAATTTCACACTATCCCTTGCCGGGGCCTCATGACTGCCTCACCACTAGAGGTCGCTGGACAATCTAGAACTCTAACTCTTTTTATTTTCTTTTCAGATTGAACCTCGATGTAATCCAGATAAGACGTGATGTTTCCTTTATTCTTAATTTGCGTGTAAATTTTTGTTTATAGGATAATTAAAATGTGTGTAATTAAAACGTTGAAGTAATCCTTGAAACGCTAACTCTACTGCCGGTCGACGACGCGTCTCGGGAATAAAAGGTAAGGTGAAGATTTTTTATTTTTATCCAGTCTTTACCAATAGACATTGCCGATGTACGCGACAATTTTCTGGCGCCCGAACAGGGACCGCCAGTAGAGATAGTGTAGAGTAATTTGTTTGTTGTCATTTAAAGTGAAACACTAACGCAACTCTCCTTGTATGACATTAAGTGTGAAGAGATAAGAAAAATTAATTTAATTGATTCTATATTTTTGATTCCATAATTTTAATAAGATGGAAATTGCTAAACAGAAGCGTTCTACATTAAGACAGTTAACTACGAAACTTATCTCTAAAGTCCAAACGAAAATTCTTGAACCGAATTCAGAACAAGCGGAATTAGAAGAGTTGTTTGAACAGCTGTGTTTAAAGGAAACACAATTAAAGGAAATTGATAAAGAGATTCTAGACGGAATAAAGAAAGTTGAGGACATTGAGGAAGAAATTATAAAGTGTGACGAATATTTAGAAAGCTTAATCATTTCTAAATGTAGAGTAAACCGAGCGTTAGAAAAATGTAAACCGAAACCCGAAGTAATGCAAAATAGTTCCGAACAAAAAAGTAATTTATCAGCAAGAAAAATTACAGAACAATCATCTATCAAACTTCCCACGTTAACAATTGAGAAATTTACTGGCAATCCGAGTGATTGGCAAAGATTTTGGGATCAGTTTGAATCCGTCATTCACAAGAACGATGATATAACGAATGTAGAGAAATTTAATTATTTGAAAACATATTTGTCCCGAACTGCTTATAATGCGATACAAGGGTTTACGTTAACTAATGATAACTATCAAGCGGCAATAGATTTGTAGAAACAAAGATTTGGAAATAAAACGCTAGTAATAAATTCCCACTTAAACAAGCTCTTAACTTTAACGCCGGTTAGAAAGTCTTCGGACATTCATCTGCTTAGAAAGATATTCGATACATGCCAAACTGAAATTAGAAATTTAGAAGCACTAGGGGTAAACCCGGAAACATACGGATCATTATTGTGTCCAATATTAATTAAATTACTACCCCAAGACATTGTACTAGAAATTATGAAGCACTGTGAATCCGATGAAAATTTCAATGTGACCCAGATACTTAAAATCATGAAACAAGAAGTAGATAGCAGAGAAAAAATGCAATATTTAATCGAGACTCATTCCCCTGATAAACACACAGCTCACTATTCCACTACTTACAGAGTAACAGGCGCCACTACTCGTTCCCCCCCTGCACCTCTGAATCAGCTCGGAAAGAAAAACAATCTGAAAAATCGAGACATATGGTCTGCATCTGAGTTATTTAATGACAGTAAAGCTTATCGTAAGTGCGCTTGTTGCAAAGAGGAATCGCACTTTAATTTGAAAGAGTGCAAAAGATTTAAAAATTATTCGATGAACGATAAAAGGGAGTTTCTTTTTAAGCATGGATTTTGCTACTCCTGCTTAAAGAGATTCCATACTCAAAAAATGTGCAGAAGTTTAATAACATGTAAAAAATGTGACGGCCCCCATCATGAAATAATGTGTGACAAAGTTGATAATCACGAAAATACATCAGGCGAGAACACTGTAAAAAAAGAGCAAAATTTGGCGAATAAAACCTCGTGTCACGAAGTTTTGATGCAAACGTTTACAGTAATTTTGAGAAACAAGGATAGAGAATTAGTTTTGCGTGCCCTATGCGACACTGGGTCACAAAGATCGTACATTTCTAAAGACGTAATAAGAAAAATTGGATATATAGCTGTGGGCCAGGAAAAATTAAATCACAGTCTATTTGGGGGACTAGAAAATATACAAACACATAAACGCTACAAAATATTTTTAAGTAGCTTAGACAGGAATTATTCCTGCAACTTTGAAGTATTTGATCAAGAGAAAATATGCGCAGAAATACCCAAAATTAAAGATGGACCGTGGATTAAAGAAGCGAAGCACTATGGTATTCACTTTGCCGATTATGAAAATTCTAAAGTAGTTAAACGTTCGATCAGTGAAAATATTTACTTACTTTTGGGAGCTGATGTTTGTGGAAGGCTTCTAACTGGAAACTTTAAATTATTATCAAGTGGTCCAGTTGCGATTGAAACTCACTTGGGATGGACTTTAATGGGAAAAATACCTCAACCCGCGAAATCTAACAATGCATCTTTACTCGCGATTTCGTTACACCTTAAAAGTGAAAAGATAAAAGATCTATGGGAACTTGACTTGCTTGGTATTAAATGCCCGATTGAGAGTAAAAAGGCGGATGATTTAAATCAAGAAACGTTGGACTTGTTTAACGCAACCGTCGATAGAGAGATGAATGGTCGATACGTAGTTTCCTTAGCATGGGTTGATAATCACCCTCCTCTTCCCTCTAATCGTGAGTTAGCTGAAAAAAGACTTAAGTCAACTATTAACAATTTGAAGACTAATGGAAATTTGGAAGCCTATCAGAACGTATTACAGGAGTGGGAAAATGAGGGAATAATAGAAAAGATATCTAGTGCCGATGATGCGAGCGCCGGTCATTATTTGCCACACAGGGCTGTCTTGAGGCAAAACGCAACTACGAAAATCCGCCCCGTATTTGATGGATCTGCGAAACAGAAGCATTCAGTTTCATTAAATGATTGCCTTGCAAAAGGCCCAAATTTAATTGAACTCATCCCCTCTATTCTACACAGGTTCCGAAAAGGGAAAATCGGAGTGAGTGCCGACATCAGAAAAGCTTTTCTACAAATAAGTCTAAAAGAGAAAGACCGGGATTTTTTTAAATTTCTCTGGTGGGAGAACGGGGATTTTACTCGGTTACAAATATACAAGCACTGCCGAGTTGTCTTTGGCATAAATGCCAGTCCATTTTTGCTAGCAGCCACGCTCACACATTTATTAAATGGAGTAGAAGAACCACTGAAAGAAACAGCTGAAAAATTAAGGCACAGTTTCTATGTCGATAACTGTGTAACAAGTGTAGAGTCCGAGGAAGAATTAGAAAGGTTTATAAAAGAGTCTAAAATGATTTTAGCGTCTGCTCAGTTCGATCTGCGAGGTTGGCAATTCAATTCAATTTTAGGAAAGAACGTGTTTGACAATAATTTTATAGAGGAAGCTAATCAAAATTCTGTAGAACATTCAGATCCTAATATTCCCATTTTAGGATTAATGTGGAATAAAAGTGACGATACTATTAGTTTGATGGAAATCGATGATGCGAAAGATACAAAACATGTATCAAAGAGGCTTGTCTTATCGACTGTGAACAAAATCTTTGACCCGATTGGGTACACTGTTCCAGTCTCCTTAATACCCAAACTTTTACTTCAAGATTGTTGGAAGATGAAACTAACTTGGGATGCCGAATTGCCCAAAGAAATGAGAGAAAAATTTGAAAAATGGAAAGACCAACTTAAAATACTGAAAGAAATAAAAATTCCTCGCATGCTTTCTCCACATAATCTGATTGAAGGTGAAAATAGTATTCACATATTTTGCGATGCGTCAAAGGTATGCTATGCTACTTGCATTTTTCTTAGGACTGATTTTAACAATCGAATAACGTGTCAATTAATTCAGGCTAAAAATCGAATAGCTCCATTGAAAAGTGCATCAATTCCTAGGCTTGAATTGTTATCGTGCGTTATCGGAGCACGATTAGCAGCAACAGTTATCAAGCAACTGCAATTAGAAAACTTGAAAACATATTTTTGGTCTGATTCCATGAACGTACTTCACTGGATAAAAAACGATGGAAATTGGGCTACGTTCGTGTATAATCGGGTTTCAGAAATTAGAGCACTGAGCAATCCAGATGATTGGAATCATTTACCTGGGGTTCTCAACCCAGCAGATTTACCTTCACTAGGGTGTTCTGTGAACTCTTGCGCAGTCCCGATGGTGGGAGGGACCAAAGTGGTTAAGAGATCCTCCAGAATTTTGGCCGAAAGAAGAGTGTTTTCCCGATCCCGAAATAGTTAACTCATAAAGAAGAAAATCAGTAATAACCGCTGTTAATGTAACTTCAGAAAAATTGGATCTATATGAGAACACTTCTTGTTATCAGAAAATGATTAAAATTACAGCTTGGATATTTAGATTTTACGAAAATGCAAAAATTGATAGAAGCCACAGAATATTCAGTAATTTAACTGCACAAGAACTTAAACATGCCGAACTTGTTATTCTAAAGTATGTTCAAAACCGGAGTTTTCCGGATCCATCTAATCAAAACTTTCCTTCAATACAGACGTTGATTGATGATAAAGGATTAATTCGCGTTCGAACCCGTATTGCTATGAGAAAAGATCTAAAAACTTTTAGCTATCCAATTTTACTGCCTTCCGAACACAATGTTACTAATAGATTAATATTTCACAAACATCAAGAATTGAGTCATGCTGGAATACAAACACTTATGTCAACATTACGTGAACAGTTTTGGGTACTTAAATGCAGAAAAACAGTACGGAAAGTATTAAAGAAATGTTTGACTTGTAAAAAGTTTGCAGCAAAACCCGTAGAAATTCCGAATGCCCCTCTTCCCGAAGACAGAGTCAGGGATGCAAGAATCTTTGAAGTAGTCGGAGTAGACCTATGGGGACCTTTGTACCTGAAAGACGGAAGGAAATGCTGGGTAGTCCTCTACACTTGCGCTGTGTACCGCGCTGTTCACCTGGAGCTGACAACTTCGCTTTCGACGGACGACTTCATTCAAACTTTGAGAAGATTTATTGCCAGAAGAGGAAGACCTCATACCATCTACAGCGATAATGGCACCAATTTGGTTGGAGCTAATAAAGAGCTGAATTCCCTTAATTGGCAAAATATTCAAGAATACTCGGCGTTAAGGAAGATCGAATGGAAGTTCAGCCCTCCATCGGCTCCATGGTGGGGCGGCTTTTGGGAAAGGTTAATAGGAATCTTGAAAACTACGCTTAAAAAAGTCCTAGGAAAATCTAGGAAGAATTAAGTACAATTTTGTGTGATGCTGAGAGTTTAATTAACTCACGACCTTTAACATACATTTCCGAAGATTCGAATGATTTAGTAGCATTGACTCCAGATATGTTCATCAAAGAGATTCGGGAATGAGGCGTACCTGACTTAGACTCGATTGATTCCACTAGAATGAAGAAAAGGTTTGCGTACAGGCAGAAGTTAAGAGACGACTTGAGAAGAAGATTCAGAAATGAGTACTTAGGAACACTAAGAGAATTTAGTAAGATAAAACGACTAAACTTCTGCATCAAGGAAGGCGACATCGTGCTGATAAAAGATGATAACACCAAACGAATCGATTGGCCTATAGCCAAAATTCTGAAACTTTATCCGGGTAAGGACGGACATTCTAGAGTGGCAAAGTTAAAAACTGCAAATGGTGAATTATTGCGACCATGTCAACGTCTATGCCCTTTAGAACTTGAAGATCCCCAGACTTTGCCTACTTCCAGATTTGGACGAAAATTGAAATCAGCTAAACTTGGAGTGTGAATTCGCCTATTTTGAGTATGTCAGTAAACTTTCATACTCAAGGTGGGAGTGTTACGTGAATTTCACACTATCCCTTGCCGGGGCCTCATGACTGCCTCACCACTAGAGGTCGCTGGACAATCTAGAACTCTAACTCTTTTTATTTTCTTTTCAGATTGAACCTCGATGTAATCCAGATAAGACGTGATGTTTCCTTTATTCTTAATTTGCGTGTAAATTTTTGTATATAGGATAATTAAAATGTGTGTTATTTAAACGTTGACGTAATCCTTGAAACGCTAACTCTACTGCCGGTCGACGACGCGTCTCGGGAATAAAAGGTAAGGTGAAGATTTTTTATTTTTATCCAGTCCTTACCAATAGACATTGCCGATGTACGCGACAGATGGGTTATTGATACTAGGGACTTCAATATGATATAAAAGAGGTTTGCAATCTGAATCCATTGCATCGCATAGCTGAGAGAAAATTTGGGATTTAAGAGGTCGACTCTTGATGAAATTGACCACTTGGATGACTTGGTTCATAACAATCAACATATCTGTTTTAAAGATTTTGAAACGAGAGATTCCCTGTAAATCGTACAGTGGACACTTATAATATCAGGATTTTCTTGGCGCGCAAGAGCGATAAATCCTTTTTTGTTTCCCAACATTGATAGACACCCGTCTGTACAAACACCAGCATAGTTTTTCCATAGTAAACCGAAGCTTGAAATATTTTCTTGTACAAGATCAAATATGTCCTTTCCTGTCGTACTCTTCAAATCTTTTCAAAAAAGATATTCAGTCAAGAATTTTTCATCTTTAACAAATCGAATGAAAGCAAGGAGTTGTGCTTTTCCACTGATATCTGTCGTTTCGTCAATCTGAAGTGACCAAAGCTCATTGTCTTGCGATTCGAAATGCTGTACAATTTGTTTTATTAAGTCTGGAGATAAATCTTCGATTCTACGTGATATTGTGTCATTTGAGAGCGGTACTTTCTTGACTTTATAGCTTTTGTTCAGTAATCTAACAATCGGTTAGTGCACATAGAAATGATCAAATACATAGTGGAATAATTAATTTTATAAAACATTTCAGTAAAATTAAATTTATCAAAATAAAAAATAAATTACCTATTCAATAAATATTACACTATCATATTGTATATTAATACAAAAAGAAAAACATTTCTTTCGCATTCGGGTTAATACGAATGGGACATTCTTAAAAATATATATATATTGTTACGAATTTTCGGGGCAACCCGCTGCTCTGTGGCTTAAAATGGTTTAAAATTCGTATTCTACGCTTCAAATAGATAAATTTTGCTTTTTGTTGCATCAAAATCTGCCAATTAGAACCGGAGATATGGAGGTTGCGAGTTGAACGCTCAATGTGTGAAGAGCTCTCTCAGTACGCTTTGTGAATTGATAGTGCTATAGAAGCTGTGTTTTAGCTTGCTTTATGAAGCTGTTTTTAAAGTGCTGTGTGTACATTTTTCATCGCTGAGTCTTGAGAGACTGTTAGTGTTATTTCTCGTCTTAGTGTTATTTCTCGCCTATATATCATCTTACAGTCCGGCAACAAAACAGTACTGGGCTTTATGGGATTCGCTTCGCCTGAGGAATGGAGTCCTGTATCGTAAATGGGAGTCGGACGACGGCAAGATGCTCCGATGGCAGTTAGTACTCCCTCGTTCGAGGATTCCGAAGGTTCTAGAAGAACTTCATAATGTCTATACTGGAGGCCATTTTGGCGTAATGAAGGCACTGCAGAAAGTTCGCGAGCGCTTCTACTGGGTTAGGGCTCGAGGCGACGTCGAAAAGTGGTGTCAAGCTTGTGACGCCTGTGCCGCCCGTAAAGGCCCGAAGAAACGAAACCGTGGAAGACTACATCGTTATAATGTAGGAGCGCCTTTTGAGAGGATTGCCCTCGACATCCTGGGACCTCTTTCACGAACTTCGGATGGCAACAAATACATCCTAGTTGTCATTGACTATTCTCTAAATGGCCCGAAGCGTTTCCTATTCCCGATCAAGAAGCTACGACCGTAGCAGAGGTACTGGTGCAAGAATGGATTTCCAGATATGGAACCCCTCTGCAACTTCATTCCGACCAAGGAACAAACTTTACCTCTGCAGTCTTTAAAGGACTATGCCAACTTCTCGGAATGGACAAAACCCAGACTACGCCTTTACACCCACAATCCGACGGCATGGTTGAGAGGTTCAATCGCACAATTTTAAACAACCTCTCGCTTCTGGTATCTAGGAATCAAGAGGACTGGAACAAGAAACTCCCCCTCTTCCTGCTGGCCTATAGGAGCGCCGTCCATGAGACTACCGGCTTCACACCTTCCCAGATGCTGTTCGGCAGAGATCTTCGTCTTCCCGCCGATTTAGTATTCGGCCGCCCTCCAGATACGCCTTCATCGCCAGAGGAGTACGTGGAAAATCTTCGGGCACGGTTTGAAGACGTGCATGATTTTGCTCGGGAGCGGATCAACCTGAACACGGAGAGGATGAAGAATCGCTACGACACGAAAGCTACAGGACATGACTTCAACGTAGGTGACAAAGTTTGGCTATGGAATCCTACTCGACGGAAAGGCCTGTCTTCCAAGCTGCAATCGCCGTGGGACGGTCCTTACACAGTCCTAAACCGGCTGAATGACGTCATCGTACGGATTCGTAAGTCACCAAACTCGAAGCCAAGAGTTGTACATTACGATCGGCTAGCCATCTACCACGGTTGTAATTAGTTATTTGAATATCAGACCATGGTCACTAAGGCGTAATTCCTCCTTTCTTTCAACTGTAATTTCTTTCCTGTCTTTCTCTTCTCCTCCTCTTCCTTCAACTCTCTTTCACTCACTACTTACGCCATGTTTAGTGTACATATTTGTAATATATTGGTTTTTATTAATGTGTATTTGTTTATTACATTTATTACTTATTAGTGTAATTGTTTATTATGCCTATTATTTATTTATTAGTGGGTATTTGCTTACTGTGTTTATTGATTATTTGCTTAAATTATGTTGTTAAGATTTGGTTAAAGGTTGGACACTGTATATATTTGTGCGACCTCCTAACTGGGGCTTGTACTGCCCGGGACGTGCAGTCCTTGGGAAGGGGGCAATGTTACGAATTTTCGGGGCAACCCGCTGCTCTGTGGCTTAAAATGGTTTAAAATTCGTATTCTACGCTTCAAATAGATAAATTTTGCTTTTTGTTGCATCAAAATCGGCTAATTAGAACCGGAGATATGGAGGTTTCGGTTTGCCATTGTTTTTCAATGGAGGTTCTAGAAAACTCGAGAAATATTGGTCCTAGAGCTTAGATCTCTTCACATTTGGGGACTTATTTTTGGCGCCAAATTTGGCGATATTTCGCCAAAAGTCGCCAAGCTTGGCGACTTTTTGGTCATTTGGCGCGATTTTCCCAATGGGGCCTGGAAGTTGTTTTTCCTGCATTAAAAACGCATAATAACCTAACATTTCTCTTCTATGACGTAATCAAAATTCACGCTTTATGTAGAACCCTCGAGAAATTGACTTTTCTGGAAACCTCTTGTACCTCCTGCGTCGGCTATTTATAGAAGCACGCGTCGCCCCGAGAGTTCAGTGCGAGGTGAACGCTCAATGTGTGAAGAGCTCTCAGTACGGTTTGTGAATTGATAGTGCTATAGAAGCTGTGTTTTAGCTTGCTTTATGAAGCTGTTTTTAAAGTGCTGTGTGTAAATTCTTCATCGCTGTGTCTTGAGAGATTGTTAGTGTTATTCCTCGAATATTTTCACTGAATTTTTGCCTGTGAAAGTGACTTATTTTGTGTGAGAAATACAGCATTTGTGAGAGCTTCTGACCTAAGCGGATTGTTAAAAGCACGTTACTGCTAGATTGTGCTTGTGAATTGTGTACAGCTGATTGTTCTACGAAGTTCTAGAAGCAATAAAGTTTGTGTTCCATCCTGACAAGTGACTTTTTACTTGAACTTTTTACACCGACTGGACTTTAGAACGACGAACCCCAGGAGTAGCAGAGTAATTCCGCAACAATATATATATATATATATATATATATATATATATAATATATATAATAGCTTACTTACGTAAAGTGAAATCCCATGATAATCCATTGATAAAGTGTAAATAATAAAAAAGTAGATAGCGCATGGTGCCAATTAACGAGCTTATACCGGAAAAGTGTTTAAATATAGCCTTTTAAGGCAATGAAAGAGTGGATAAATTGGATATAAAGCGCCAAATTAGAACTGGTGGGCTTTTTAAGCCTAATCACATGTATCCACAAATAGACGGAAAATGGAATGGAAAATTGAAATGGTGTGCTCTATCATCAGGCGCCACCGCACACACATTTCAATTTAATCGAAAAAAACAATAATAGCTAGGTTTCTGCAAGTTACCTGACCAAAATTAGGGTCCTTTTGTAACTTGGGGGCGCGACCGTAGCTATTAGAAATAAACAACGAGGAAGTGGACCGACAAGAAGATCAAAGCTCAGTAATGGAGGCAGTATTAGTGCATGTTGCCATCAGAGAAGACTTAATGCCATCAATAGACAAGTAATGCCATGGAGTGGGGAAAAAAATGATATATTAATAATACTTTGGAAGTATGGAAAGGAAAGGAAAAAATAAAAAGTAATAATTAAATGAATAAATAAAAAGAATAAAAATGGTAATATTTAAATGAATAAATAATAAAATAAATATAACACTAGTATAGCTAGCCTATGTTTAACGTAGTACTAGCTGCATTAGCTAAGAAGTACTTAGTTGAAGTTGTGGAAAAGGAAAAAACTGTAGAAATAATTATAACAGTAATGATATTGATAATAATTATACACATTTATTAATTGCTATTTATGCTAATATTATTGTAAAATATTTAGGTAGAACAGTCCTCTGTATGGCTTCATTAGTTACAGACTCACATAAAAAAGGAAAAAATACCAGTAATCAACTATTCTTAATTATAGAATTTTTTTTAAATAAAATATATAGATATATATTTTATGATTTATTTATTTATTTATTTATTTTAAATATAGAAAGAACCAACAACCAACGCCATCCTCACCAACCAATATTCTGATTAGGACATACAGTTTTTTTCATTACATAAAAGATATAAAATGGAATTTAGAAATTTACTTGGATAATTATATTTTATAGCAGTTTTATATAGGTCAGTTAAGTTACTGGCCTTAAGACTATTGGTACATAGAGACTCTATTCTATATTTATGATTAGAGATAATATTTCTAAACACAGAAGTGTGCATACATGAAGTGAAATGAGTGAAAGTATTAACCTGAAAATTAAAGTCATTTCTTTTATTATATATATTAAAGGATAGACTCTTATCATCATTAATTCTAATTTGTAAGTCTAAAAAATTAATTATTCTATTATCATTAGGATTTTTTTATAAGTTCTAGGGCTGAATGGTAAGCTATGGGTAGGTGGTCAGTATCACTATAAGTATTGTCAGTAGCTATTGTTATTATGTCATCTATGTACCTATATATTATAAGAGAAGGATTATTGTAATTTTTTTCATAATTATATAAATATAGGTCTGCTAAGTAACTGGAATTAGAACCACCTTGTGGTATTCCTATAACTTGCTTATATAATTTATTATTATGTAGAATGTAGTTATTATAGACTATGAACTTTAAAAGATTTTCGAAATACATTGTATCTATGTAAGAAGGCAGGGTTATATTATTATTACTATGTATAAATAGATTCAATATTATATTGTATAAGTCGTCTAGTGGTATACTATTGAATAAGTCTTTAAAATCATAAGTTGATATATTAATTACATCGTGTAGAGCATTAATTTTATTTTTTAGTTCATAGCTATTACCTATAGATATAGAAGAAGTGTTAGATTTTATGTACAGATCATGCATAGAAGTAAGTATTTTTAGTAATATTTTGCTTGCTACATTATTATAAGTGTTACATCCTATAGTAACAGTTCTGAATTTTAGTGGTGTTTTATGAAACTTTGGTATTAGCACTAAGTAAGGATATTTTAGATTGTCATGCTTGATTTTAAGTAACTTGTGGAAAGCTAAGATCTTTTTGTTAAATGTTATCTCAGAGATAGATGTTAGACTGAAATTTGGATTATTGTTAATGGAAGAAGCTAAGAGATTGTGATATAACTGCTTACATATTATAGCATAGTTATTGCTAGACTTATCAACATAAGTAATGATAAAGTTATTCTGTAGCTCTGTTATTTGATTGCTTAGTTTTATATTTTTAGTATATCTATATTTACAAAGTAGTTGTTTTTTAAGGTCAGCAAGAATATTAAATTTCCATTCATTAAAGAAGGCAGAAGGTTTGCTGTTTTTTATTGAAGTGTTATATATATATACGTCTATATATATATATACGTCTATATATGTGAAAGTATCTATTATATCATCTATACAGTATTTAGTGGGTAACCTAAACTTAGTACCTCTTTTCATGATCCGTTGAAGTTTAAGATCTTTGATAATAGAAAGATCTCTGGTAACTATATGTCCAAAATCAGAATTAACATAAGAATTGTATTGACCACTGGTACAAAGACAGGGTACCTCATCATCGGGTACAAAGTTCCTACAGAAAGAGTTATAATTACATATCTTTCTACCCATAGGTATAGGGTATTTGAAAGATTTTTTTTAGGCTGAGATGCGGTAAAGGGAAAGAGTCAGAGTGAGAAGATAAAAGTTTATTGAAGTTAATCATATAAAAAACAGGATTGGCGAAATTAATTACAATATATATATATATATATATATATATATATATATATATATATATATATATATATATATATATATATTACAGCAAATACAGTAAGACGCATGCGCTGTGCAAAGGATATTCATGTGTGCTGCTGCAAACAGCTTTTTCAAAAATTCGCATACTTGTTTTCCATGCTATGAGATACATGTTTTGCGCTTCATAGTATATAGCTTAGTGGAAGTGAACAAAATAACACACGAAAAATAGAAAATATTGTTACAAAAATCGCCAAGTGGGTGTATTTCAAAGCAGTTCAAACAGCACAGTAAACAAAAACAACACTTTATTTTACGGCTCACAGCTCAATAGCTCAAAATAATACAAGAAACTTTAGCATACGCTAACTAAAATCACAAATAAGCACAACAATGACGCTATTCATTTCACAGAATCAACCGTGCGCTTCAAAGTCTATCACCCAACTGAACCCCGGAGAGAGATCCTAGCGCTTTTATAGAGATGATGACGTCACCAGAATTGCCGAGAAATTTCTGGAACAATCTTATCAAATTGAAATATGGTCTCGAGACATGAATTTTCTAGAAGCCACCATTTGTCGCCAAGGTCGCCAAATCCGTCGCCAGAGATCGCCAAGTTTGTCGCCAAGGCTACAGGGTTACCATCATTGGAGGACCGCTATTATGCCTGCAAAACTAGTTTCACGGCGGCGCATGCAATACGGGAGCAAATTAAGTTATTTCGCAACACTGCTCCCCTCTTTAAAAAAACTGACGACCCGGCAGTCTAATCACACAACATTATGATCCGTAGCACCGTATGGAGCTAAACGATTAATGTGGATGACTCTCGGTTTTGAATTGGGCGACTTCTGGACTCTGTAGATAACATCATTCAATTTCTTGACAACTGTATAAGGTCCTTCCCAGTTCTGTTGCAACTTAGGACTCAGACCTCTCCTTCGTTTTGGGTTATACAGCCAAACTTGATCACCCTCCTTAAATTGGTGATTCGTTGCTTTGGCGTCGTAACGAATCTTCATTCGGTCACTCGCCAAATTGATTCGCTCTCTGGCAAACGAATGAACTCTTTCTAATCGTGCTTCTAAATTACTCATGTAGTCATTCCGCGAGGAGGACGTATCACATGGTCGTCCGAAAACAATATCACTGGGTAATCGAAGAGGACGGCCGAACAACATCTCTGATGGAGAATATCCGGTCGTCTCATGAACCGCACTTCTGTAAGCCAGGAGGAACAGTGGCAAATATGTATCCCAGTCGGTTTGATTCTTCGAAACAAATATTGAAAGATGATTCAAAATTGTTCGATTGTGCCTCTCGACCATGCCATCGGACTCGGGATGTAACGGTGTTGTTCGAGTCTTTGTGATTCCCAGATATTCGCAGAGTTCCGAAAATAGTGCTGAATTAAAATTTGTACCTTGATCCGAATGTAACATCATAGGCACTCCGTAATAAGAGATCCAGTTTCTGACCAGTTCTTCAGCTACCGTTGAAGCTTCCTGATTTGGGATGGCAATCGCTTCTGGCCATTTGGTAAAGTAATCCATCAGGACTAAGACATATCGATTGCCTTTCGATGTTGTAGGCAGGGGTCCTAGGATATCTAAAGCCACTCTTTCGAAAGGCCCGCCAACGTTATAGCGCTGCAAACGACCCTTGGTTTTTATTTTAGGTCCTTTCCGGGCACCGCAATCGTGGCATTCTCTACACCATTTTTCAACATCGGCGCGAAGTCGATCCCAATAAAATCGCTCCCTGATTTTATTTAACGTCTTCATCACTCCAAAATGACTTCCACTTGCACAATCATGAATCTCCCGCAGAACCTCTGAAATTCTGCTACGTGGGAGAATTAATTGCCATCGGCTTGATCTTCCGTCATCGCTCTCCCATTTCCGATATAAAACACCGTCCTTAAGATGTAAAGAATCCCAAAGAGCCCAGTATCGCTTTGTAGCGGGACTCTCTGGCGCGATCTCTTGCCAAGACGGTCGATCCGCGGAATTTAGTTTCTTCTCCAAAATTGGCCTAATATTGGAATCTTCTAACTGTGCTCTCTGTACTTCACTCGAAGCCCACCGATCCACAGTCGTTGCAGTCAAAACCTTCACGAAAGTATCCGTCTCCGTCCCGTACTTTTTCTCGGCGTTCACGCAGTGTTTACAGTCCCCTTTACAAGGTCGTCTGGAGAGAGCGTCTGCATTTCCGTGCGAAGTTCCTTTGCGATGCTCGATTTCGAACTCATACTCCTGCAGCCTTTGGATCCAGCGAGCTATCTGACCTTCAGGTTCTTTAAAATTCAAAAGCCATCTCAAGGAAGCATGATCAGTCCGGAGAAGAAATTTCCGTCCATAGAGGTAGTGATGGAAATGCTCTATAGATTTGACAATAGCCAGTAATTCCTTACGAGTGACACAATAATTCCTCTCTGGCTTACCCAAGCTCTTGCTGAAGTAAGCTATGACACTTTCACCGTTTTCTGTTTTCTGCGAAAGCACGGCTCCTATCCCTTCATTACTGGCATCTGTATCCAAGATAAAGTCTTTGTCAGTCCGGGGATATGTCAAAATAGGAGACGTCGTTAACGCCTGCTTTAAACTGATGAACGATTTCTCGCATTCTTCTGTCCAATTAAAACTTGCTTGGGCTTCAGTCAATTTATGTAAAGGTCTCGCTATTGTTGAGAAATTTCTTACAAAACGGCGATAATAGGTGCACAGTCCGAGAAAACTTCTCAGTTCATGTACCGTTTCCGGACGAGGCCAATCGACAACCGCTTTAACTTTTTGTGGATCAGTCTTAACTCCGTCTGCAGAAATAACGTGACCAAGATAAGTAACTTCTTTACGTAAAAATTTGCATTTCTTTGGGTTTAGTTTAAGGTTAGCATTTTGTAATCTAAGAAACACTTTACGAATATTATTTAAATGTTCTTCAAACGTTTTGCCCACTATAATAATGTCATCTAAGTATACTAAGCAGGCCTCAGACGAAAGTCCACGTAATACCGTTTCCATTAGTCTTTCAAAAGTAGCGGGGGCATTGCAAAGACCGAAAGGCATTACCTTAAAGTGCCAGAGTCCTTGTCCGGTGGTAAAAGCTGTCTTTTCTTTATCTTCAGGTCGGATTTCGACTTGCCAATACCCGCTCTTTAAGTCCAACGTAGAGAACCATTGGCTTCCATTCAAAGCATCTAAAGTGTCATCTATTCGCGGGAGGGGATAGCAGTCTTTCCTCGTAATATCGTTCAGTTTCCGATAGTCGACACAGAAACGTGTCGATCCGTCCTTCTTTTTAACAAGAACGATTGGTGACGCCCAAGGCCCCGACGATTCCTCTATTATGCCACCGTCCACCATTTCTTTAATCAGGCGTTCAGCTTCCTCTTTCTTTGCAAGAGGCAAACGCCTTGGATACTGCTTGATTGGTGGATGATCACCTGTATTAATTTTATGTTGTGTCACATTACAGTGGCCCACATCAGCGTCACCGGTAGAGAATAAGTTTTGGAATTCCTGGAGTAATTTTTGCACTGCTATTCGCTGCTCCTTACTAAGTCCTTCAAGATTCTCCAGCATTAGTTGAAAATGATGACTATTAGAATATCCTTGAGGACGGGCGACGATATCCACCACTGGTTCACACGTCGCAATAACGGCCCCTTTTTCTACAGTCTTGGGTTTATCGTCCAAATTCAACACTCGAATAGGTATAGCTTCCCCTCTTAAATCCACGAGTGCGGCGGCCACCAAGACCCCTTTTAAGGAGAACTGGCTAGGAAAGTTCGTTACGACATACCGGAAATGTCCAGAGGCTTCAGGAACCCCTTGGATAAGAAATTCAGATCTCGCTGGTATAGTCGTCTTCTCTTTCGCGAATATAAAACATGATTTTGAACACTGCTCGCTTCCTGAAAACAAGGGAATTTCCTCCCCTCCTGTCCGTATCTCGTTCTTCTCTAAGTCTACGGTAAAGTTAAATTTTTGAAGGAAATCCAGTCCAAGGATACAAGGGTCAGTGATGTTAGCCACGTAGACCCTGTGCCGGAATTTCTTGGATCCACATTCGATGGATACATCCAGTTTTCCTTGTATCTCTGTCTTTTCACCGGTAGCGGTCTTAATAGAGACGTTTGGAGACGTGTAGAGCAATTGTTCCTTCAGTTTCATGGCGAAGTCCGATTTTAGAAGAGTGACATTCGCACCCGTATCCACTAGCATCAAGCAAGGGATACCACAAATAGTTCCTTCAACATAAAGTCCAGTTTCTCCTCCGCTAAGTGCGGAAACTTCCAATTTCTCTTCAGGAGCTTTATTCAGAAAAGGCAGCCTCCGCCCCGCAAGACGCCTAAGACCTAGTTTTCCTATTTGGGGAGAAGTCACGTCGCATTCTCTTTGCACGTGTCCCCTTTTGTGACATCTCCAACAGGTCGCGTTCGGATTTCTTCGGGGAGAGCCCCTTTTCCCAACAGCGAGACTATCCAATAATTCCTGGAGTGCCTTCAGTACAGAATCCAGTTTATCATCATTTTCCTTGGCGGCGTTTCCCTCTATATCCACAGACCTTACATGCCTGAGTGTTTTCGAAACGGTTCTCGCAGCTTCATATTTCATGCTATACGCCAGAGCTGCCTTCAAATCTTTCGGGTCTACCAGTCTCGTGGAATGTTGTGTATCTTCGTCCCTGATAGCGTCGACGAAGTACTGGGCTGCTAAACTTTCTCGAACATCTAGGGGACATTCCGCGTAAGCTAGGCTCATCAATCGCTCAACATCGGCGGCTAATACCTGTAGGCTTTCTCCAGGCCTTTGTCGCCTTGCTTTCAATTCAGTCCTATAAAACTGGGTAAGATGGCTATTACCAAATCGAGATTCGAGAGCCTTTTCGACGGTCGGTAGGTCGTTCAACTTGTCATTCGGTATTCCTAGGAGAATCTCCGCAGCTGATCCTTGCAGAGAGGCCACAAGTTGACTGGCCTTGAAGCTATCCGTTCTTCCATTTGTAGAGCTCACGACGTCAAACTGAGTCTTAAAAACAGTCCAAGATGTTTGGCCGTCAAATGTTAAATGCTCTACAGTCGGTCTAGAATTAATAATTTCTCCACTTGCCAAAATATTGCTTGGCTTCCTCTCAAGATCAGAAAGTCTCTTTTCAAAATCGTTGATTTGTCCTTTGACATCGCCGATTTGTTCTGGCACATCGTTGATTTGTCCTTGCACATTGCTTCGTACTCCCTCGATTTTTTCTTGTACGTCGCTGATTTTTTCTTGTACGTCGCTGATCTGACCTTGCACTTCGCTTCGTACTCCCTCGACTCTTTCATGAACAGATTGTATTTGAGTCTTCATTTCTTCTTGTCCTGAACGCATTTTCTCTTGTAGACTCTCTAGTCCCGAACAGATCTTCTCTTCCAGACTCTCCTGACCGAACGACATCTTTTCTTTCAGACTCTCTTGTCCCAAAGACATCTGTGACATATTTTCCAGACTCTCTTGTCCCAAAGACATCTGTGACATACTTTCTTTCATATCTAACATCATAGCAAACAGTTTTTCTAATTTATCTTCCATGGCTGCTCTGGTTAATGGCATTCAAACAGATCCTGATCCCACTTCCTGACACCAATGTTACGAAAATCGCCAAGTGGGTGTATTTCAAAGCAGTTCAAACAGCACAGTAAACAAAAATAACACTTTATTTTACGGCTCGCAGCTCAATAGCTCAAAATAATACAAGAAACTTTAGCATACGCTAACTAAAATCACAAATAAGCACAACAGAATCGAACCGTGCGCTTCAAGTCTATCACCAACTGAACTCCCGGAGAGATCCTAGCGCTTTATAGAGATGATGACGTCACCAGAATCGCCGAGAAATTTCTGGAACAATCTTATCAAATTGAAATATGTCTCGAGACATGAATTTTCTAGAAGCCACCATTTGTCGCCAAGGTCGCCAAATCCGTCGCCAAGTCGATCGCCAAGTTTGTCGCCAAGGCTACAGGGTTACCATCATAGGAGGACCGCTATTATGCCTGCAAAACTAGTTTCACGGCGGCGCACGCAATACGGGAGCAAATTAAGTTATTTCGCAACAATATCGTATCGCTAATACGACAATACGTAGTTTCAATAATTTTTCAAAAACCCTCGCGGCACATTAGACGACCTCTTGCGGCACACAGGTTGAGAAACACTATACTAGACGGAAAGGCCTGTCTCCTAAGCTGCAATCGCCATGGGACGATCCTTACATAGTCCTAAACAGACTGAACGATGTCGTCGTACGGATTCTTAAGTCACCTGACTCGAAGTCAAGGGTTGTCCATTACGATCAGCTAACCGTTTACCGCAGTTGTAAATAATTATTTGAATATTAGACCATGGTCACTATGGCGTAGTTCTTCCTTTTCTTCATCTGCTATTTCTTTCCTATCTCTCTTTTCTCTCCCTCTTTCTTCAGCTCTCTTTTACTTAGTACTTACGCCATATTTAGTGTACATATTTCTAACATATTTGTGTTTATTAATGTGTATTCGTTTATTCTCTTTATTATTTATTTATTAGTGTGTATTGACTTATTGAGTTTATTGATTACTTGCTTAAATTATGCTGTCAAGATCTATTGTTGAAGGCTGCATTGTAAGTATTTGTGCGAACTCCTAACTGGGGATTGTACTGCCCGGGATGTGTAGTCCTTGGAAAAGCGGCAATGTTACGAATTTTCGGGGCAACCCGCTGTTCTGGGATTGAAAATAGTTTAAAATTCGTGTTCTACGCGTCAAAGTTAAATTTTGCATTTTGTTGCATTTAAATCGGTTAACTAGAATCGGAGATATGGAGGTTTTTGCTTTCTCCACTGGTTTACATAGCGTTTTCTAGAAATTTCGAGCATTATTTCCTCACTTTTGGGGACTTTTTTGGCGCCAAATTTGGGCGATATTTCGCCAAAAACTCGCCAGGCTTGGCAACATTTCGGACATTTGGCGCGATTTTTCGAATGGGGCCTGTAAATGTGTTTTTCCTGCATTAACATTACGTAATAGCCCTGTATTCATTAATATTTCTGTAACGTAATCAAAACGCGTTTGTTTGGGGTCCCTTTAGAGACGTCCCGATTTTTCTGGAATGTACGTCGGAAAGTATAAATAGAGCGGGCGTTTTGTATTGACGCTATAGAAGCGGTATTATCGCTTGTTTTAAAGCCTTATTTTAAATTGCTGTGTGTTAATTCTTCATTCCTGAGTTTTGAGGGACTCTGTAGGATTTCCTTCATAAATTTTCACAGAATGTTTTGTTTGTGGAAATGCTTTATTTGGTGTGAGAAATAGAGCATTTGTGAACGCTTCTGTACTGAACGGACTGTTATAATCAAGTTACTGGCCATTAGTGCCTGTGAATTTCGTACAGCTGATTGTTCGATGAATTTCTAGAAGCTATAAAGTTCGTGTTCCATCCTGACAAGTGGACTCTTTACTAGAACTATCTACAACTACTGGACTTTCGAACGACGAACCCAGAAACTAGCAGAGTTTTCTGCAACATGTTCTATTTTTACTTTCCGATCATGTACCATGTAAGGAAAGTATTGTAATCACGGAAAAATTCGACTTTGGGGAAGGGGTGGATTTACACGTCTTGAGGTCTTCTGAACATATGCTGCTTTTACGCTTTGTATGTATGTATGTGTATGCAGTGGCGTCGCTAAGCATGGTGTCACCCGTTGCGGGCACATCCGGAGTCACGTTCCCCCTCCCCGCCTTCCATATACACAGGCCAGTCAAAGTTAGAGTAATTAAAAAACTTTGTAAAAAACACACATAAGAAGTAAAAGGAAAGAGGATACGCGTTTCGTTCAAAAATTGTTTTGAACTTCTTCAGTCCAAGCCCTTCGACGTAAAGAACACAGGGAACACAGAACACAGTTGAGTTCCCTGTGTTCTTTACGTCGAAGGGCTTGGACTGAAGAAGTTCAAAACAATTTTTGAACGAAACGCGTATCCTCTTTCCTTTTACTTCTTATGTGTGTTTTTTACAAAGTTTTTAATTACTTTATCGTTTAACACCAGTATTTTGAGTGTTTTTTCAGCAGTCAAAGTTAGTTCTGCACAACTTAGCTAACTAGCATAAAGCAAAATCATTAACAGCATTGAGGGTGTAGTATTTTTTCTTTGTACACTGCACAAATATTGTATCATTTATGCACAAACATCATTCTGGTACTAGTAAGAAAGTTCTTCCAAACATTACTAGGTTATTATGCAATTTTCTACACCACGTGTATGAGGTACTGGACAAGGCGCGCACCCTCAGTTTAGTCAAGCATCTCATTCGCACCCCTTGTCCAAGATCCACTGCCACCTCCCCCCAGCAAGAGAAAATGTTCTTAGTTACACTCCTTACACAAATATAGATTTTTAAGTAGCACATATTATTTTTTATATTTTTTTATGAAAAATTTCAACTTGGTCGCACAAACGGGGTAGATTTTATTACGTACTTTGAGCATAACTTTTAAAGTTTTTTTTTTTTTTTTTGAGTGGTATAAACTAGATTTGTGACAGTCGGTGATGAGTGTAACTGTATTGAAACCTCCGTAAGTTGGACACTTGCGGTTTCCTCAAACAGTATCCAACTTTCAGAGGTGTCTAACGTTTAGAGGTATACAGTCGAACTTCGATTTAACGTACTTTGATTTAACGAATTCTCCGATTTAACGATTTTTTTTTTTTTTTGTCCCGTCAAAAAGGGTGCTAAAATGCTCTGATTTAACAAATTTTTAGCTTTGATTTAACGAATAACAGTCGCTGAAATAAAATTCGCACATAAAACTAAAACTTTGAATTTTTCACACACAAAATTTTGAATCTTTCACACCCTATTCCAAGTGTGTAATACAATAATTTTTTTTCTCATTTCTCCAAACGGAGCAAGTGCCCATGAAGACAGAGTTACAGAAACAGTCATTTACAATTACGCCGTGGATAACATGATCAAATGCCTGGATGGGAAGATGTTCCTAGTAATGGAAATTTTACAGAATATGTGTCTTGCGATGTACAGCTGCGGAAAAAAAGGCCAACTTGCTCTTTATTTGGCCATTATTCGTCGAACTGTAAAGTTATATATACCATTCGTTTGCAAATAAAGTATACTTTAATTTTCTAGTAATTTAACTTGCATAAGGGGCCGTCTTCATATTTAATTCTGCATCAACTTCGTTTTTTTTATATGACAACATACTACTTTAGTAAACGAAAGAAACCCTTCAAATTACCCTAAATTTTCACCAATTCCCTATACGATAATTTCCGGAGATATTGTGATTCATTTTTTGCGCGATTTTAAGGGACTTTCTGCAAATTGAGAAACGCTATTTGTAGATTCCGAACTTTTCCCCTTTCATTAATTTCGCTTGCGAGAGTTAAAAGAAATAAATATTATTTTCACGGAAAATACTGTTTCTAGTCTTAAAAGTTTTTTGAACTAAGAATATCAGGTGTAGAATTTAGAATATTTAGTCAGTGGTTCAAATGACCCGTGAGTCCATAACTTCCTTGGTTCGTACACATGATTTAAAGGAAAAATGCAAAACGACTGCTCACGAGTTTGAAAATCTTTCTAATTTTTAAATTGTTATTGACTATTTCTCTTGAAGTTTCTCTTAGACAGGTGAAATGTTGCCAGGAGTGAGAGGCTGTTCTCTGCTCTCCAGACTTTAATCATGAATGTTACTCAGCTACAGTCGAACTTGAAGAATGGTTTCATGATTGAAAATTTATGTGTTTGAATTTCATGTAAAAAATGCAATTACTTTTTTGCCGACCCAATATTATATATATGTGTTTGCTATTTCACATTCTTCATTTAGTATTATCGTCTGTAATGTGCAATATTCTTATGAGTTTTGGCGGTATTTTAATTTATAGTCAGATAAAAATTTAGACAGAAAAACGTGATGTTGAATGTTTGATAAAATATTGGGAAGTCGAAAGACCTGATGTTTTCAATATTAAAAAAGGTCAAATTCATGCCTGGAGTGTTGAGGATGTTAGTTTTTTAGAAATAGGACGTTGTAGTGGAAGACATACATCTACTACATCTAATTCTATACATGGAAAACATTTTATTTGGTGGGATATGGTAGCGGATGCAACAATAGACGCTTTATAGAATCACCATCAAAATGTAAAAACTCTAATTTATTTGCTTCAAAATTTGATATTTTTTTTAATACCGCTATCTTTTACTGTTTTTGCACAAAAGAAATCTAATTTACGTTTATTTTACGCAATTTTCAAAAAATTGCCACATAATAAATTTATATATGGTCCCTTAACTCAGGAAAATAACACATTTTATTTAATATAAATTAAACTACTGAACGTAAAAATTTGAAATTTTGCACAGCCATGTAAAATCACTTTTTGCATCTATTTCCATCAAAATTTGGCTAGGTCGCTATTCATAATTTTTTTGAATATTAATTTAATAATTCATAATTCATATTAATATTTTATTAAAAATTATAATAATAGTAAATTATGTTTGGGTCGTTTAGTTCTAATAGTATGAATAAAAGTCAGCTTCTTATTATCAATATTATATGAGATATGAATTAAAGTATGAAAAAATATTTTAACATAGGGGGAGAGAAATTTTGGGTGCTCATAACTCACTCATTTTCAGTCCAAATTTATTGAAAATTGATATCCGGGATTAAAATGAGCTAAATTTTTGAAATATGAAGGGAAATCTAGGGGTTGGTATTGGAAAAAAAAAAGTTGATGGTGACGGCCCCTTATGCAATTTTTATGTATAGCAACTTAAAGTGTATGTCAAGCGTAAACGATTGGTATATGTAACTTTGACGTACAACGAACGACGGCTGAATAAAGTACAAGTGGGGCCCCCTTTTTTTTCCCCCGCAGCTGTAAATCTAAAGTACCTGCGATAGTGAACAGATGAGAATGAAGATTCTGAAAGCAGGGAAGATGACGGAGAAACGTAAATTGAATTTAAAAAAGTGACATTCCAAGCAGCAGTTTGCAGCTTGAACGCTTTAAATTTTTTTTTTTTTTTTTTTTTTGTGTGTGTGTGTGTCTCACGAGGCTGGTGATGTTGTTCAGATGAAGTTAGAAAATATCGACAAAAAACTTTGGAAAGTCAAAACAAAGCACTATCAAAGATTTCTTTCCAAAATGACAATAAGTATGTATACATTATGTATTAAATTTTAAGAGCAAGTAACATTAAGGAATTTAGATTATTTTAAAGTTGATCGCCTAACGTATAAGTTATAGTTTTTAAGCTCGTAGTAAACAATAATCATTGTTTTGTTCATGTCTATATCTAAGGGCATTTTGGATTGATATTTTTATACCATACTCTTCACAAAAATTGATATTCGATTTAACGAACGGATTTGTGGGTCCCAATCAATTCGTTAAATCGAGGTTCGACTGTATTTCTATATTATAGCCAAGTTGCGTTCTCCAGAAATGCGTCCAACTTTGGGAGGCGTCCAAGTTATGGGGGTATCTAACTTTGGAGGTTTCACTGTATTACGATTAATTAATATTTTAACTGTGCCGACGCACAGTTTACACATCCATCACGTCGGCGGTGATACCAGAAGAGGGCAGCTCTCTTAACTGAACGTGCAGTCTAAAGCTACTTTCACAGATACTCTTACAGACTCTTCAGGTATCAAGACTATCCCATCGAAACTTATATAGTACAAACCCATCAATATCTTCATGTTGGTACTAAAGCTTCAAAGAATTTTAAAACTTTAAATTTTACTCACGGCGCCCATTATTCATTTCAAGTTTTGAATCATGCATCACTACAGTGTATAATTTTGTTGAATATAGTTAAAGTTATCCCTTAAAACATCCTACTATATAGTTACGCTGATCCCTGACTGTCTAACGATTCCGGCAAAGCCCTTGCTAAAGGGGGGGGGGAGGGTGTAGATGGAATTTGCGAGTGGAGAGCCTTCCCCCCTAACACTCGCAAATTCTGATAAATTTGGCCACATTAAGTACCTACTTAGTAAACTTGGTACACTGTTAAAACAAGTGGTTCAACGTTTCACCATTATATGGTGCTGAATTAGCTGCATCCTTCCCAAGGAGAAACATTATTCCATTACTTGGTACTTTATCCAAGACCATGATTAGGTAGAAGGTTGAAACATGATTTGGTAAAAAGTTTGAACCATGATTTGCTAAAAAGTTTGAACCATGATTTGGAAAAAAGGATGAACCATGATTTGGTAGATACGTTGAACCATAATTTGAGAAATAATAGAACCATGCTTGTGTAGTAAGTTGAACCATGATTTGGAAAATAAGAGGGAAATCTGTGTCAGATGCAAAAAATTGCACGAATTTCATTCATAAAAATTATTTAGCACGGTAATGTGCATATTTACCAAATATTTTCAAATACTTTAAGTACGGGTTTTTAGCTTCCTTTCAACAAAAGGCAAAGCAACTTATGGGACTTAAATAAATAAATAAAAAAAACTTTTATTACTATAACATAAATCATACATTTCCAACGCCAGTTTTATCAGGCGTCCAAAGCAAAAACAGTCCCAACAAAATTTTATATAAAACTAAATTAAATCTTTAGAATCCTCGCACCTCTCATTATTGTAACGAGCCCTCATTCTCAAGTACATATTTTATACTTCAGCTCGAGTCAAATTTCCCAGTGAGGAGTTTGGTGCGTTCGTTAGTTCATCATCACATAATCCGTTGATAATATCGACGGAACTTTACTACTCCCATGGGGGAAAGCACATCCGTCACAGGAGTGACGATGCTGCTGAAAGAAAATCTTTGTTTACGATCTTTTATTGGACCTGTACCTGATTATCCGGATCACTGTATTATTAATAATTTTTTTTTAAACAGGTTCGAAAAATAAATAATTATATCCTCATAATACACTGTAATAATTTAATTTACAATAACACGATTCAATATAAAAATACATAAACCTGATCCTACTTTATTAAGAAGGATCTAACTTGAGCCTGGATAATGCATCAACATTTCCATGTTGAACGCCCCTTCGATAAGTAATTTTCAAATTGTATCGCTGCAACGCTAAAGCCCACCTTGTTGATTTGGCGCTGTGTGGAAGACCATCTGTCAAATATGTTAAAGGGTTATGATCTGATACGATCTGGATTTCCGCACCAAATATCCAAGTATCAAATTTTTTTAGTGCTTCTAAAACTCCATATGCTTCTCTCTCAATCGTAGACCATTTCGTTTGGCTGGGGTTTAGTTTCTTGCTGAAAAAAGCAATAGGGACTTCCTCTCCCTTGGCGTCCTTTTGTGCGAGACACGCGCCAATAGCTGTAGCCGATGCGTCACTTTACAACTGAAACGGCTTGTCAAGATCTGGGGTGTGTAAGATAGGTATCTTCATCAATTCCTCTTTCAATCGAGTAAACGCTTGGTCCTCAGCGGAGCCCCACGGTATAGTAATCGGTACTTTCTTCTTGGTTAGATCTGTTAGTGGCAAAATTATTTGCATGGTATGTGGTATGTAACTCCTATAATAACTTGCTAGCCCGATTAAGCTTCTTAGCTCTTTCTTGGTAATAGGTCTTGATATCCTCTTTACAGGTTCAATCTTCTCTGGATCCGCTTTTGTAAACTGATGGGTACTCGATACGGTTTGAGTCTCTTTGGCGTGCAGTTCTCCGTAACTTTAACATAATGCCCGTCGACTTTGGCATGTCCTGGCTTTGAACTAAAAATGTCCATATATCTCTTCAGTACATCAAATAACTCTTGGGTTTGCTCTTCAGTTAAATTATGATTTCTAGTTTTCTCCAAATGTTTTCGGATGTCCTCTACCTCTTTCTTTGTTTTATCAGTAGGCGCGTAATGGATTACGCCAAATTCTTCATCCATTTCGTAAACAACACCAATGTGATTTACCCTCTGCACATATGGTCGTACTTTATTCACGTGTAGCTCTCTAGTACTACCATCCTCTAATTCAACTCTTACCGAATGCGGTCTGGTGATTTGAATTACCGTTGCCGGTCCAATCCAAGTGCTTAAAAGTTTGTGAGTTGATGATGGGAGTAATATCAACACTTTGTCGCTAAATGGCAAACTGTTTTTCTCTCGCACGGAGATTATACCTGGAAACGTATTCTCCTTGAGCTTTCTCGGTGTTTTCGGAAGCGATCTCATTAGCTTTACGTATATTTTCAACTAAATCTTCAAGATATTTAGTGATTGGTTTGGACGCGGTCGTTGGTATAGTTCGTTCTCCCGTCCAAATACTTTACAATAAAGATAATGGTCCTTGTGGTAACCGCCCATAAACCAATTGAAATGGTGATAGCCCCGTGGTGCTGTGTGGCACTTCACGATACGTGAACATGAGATATGGTATATGTATATCCCAGTCTCTCCCATACTCTTGTATGTTTTTATTCATCATCTCCTTAAGAGTTTTATTCCATCGTTCTACTGCCCCCATACTTTCCGGATGTCCGGGTGTCGAAAAACGTGGCGCTATCCCTAATAGATTTTCAAATGATTGAGTCAGTTTGGAAGTGAAATTTGTACCCTGGTCGGTGCATATCACTTTTGGAAAACCGGTGTGAGTGAAAATCTTCATTAAAACGTCACACGTTGTCTTGGCAATAATCTCTTTCACTGGAATTGCCTCGGCCCACTTAGTACATAAATCCATGGCACAAATAATATATCGGTGTCCTATCCTTGATGCAGGCTCTAGTGGTCCTATACAGTCTACGCTCCAGACTTCAAAAGGATTTTCAGGCCTAACGATAGGCTGTATGGGACTATGATCCCGATAGGTGCTAGTTCTCATCAATTGGCATTCTTTTCGACTTTGACAGTATAACTTTACATCTTGCCTGATATTAGGCCAGTAAAATGAATATCTGATTCTTTGTAGAGTCTTATTTTCTCCTAGATGTCCTGCCAACGGAATCTCATGTGCCATTCTTAAAATAAAATTCTTTCTTTCTTTTGGAATTACTACTTGCTGAATTTCTTCTCCACTGACATAATCCTTATGCTGTAGTATTCCCTGATCAATGAGATACGAATTTTCTTGCCTTTCCGCCCAATCAAAACATCTCTTGAGTGTCTCGTCATCGCCTTGAAGTTTCGCCAACTCTGAAATGGCATCTAGCTTTCTACTCGCAGACTCACTTGCTGTCAAGATATTCACATTCGGCGTAGTGGAATTCAAATCCGAAGATATTTGTACATTTACGTCCTCCTCTGATTTCCCTACAGCTTCTGCTTCCACATTTGAAACTGTTTCTTACCATAATTGTTTATTATGATAAAAGTCAATGTTCTCATTTAGCATCTCAAAAGCTGAACGACTTATTAACATATCACTGGTAAGTTTCTTTGAAACGACACACATAATTGCTGTATCGCCATGTTTACCATCGTGGATTTTCATCTCATATATCCTAAGTGGAGCTGTTTCATTATCGCCAAAAAGCGGACGATAACTCTATTTGTACTTCTCCTTCAAAAGGTGTATCATGTACTAATTCCTCGCGAATTACAGATATCTGTGCACCAGAATCCACTATACCATTAAAAATTGATTTTCCACATTTGATTTCAATCTCAATTAGGTCATCCAATTTTTTGTGATTACTTAATTGAGATAATGGAACGGAGATCTTTGCTGTCAACACATCTGTTTTCTCGGCTGTTTCAGCGCTTACAGTATTTACTTTCGGTTGTGAAATTTGTCGAGTAAAAGTATTGTTTTGAGCATTCGTCATATTGCTTTTAAATTGTCGTCCTTGCCCACAGAACTTAGAAATATGCCCCTCTTTACCGAAACTAAAGCATGTGGGGTTAAATCTGCGTTTAACCAACGTTTCATCTTGACGTTTCTGAACCCACTTAGGAATGGTTTGAGACGGAGACTTCGACGCCATCCTAGCTCCTTGTTCCATTGGACGCTCATAAGTTCTCTCATTACCTTTTTTTTTCGAATCACCTCCCCACGACCTCTTCGCTAAATCATGGACGTTAACATATTCGTCAAGTTTATCTGCCAACTCAGACGGGATTATCAACTTAGACCACTGGTCCAAAAAATGCTCACGTATTTCATGTGGAACTCTCCTCTTGATTTGGTCAGCGATAATCAATTTCTTCAACCCGTCATAATCCTCGATTTCTAATCCCTTTACCCACTCTTCAAAATAGTTAGTTATTTCAAAACAGAAATCTCTCCACGTTTTCTCCGGCACTTTTTGATGGGTCATAAATTTCCTCCTAAAACTTTCAGGGCTTAATTTAAATCGTCTTAACAAAATCGATTTTATATACTCATAGTTTTCTGCATTCTCTACCGGTTCTCTATTAATCAACTGAACAATTTCCGTTGGTAATAAATTTAATAAACACAAGACCCATTCCTTGTTATCTACTTTCAATCTATTAGCATGATTTCCAAACATCGTTAAATAGCATGTAATATCAGATTCGCGCGGGTCAAACTTAGGTGTGTACTTGAATAATTCTAACCTAGCTTTCCCAGCGTCTCTAAAATTTTCGTCTCTAACGTTTGTTGACAAGTCTATTCTACTATTTGCCTCGATTTCCAATTTTCTTACCTCAAATTCTCTCTGCTCTCTTTCTCTTCTTTCTTCAAATTCTCTTTGTTCCCGTTCAAATTCTCTTTGCTCTTTTTGCTTTCTTTCTTCCATCTCTCTTTGTTCCCGTTGTTTTCTTTCTTCAATAAATGAACTAAGCATTTTCTTTACCAATTCTAAATCTTCTTCATAAATATTACTACTGGTAATCATTTTCTTTAGATCCGGTAGTAACAAACCAGGTGAAGGATTTTCACCGATCTCTTCCGCTAACTTAACTAAATCTTCCTTCTTTCCTTTATTTAAAAACGACATGGCTTCTCACAACTAAATAACTTCTCCACTTCCTAGGTTTTGATCCTATCGCTGCTGCGCCAGTACGGGTTTTTAGCTTCCTTTCAACAAAAGGCAAAGCAACTTATGGGACTTAAATAAATAAAAAAAAAAACTTTTATTACTCTAACATAAATCATACATTTCCAACGCCAGTTTTATCAGGCGTCCAAAGCAAAAACAGTCCCAACAAAATTTTATATAAAACTAAATTAAATCTTTAGAATCTTCGCACCTCTCATTATTGTAACGTGCCCTCATTCTCAAGTACATATTTTATACTTCAAATATGTACTTGATATGTGCTCGAGTCAAATTTCCCAGTTTTATTACCATGGAGTTTGGTGCGTTCGTTAGTTCATCATCACATAATCCGTTGATAATATCGACGGAACTTTACTCTTTACTTATAATGTTTTTAATATTTACCTTAATTACATATACTTCAATTAAAATTTTTAAAAAAATTATACCTTTTTTCCCTGCATTAACAGATTTTTTAAAAATATATTTTCCATTGGTAAGGTATAAAATTAAAGTATTTGAAAATATTTGTTCAATTTATGTATTTTTTTATCAAGAGAAATTTTTATGAATAAATTGCTTGCAATTTTATATATATGACACTGACATTTCCCTCTTTATTTTCTGGAGATAGGAATCTTCTATCTATTATCCAATCTTAATCTAGGAATAAAAAGGAATTACTGTCAAACATCGGTTGTGCAATACAAAACTTCTTTCTCAACCTGAAATTTGAATATGTTTCATAATAACGGGGTTTACAGTGTCCAAAATTACTACCTCCATAGAAATTATAAGGAAACATTTAAAGTATGATGCCTCGTTTACATTCAGCTCACTTTCGCGGCAGTAAGGAAGGGAAGTGAGAAATACTAAAATGTAAGCACAACCTTCTACTCGTGCTGTCTCCCACTCCCTTCTAAAGGGATTTTTTTGGGCAAGGCAAACTGCAGCGTGAGGGGAGTGAGTATTTATACTCAACACCCTCGTTCATTTGGTGCCAATACTAGTCTTTTGACCCTGGGATTCTGATTGCTGTGTGTGAGAAGTGGGTTCGGGAAGGTGAGAAGAAAGTATGGCAGAATGTAACCCCCCCCCCCCCACTGCTACTCTATACTGCTGCAGAAATATTTCCGCGAGCCCGGGAGGAAATGGGAATGGTTGAATGTAAACGGGGTATTACAGCAACTGTTGAAAGTGTTTTTAGATATTAATTATGTATCAAATAATATATGCCAATTATTCTTAGTATTAGATCAACTAGGTACAACTTCTATAAAGGTAGGAATTTTAGAAAAAGTAAAACCTGTTATATTATCAATCCCTATTATAATAATGATAAGTCCACAACAGTGGGAAGTAAATATTTTTTACGATGAAGGAATCATCTTGGTTCGTGTGACATGATCATGCAGCATGTTTATCTGGCATAGATGTTTTTAGTTTTATTTTTAAAAACATTTTCATACTTAACTTAAAAAGTAACCCCCCCCCCCTTTTTTTTTTAAAGTTACAAAAAGCCCTTCCTAAAAAACGGAAAAGCTTTCAATGGTCAAGTTAGATTTCAAATAGTTTCCAAAATCATAAATATCTACATAGAATTGCATTTTTAAAGTGGTGCAATGAAGTCTCCTTTCTCCTATAGATACGAGTTGATTCATTCCTCCATGTTTTGCTGCGGACTGCCAGATTTAGCACATCTTTTGGCACATTTCTGGAGAGATAACTCATGCTGTGAAGCTGAACATGCATGCTAGATTCCCCACCAATTTCGTTTTCCTGTCAATTTCAGTAAGAAATTCAAACATTATGCGATTTTAACTACGACAATTCAAATAATTGAAGGCTGAACAGCCATCCATACCCTATGATCTTTTGATTCAAGACCTAAAGCAATGTTTTGTAACTTGAAATTATAAGAACGAAAACTGTCCCGTGTTAAAGCAATGGCAGATGTGCAATAGATGGCATCCCTTTGGCAACAAAATATTGAATGCTTCAGCCTGTGTTACAGGAGCTCTAGGTGCAATATGCTTTTATAATCATACTCAATTAGTGAAAATGTCTTATTGCCCTCCCCAAGAAATACATTAATTTTACACATATATAATAACATTATTAAATTTATTAACATTATTAAATTTTAACGATAACTATAATTTAGTTTGCATTTCTGGTGCAGTAGGCAAAATTACACAAAGTTGGTAAAGTTGTCAAAAGCCGATATTTGACTTGGCAGTCTATTGCCATCTGCCCCCCCCCCCCCTAAAGAAGTGTAATGGCCCTGGATTCCGGGCAACCACTGCAAGATAAAACTTACTAGAAAAAGCTATTACTAGAAAACGCCATTACTAGAAAAAGATTAAAATGTTAATCTCAAAGCGTAGTGAAATATACACCGTTTGTACGATCCGCTTCAGATTTTTCATAATTATGTATAAAAATGAAGAAAATAATCTGCGCTACTTTAAAAATCTTGAAATCCATACATTCCCTAATTCTCAAGTGATTTTTTTTTAGCTCTATTTTATCTTAGAGAGTAAAAAATATCGATCATTTGCGTGAGAAAATTAGGTGTCTGGAGTAATAATGACGTCATAATGAAGTCACGGTTATCAAGCTTTGAAGGGAAAATAGCGATTCCAATTCGTTTAAAATAGTTTTTCTAGACTAGCCACTTTAATTTTTTCCGAAATAAAATGATTTCCTCTGCATGAAACATAAGAGGGGATGTTCCCAGTGAAACGAAATCTTTCGAATGCGAAAAGTTTCCAACGTAGAAGAAAATTTAATTCCGATTTCGGTGTATAATAAAATTGAATATGAAGTTATTTATTTTAAACTGACAAAGATTAAATATGTTAAGTGTAGACATATTTTTGTCGAATGTTTTTTCTAGCGCCCATTGTAATCAGGGCCCGATTATGACCAACAGGGCTCCCGGGCATTGATGAATTTGGGGGCCCCCATCTACGAAATTTGTTTTCCTTTTCATAAAATTTTGACCTATAAAAGAATATTTCAGAACAACATTTGACATTGGGGGCCCTTTCGAACCGTGGGCCCTGGACAAAGTCCCGATTTGCCCAGGCGATAATAAGGCTCTGATTGTAATTGCCTCCCACAACGGGGCTTTTTGCTCTAGTCAATAAATAAACTGTGAGTGTCCAGTATCCACGAGATTTTATATATTTCTTTCAGTGGCACCTCTTCAAATATTTTTGTAAACATTTATGTGCACAAAACCCTTTCACTAAAATTTTAGGTGGGACACGGGCGTGTGAAGATTCAGTGAAAATCGGAATTTTTAATTTTGCATTTGGAAAAAAAAAAGAAAAAAAAAGGCGCAACACGGGAATGATCGCACGTAAACACCCGTTTCTCAGGGCATAAATACGCCCGACTGGCCCGCGTCCAAAGATATCGGCCATTAAAAAGGGAAAAAAAAGAAACTATCTATATAGCCGAAGTAGTATCTTTCATTACAAAAATGGAATGCTATTTGTTTTCGGTATACGCTCGAGCCACGGAGATCCAATCACTTAAATGAAAAACCGGGCGAAAACAATTAAAGGAGGAGGAAAGCGAAGGAAGGGGGGGGGGATGTGACAGAAGAAAGAAAAAAGGAAACCGCAGCAAAAGAGAGAGAGAGAGAGAGAGAGCAGCCATAAGTCAGAGTCTGTGCCAGGACAGGTAGGCAGCGTGCGAACTATTGGGCAAGGTGTGAGTACTGGGACGGACTCTTTTTTGGGGCTGCCGATCGCCGACTTCATTACGGGGAGAGGGGAGGGAGGGGGGTAGCGGTCGCCAAGTGCGCACCGCCAACGAGGAGAGCGCGACATCGCCAAGTCTGAAGAAAACTCGGATGCCTCCAAATCCCGCAGTGGCGGCGGATTCAAAAGAGATCGCGCGCTCTCCTGACAGCGGCGGATCCAGAAAAGTTGCAAGGGTGGGGCGATTAAGTGTAGACGAAACATGTCACATCAGAGATGGGTCACTCAGAGCCTCATTACCACACGGGCATGCGGGGCAATGGGCAATAGCCCGGGGGCCCGGAAAAATAAGGGCCCACAAATCTCCCGATTTATTACATATTCATAAAAACTGCAATAATGAATTTTTTGCAACTAAATTTCCCTTGTAATATCTATAGCATAATTTTTGACAATAAATGGACTTAGAGATTTATTTACTGTTCTTCTAATTCAATGCTCTTTAAGATTCATGGATCAATAAACAAGAAGTTAAGAGTTTTTGGAAACGTATGGTATGGCCATATATATATATGCTTATTACAAAATATCCATTTGTTAACATTTTTTATTTCATGATGAAGGAAAGAAAATTTCGAACTTTTTGGTGTATGAAGAAAATTTTTTGGAGTGAGGAACTTTGCTCCCGTGCCTCCTAATTGCCATTCCTTGAATTATCGCACCTAATAATACAAACGGGCTAAATGAATATTAAAATCACTTTTAAATACAAAGTCTTGTTCTAAATAAGTATAAATAAATAGGTAATTTTTAATTAAATTTTAGTATTCTTAAAAAATATTTTATTTTTATGTCGGGAAAATGCAACAGCAAACAAAAATAAGTTAAAATACTTAAGATAGAATAGGGGCCCCAAAATAACCTCTTTCCCCGGGGCCCCGTCCACCTATGATCAGGCTCTGGGGTCACTCACTTTTTTTATCCACTCATTTTTAATCCTTTAATCATGTGGAGCCCATTGAAGTGCAACCATTTCCCACTGCTGTAAAAAAGGGGCAGCTGTTGTCATCGCTCGATTTAACTACCAGACACATGGCGGTCGATCGAATCGTTCATTACGTTCCGCAGATCTAAAGGTCATATTTTGACTGTGCCATTTATTTTCATTTTTTTTTTTGACACAGCTGGCCAGTAGATCTGCAGCCCGCGATGAACGATACGACCGACCGCCATCTTGCTGGTACTTCAATTGAGCAACGGCTGTCCTTTTTTTCAGCACTGGGAAGTCTATCCAGTGGTTCTTCTGAATCAGTGTATTTCCATCGTATTGATCCAATTTTCAGCGAGATGCCAGTGCTGTTAAAAATAATCCTGACAGTTTTACAAATAATCGACAGTTTTTACGGGAAATGATGTTCTAAAAAGTAGAGGGGATTCTCGCGTAACTATTTCACCCTCGAGTATTTTTATGGAAATCAAATTTATTCTTCGTGACTGACAGCAGTCAGAACATCGCAGAGTTTTGTGTCTTCAAGGCGAGGACACCGCGCGTTAAAGGGTTAAAACTGGTGACCAAATTTGGCACCTGAACTTTTTTCTGTGTTGGCCGAAACCGTGCGGCTGTCGGCCTTAGCGTGCAAATTTCGCCTTAGGGAAACACCGCTTCGCCCTATTCATCACCTGAATACTTGAAAATTTTCTGAATCCCTCTCTGAAATCATTGACACATCTATTAGGGAGAAGAGGGGCTCGAACCCCTTCTTCGCACCACCGACTGTTGGTGCAGTGAACAATTTTATAGCAAAGCTGAAATACTTTGAATTATTTTAGTATTTTGATGATTCAAACAGTAGTTCGAAGAAAAAAGAAAAGAAAAAGAAAGAACCTGTTGAGTTTCCTTTGATTAAGTTAAAATTAACGTACTGTGTCACAAGTATACACTATAACGAGCGATAAATTTGTATTCAGTTTTGAAAGTAAAAAAAAAAAAAAAAAAAAAAAAAAAAAAAACTGGAGTGAATCTACTGGACTTTCCGAACACTCGACCGTCACCAACCGTTTTAAATAAATTTAATACTCAACCAAATGCAGCTCTTAGACGTTAGTGCATTTCAAATAATTTGAGTGTATAGAAATCGCAAAACATACGAATACTCTTTTTAGTCCTGTAAAAAACTAATTTCTACAAGCCCCAAAATCTATGCCCGTTCCCTGATTTTTAAGCAATTTTTCGTAATTTTCAGTTTTTTCTACAGAGAGTAAAAAAAGAAAGTTAAGAAATTGCGTAACAAAATTAGGTATCAAAAATCATATCGACGTCATATTGATGTCACGGTTATCAGCCTTTGAAAGGATAATTGGGATTTCCGCTCATTTGAAATAGTTCTTCGATATTTAAATTTTTCATAGGATCAGTTTGATTTTTTTCCTCACAAACAAAATGATTTCCTCTGCATGAAAATATATTAATATAAAAATTGATATAAGAATGTTGTTCCTAACAAAATGAAATCTTTCGAATGAATGCGAAAAGTTCCCGCAAAAAAATTGCGCACGTTTTCAGAAGAGCATGCAATTCCTATTTTGAAAATAAAAATTGAATATGAAGTTATTTATGTGAGGCAAAGATTAATTTGTTGAGTGTAGAGGCATTTTTGATCAAATGTTTTTTCCAGCGCCCGTTTTAAGTGCCTCCACAACGGCTTGCTCATTTAGGCATAGCTATATATATTTAATGAATTTTTTAAATGTCCCTATCACTATTTTAAATTGGAGACAATGTAATCAGTGTACATACTGCTCCAACCCCATGTAAAGACGGGTGTGAGACGAAACGAGACAGAGATTTACAGCATTTAAACGAGGCGAGACACGTTTTTATCATGATTATACATTGATTCTTCGAGACTATAGACAAATCTTTGCAGTTGTTTAATGGATGACGTGTTTAAAAAATTAAACAGAAGCTTGAAAAAACATTAAAAAAATTTTTAAAAAGAAGAAGCAAGAACAAATGGAAAATAAAACTAGTTTTCAATAGTGATAGTTATACACAATTCACATAAAGTAAATACTGCATTCTACTCTTAGTCGATACGATTAAAAAAAAGGGTTTCTAATCCATCGCCTTAACCACTTGGTCTCGACCACGGGTGTCGAAAGCTATGAGGACCGGGGGACTAGCCCCCCTTAATATGTTTTCTTGGAGTGGACCAAAGAATACTCCATAAATTTCGTTAAAAAAAAAAAACCTCTAACTAAAAAGAAAAAAGATCGAAAGAGACAAAAGACGGAGATCACATCACAAAGCCCACCCCCTCCCACTTCGGGATAAACTGACATGCGAAATGATTGGGGGGAGGGGACAAAATGTTTCCTATTACAGAAAACACTTTCATATAGGTCATATTTAAACTTTCTTGAATTTTTGGGGATATTGCTCCCCCCCCCTGTAGCCCCTAGTAAGTTACGTTTATGGCCCTCCGCACTTTGGGGATGGTGAAATACAAAATTTTAACATCTGGACATTAGTGTTTGGGGACCCCCCCCCCTCCCCGATTTCGCCACTTAAATAATGTATTTATATATGTTTTCCCAATAATTTGTAGGTTGCGACACCAATAGTCTCGACTATAAAAGTTTAGTCTTACAATGGTATTCAACAAATGATTTCAGTTTTTTAGACTCTAACAGTGAAAGAATCTCATTTTGCATGCTAACGGCTGAACGCCAACTTTGTGGATAAATACTGGGAGCAAAATTTAACTTTCTCTGCCCATTGTTACTTCGCGGAACGGGTCTTTGAATGCTTCCGCTGCGACCGAGAACTGAGATGGAGATCAAAATGTTGAACCACAATCGAAACTGGAATCACATTCTTCGCTTGTGTTTGGCATTCAAAAACCCAGGCCAAGAAGCAAACGGTGGACACAAAAGGGGGTAAATAGCCTCATGCCGTGTCTTAGAAACATACAAAGATGGGAGCGAACAGGTTAAAGTAAATAATAAGAAACCATAGACACTCTCACGGACGGATCTGTAGGTGTTAAAGTACCCTCCACCCAGGTGAGTTAAAGAAATAAACATGATTTTTTTTTTTTTTTTTAACAGAGAACTGTCACTGATTTGTGTTCCAAGACCCCTTGAGTAAGCGAAAATTTCGCGTTATGAACTAGGACATATAGACGAATTTTTTAAAAATTAATAGTTATTTTATACACGTTTAAACAATCCTCGAACTGTTTTAAATCTTTCCCTAACTATATACCTTTCCCCAACGTAATAAACCTTTCCCCAACGTAATATTACACATAAAGTAATGCTGAATAAACAATGTAAAGCAATTTTATTCAACATAATACTGCACAGTACTGTATAGTATTGTAAACGCGATAAATTTATGATCAGTAAGAGAGAAAGAGACATAAAGTACAGTACTGTACGTACAGCATGCAGTAATAATAATAAAATGAAGCACTTTAATATTTGTTCAGTAATAATTATTATTGTACTGTAATAATAATAATTACTAGGTATGACACACTTTAAAAATTATTATAACTGTGCGGTACTGTACAGAATAATATCGTGCCCCCACATTTCTGCTGGCGCTTCTTACTATTGGCGAAAAATCTCGTGCTGCGGCAGAGAAGTTCGTCTTAGCTGTCAGATACGTTGCTTATGAAAAACTCGCTTAAGTCAGATCGAGTTGTAGCGTGAGTCCGCTGTAAGTTGGTTATTAAATAAGTACTCACAGATAGTACATATTCAGTTCAACGCGGTTATAACGCCTGGGAAAGACACTGAACATTGGGAGTGTGAAGGTCCAGCGTTCTGCCATACCGCGCGGCTGTCGATCTAACAGTCTGGAGTTTTGGGCGGTTGCTTCCAGTTGTTGAATACTCGTTAGAAACTCTTAAAAGATCCTTCGCTCAAGGCATACCCGCCGCCTTAGGCAGATAGTGCTCGTGTAGCTTTGCCTTAACCAAAAACAACTACAACAATAATGTCCCTGAAAAAAAAAAAAGCAGATAATTATTTAAATTATTATAACTGAATGGCGTTATGAATGAGGTTCTGTTATATCATAGAGAGATACAGAATATCTCGACATTGTAAGAAACTTGTCACTATTAATGGGTTCAACTAATATTTGTAGCCCCCCACCGCACCCCTCCAGATTAAAATCCTGGGTACGTCACTGTAAGATACCAATATATTTATTTTAATCACTGTCCCTAAAACCTAAATCTATGAAAGCTCTTTTGCTGTCCTCTGTGAATGAGTTACAAGTATTTTTCAGAATATTTTGAAAGACAGTCATTTTGCTTTTTAAAAAAATAGAGGAGCGTCTCCGTGCGCTTTAAACAGCTTCTGCCCATAGACCTTACTATATTGGAAGACTCTTCACTTTCCTTGTAAAATATATTAAGTATACACCATTTTCAATTTTAATAGGGTTTACTGGCATGGTCACTGGAGTAACATATATACATTTTTTAGAAATCGATGCCAATGTACGGCGGTTAAAGGACACAGAGATAAACAAACTAAAATCATAAATGTATTTTAACTTTGAGACACGAAATTTCCATTCTCTGCACAATGCAGTACACTTATATTTAAAAGTTTTTTTTTTCAATTTTATTTTTAATTATGCTTAACTAATGCTGCTTTCTTTAATTAATGAGGTTAGAAAAAGTTTTTTTTCTCGTTTCTAAAATTTATAATTTTGTAAATTTTTAATAGCCCATGAAAGATATTTAACAAATAAGGCAAAACAAGTGTACATTTTTGCCTATTTCTATGAAGCTCAAAGTGTTGTTACGTAAAAAAAAAACTTACTATTAAAAGACTTTCCATAGGGTAGAAAACTATTCTCTAACGAAATCGTTTTAAAAACTTTGTGTCAAACAAATTTATTTTTTGCTGAAAGAATAGTTGGACTTTATCTATTAAAATAATAATATCAATAATAATAATAATAATGATGATGATGATGGTGATTTTTTTTTGCAAACTAATTACATTACCTTAAAAAAAAGAAAAACTGTTAACATGGAAGCCAATTTTTTGTATATGAATAAATGGCAGTACCTTATAATTTTTTCGCAAAAAAAGAGCATATTCATAATTTCAAAGGAATTAAGAATATTTACTTTTTGACTGAACTAATTTGCCAGATTAATGTTTATTTAGCTCTTTGCATTATATATATATATATTTTAACCGAGTTCAATAATAAAAGAAATAAACCAAAATGTTTAAATCGTACAAAATTTCTGGAATATTTTATATACTTTTCATATTTTCAAATAAAATTTAGATGTTAACAACTTTGAATATAATTATCTTCTTATTTTGCAACCGTAACTATGTCTGTTTTTTCCCCCCCTGCTAAATCTGTTTTGCTTGCTTAAATTCAATTGTAAATGGAACAGATTATTTTTCCGCGTCCTCTCTTGTTTAGTTTTAAAAATCTAGCTCAATGATGAAACAATGGACCAAATTCATATCATCATCATTGTACAAAATGTTATCTATCTATTTCTGAAATTATTTAAAATTTTACAATAACAAATACAAACTTATATTACTTTTATTTTCAATAAAACAATGTCATTTCAAGTTTTATGTTTAACATTACATAACGTTACATTTTTCGCTTATATAAATATAACTGTATTTTTAAGTGGTTCTTTAAACAAATTGTAATAATTAGATTTTAAAACTAAAATTTTAACTGCTTTTAAAAATATAAGAAGTTTTTAAACTGAAAATTTTATTCAAAAAAGTTAAACGTACTACAAGTCATTTTTAAATATTTAATTTAGAATATCAATATTATCAACACATTTTTTTTAGGTTAAAGCTTCACAACTTTTTGAATAATTTGTTTATTGAAAAATAAAAAGTGTTTGCGATTAAAAAATCAATTGTAACATTTAATTATTCGGCAATAATAGAGTGTATTACCATAATCATTATTCGACCAAAGCACTTCCTGATGTTGTCACTAAATGAAAACATCTCCAAGTCAATGACTTGATAATTGCACTCGTTGAAGCCGTTAATCGCGTAATAGCACGGTAATAAACAACAAAAACACACCCGGGACAAAAATAAATAAATAAACGCATTTCTTTTAAAAGATATCATTCATATTCACTTAAAAAAAATCGCCAAACTGAAAATCATAGCGCGTCATCGCCAAATATGGGTTAATATATCCGAAGTGTAAAAAATGGGAGTTGCTTGCCGGACTTGACGAATATTACAGTGATGCTGGACCTTTTGGTCAGTGAAGTGAAAAGTTATGGCACATTTGATCTGTACCTTCCTAGTAGTGGCCCTCTCACTATCTCCAGTGACCCAAGGAATACACTGGATGTAAGTAAGGGTAGAATTTATCTTGAGATAATTTTATTTTTTTTCTGAAAGTACTTAAGTATCTTTTATTTTTCTTCTTTATTCAATTAAAAAAGTCAAAAAATAAAAAAAACCATTAAAAAAAAAAGTTTCTTTTTCCGAGAAAAGAATTTTTTTGTGAAGAAAAAAATATTCGGAAAGTTTGTTCAAACCTCTTTATATGTTTTATTTAATTTTATAACAAACGCATTGAAGTGTATAGTATTTGTGATGGAAAATTATGTTATGTTCAGTTTGTTAGCCGTATATTAATAACTCCATAGTGTCAAAATTAACATACAGTGTCAGATATTTGAATGAATAAAACAAAGTTATCCTAAAAATAAAAAAAGGAGTTATATTTTGTTTTGTTAAATTTCATTTTCAAATATAATTTACAAAGTTTAGCAGAGCACATAAAAACGCTTGTTCACTGTATTCTGTATTAGACAGTCAATAATATCAAAAATCTTTCAATTTTCATCAAAGGAAAATAAACATAACTGTTTTTCTTTTTCTTAATACTTATGAAGTTTCAATGTAAATAAATATAGCAATTTACAAAAAAAAAAAAAAAAAAAAAAAAAAAAGATTTGTATAAACTTTACTTTTGTTTAATTACATTACCGTCTGATTAAAATATTTTAAATTATATTTCATATATTTAGAAATTAAAGTTTTATAATTGTATATTCTATTAAAAATACAAACTAAAAATATCTTTAAAGTAAATGAAAGGAATTTTACAAATTATTCTGTTTTATTAATGCCACACACAAACGCACACAAATAATAAACAAAACCTAAAAATGTATTTGAAATATTTTTTAAATTAAATTCATTGGTATTGAGTATTCATTGGTATTCATTGGTAAAACATTTTCCCATTGATATTCCTTTTCGAGAAACCAATATTGTTTTTCTAAATAAAAAAGGTGACATAATAATTAAATTACATCCGTGATACTCTATTAATTAAGAAAAAAATAAAATTAATTTAAAACAAGATCACGTTTTTTAAAAATCGCAATATGTTTGTGAAAACAAAAAAGTTACTCAATAGGAGGGGGAAAAAAGGCGCAAAAAAAAAAAAAAAAAAAAAAAAAAAAATCTCTACTGGCCCTGTATAGCATCTACAAAGAAATAAGCAGAATAAAACTAATGTAGACTTATAGTTATATGGTAAGAATTTCAATTACCGTTTAATTCAAGACTTGAGGTTTCTCAACTCCAAAGGAATTTCTTTTTAATTTCATTTTTCCATACCTTCTGTTCCTCAGAAATCGTTTTGAATATATATCTATATATACACACACCGTCGAGGAAATGTTTACAAATTCCAGTTTATAGACTGATGATGTACTTTAAAAACACACAAACGCACACAAACCTCATTTATGCTAAACGTTTAAAACATTTTCAACCTAATTTTAATTTAATTTAAGGAAATGACCTTAACTTTTATAGCGGCTTCTAGAAAACTAAGCGAATCAGTTTTTTCTTACTTCTATTACGTTTATGTAATTTTTCTCTCTCACGCCTCTTCCCTTTCTTAAGAATAAAAATCGTAAACAGAATAAAAGTTGCCTTTGGACAGGTTTTCACTTTTGGATAAATCAAGGATAAAATGCATTTGTAATATTTTATATTATTTAAAATAACGTAAATAATGCAATAAAGTAATCCTAGAATGCACTTGATTTATAAGTTCATTTTAGGTTTACGATGACGGATTTTTATTTTATTCTTCTACTTTCATATTTTGCGAATCTAAAGGAAATAATTTTTTAATACTTCAATTAAAATATGAAAAGGTAGACCTAATTTTAATTTATTGCACATCTTTTTCAATAATATAAAAGTTTTTTTCTTTTTAGTACTAACTTTTTTAATAAAAATAACTAATACTAACTTTTATTAATATATTTTTAAGATAACTAATAAGAGTACTAACTTTTATTAATATTTTAAAGGCGGAATTCACATTTGAAAAAGCATTTTTATACACGAAATTTTAAGTGCTAAAGGGTTGGATAAACGAAAGATAAACTATGTTGATATTTTACTCATTTCAAAGAATAAAAATGCGAAGTTCTTTAGTAAATCCCCAGTTTTGTTTAAAGAAAAGTTACTTATGGAAAAGCAAATAAATTAATATACATACAATACATGTATATTGTATTGTACTAAAAATTAAATTAATTAATTTTTAGTATGTGCGAGAAAATAGCTAGATTCAAAATAAAATACAATTAAACATATTCTTAATCTGTAAATCATCTGCAGATCAAGTTTTATCTAGTCTTTTTTATTAACAATAATTTAATTATTTCTCATTTACGAAACGACATTATTTCCTTGAAAACATCACATTATTCAATCG